>SJXQ01006574.1:0-64166 GCA_006408695.1 Aepyceros melampus
ATCTCTAATTGTCCACATCTAGCTCACAGGTCAGCTGTCAGTTACATCCTTGGATGATCCACCCAACATCATAAAAGTAGGAAATTAGCCCAGAAGTTCAATAAGAGAAACATGAACCTTCAGAGAAGTTAATACATGGAAAGAAGACAATGATTTCCAGTGTATACATCCTGGGAGCTTAAGTAAATTTATTTTAAATATTAAGAAGTGTGGTAACCCAAAGTTGAAGCAGTTGATATTTGATTTTGATGTCTGATTTTCTCTTTGTACTGTAGACTTCTTGGGAACAAGATCCTTCCATTTATCACTGCTTCGGTACTCAGAGGTTGTATTCTATAGATAGTTATTGCATAAATGAAATAGCACTGGAGAAGATCTCAAGAATTGGTTATGACAGAAACTAGATGTTAGACATGTTATTTAGTCTGCCTTTGCTAGTCCTTAGTACCTTCATTTGTTAAAATGAAAGTGCTGAACTTCATAATTAAGTTCTTTCCAACTATTAAATATTCTGTAATTTTATCTGCTTATGTATGAGTGGAGACATGCACATACTTTCATCTAATGGAAATGAAGATATACTACTTAAAAATTTCCTTTGCAATATATTTTGGTTAATATAGCTGCCATCAGTTTGGCTTATGAAATAGTATTTCAATGATCTTTTAGCATGATAGATTAATTTTTATGTTCCTAAAGCCATTTCCTCTGAATGCTGCTGAATTCACACTTCACTAATGGCAAGGATCTGATTAGAACTAATTTCATAGTGATTCTTTGACATTTTCGAATATAGAAATGTGTGTGCTTTTCTGAATAAAAGTCAGAGCACATCATAAATTCTAAAAGTAACTATTAAATTTTAGTCTAATATTGGATAATAGTTATGAAAGGCTAAAATCTTACAAAATAAGTGTCCCTTAAGTTTCCCATCCCTCCATTTCTTTTACTTTCAGCTTCCATTGTCATTATACCAGGCTCCACTGGAACTCTTTCTCTAGGTTTTGGTCTGTCTTGTCAGCCACATTATCAGTTCCTCAATTTGGTAAAACTTAAAAGTAGAGGAGCTGATAATGTCTAATAGAGACCATAGACCAACAAGTCAGCCCTCTGAATAGAGTCAAGGCAGAAACTTAAACCTGTCAACAGAGTCAGCATAGGAAAGGGTAGAGACTTCCTGTGACTTTCAAGTGACAGGCATTAGCATTTTGTCCTCAAGCACCAAAGTAATGGATTTGAAAGGTAACAAGGAAGTTTGGGGGCGCAACACAGGTTCTTGACATTTTTGACTAGACCACTAGGCTCCATCATTAGGAAGCAGTACTCAATCTCAGATCTGCTTAAATGATAGAGTTGATGTTGCCAGAAGACTTTTACCCTTGGTGGGACTTAATTCAGAAACTAAACAATAGTCTTTTTCTACAATGGGACTCATTAGTGGAAGAAGCCAGAAAAAGTAAAGTCAGGAGGAGGAAGAAAGGGGCTAATGCCTTCATTTTTAGACAAATGAACC
The DNA here is from genome assembly GCA_006408695.1 of Aepyceros melampus. NCBI lineage: Eukaryota > Metazoa > Chordata > Mammalia > Artiodactyla > Bovidae > Aepyceros > Aepyceros melampus. The sequence continues at coordinate 1,514 of SJXQ01006574.1, forward strand.
AGTTAGGGAGATCCAAGAAGGAACAGTAGGAATACTTATCTCTCATACTTTCTTATACAACTTAGATATTTATTCACTAACCACTCTGTACTCCTTGCTAATTCTTGCTTTTGTTCATAGTTTTATTCTCATCTAGAATGTCCTTCTTCCTTCTCTATTCCTTTTCAGCCCCTGCCCATTTTTAAAGTTTCTGTTTAAACCTTTCATCTTACTTATCTCTCATACTTTCTTATACAACTTAGATATTTATTCACTAACCACTCTGTACTCCTTGCTAATTCTTGCTTTTGTTCATAGTTTTATTCTCATCTAGAATGTCCTTCTTCCTTCTCTATTCCTTTTCAGCCCCTGCCCATTTTTAAAGTTTCTGTTTAAACCTTTCATCTTGAAAAGTTCTCGCATCTACCCTTTGGAAATATCTTGCCCTTTTGAGCATTCCATTAATGTTTACAGCTGAAACATCACTCATCATTTGTCACATATAATACAGAGAATCCCCAATTTACAAATAAGTTTGGAAAAGGTATTTTTATAAAGTGGTTGCTTAACAGTATTTTTTGAGTGGGTCTACTTTGTTGGTCATTGTAGAATAAAATTGAACATTTAGGTAACTTTTGGTGATGGAAAGGCAAAAATTAGATACTCTATTACTGTATGTTATTATGCAGCTCAAAAAATGCTCAGTAATATTTGGTTGATTTTTGCATTGTTGTGATTTAATTAAATACTAAAAAATAATAAAGAGGCTGTAAATACAAAAAAAAAAAAAAAAGAAAACCCATATGAGAATACATTGCTGAAGCTAAGGAATTAAGTGGTATAATAAAGAGTATAGTTAATTATACAGTGAATTTTTCATCTTAGGGGTTAGACTCTTAACATGAATTGAAAATGACAAAGTCAAAACTATTTTTAAAAGCTATAATAAAGGTGCTATATTAGATATTTACACACTGTTTTTCTATAAAAATTTAACACAAGTTTTTTTCCTCCCAATTTGTAATAGATCTTTCCTTTCTCCTTCTTTCCTTTCCAGTGCCCTAATGAGACATAGCTGAATTTCATGTAGCGACCATATTGAATGTAAAAGCATTATCAATACTGGACTCCCACTCAGTAAACAATTAGCTCACACAATGAGAGACCTGTTGAGATGAGAGCAGGTTCAAGTATTCCATCCCATGCCTGTTTTGGACCAGAGATTCACTGATTGGAATAGCTCATAAATCACTTGCTTATGTTATTATTTTATTTCCTTTTGTCAGGTGTGTATTACTGAAATTTTAGAATTCAGTGTTTTGTGATTTGATTCTTTCATGCTGCAGAAAGATCAGGAAGAATAGGAGCTGAGGAAAGGCCATTTTAGTGCCCATGAAGGGGATTATAAGGGACCTCTGAGTAAAATGTATAAATGATATTGAGGAATGGGAGTCAAATTTCAGAGACAGTGAAATAGAAGTTTTTGAATTTCTAGAAAAAGAGGCAACTATTGACAAATATTGTCAGGAGCAATGTTTCTAAAACTCCTGTGTGTGTAAAAAGTAGCTGGAGAATTTTTGTAAACACAGTTTCTGCACCTCTGTTCAGAATTTCTGATTCAGTAATGCCAAGGTGGAGACAAGAAAAGAGAACTATAAGCAAAAGGTGCTAGTGTCTTCAGATCATGTATTGAAGTACTCAGGTTCTAGAGGGGGAGAGGAGAAGGAAAAACAAAGATTGGGATTAGCTTTGACAAGGAAGGGCTTCCCAGGAGGCTCTGGTGGTAAAGAACCTGCCTGCCAATGGAGAGACACTGATTTATTCCCCGGGTCAGGAAGACAAAGAAAGAGGTATATTTTTTCCTGAGAGTTAAGAGAAAATAAATATTTGAGTATCAAGAAAGAACTGAATTGAGGTGGAATAAAGATAGTAATTTAGTTTCAAGGCTTTAAGGTGATGTTTCAGGAGGCAAGTATGGGGAGAGGAGAGAGGCCAGAAGAAGCCTGAAAAGCATGGAAAAGGTTTCAAATAGCTCTTACAGCTGAGTGACTGTGATGAGGCTCTGAAGCTGTTTGGGATGACATGATTACTTTGTTAAATGATGAGATTAGGCATCAAGAATTTTGAAGCTCTTTCCAGCTAAAAACAATTCTGTGATTCTTCTGCAGAAGTAATCTCAGACTTTTGTCTGTGCATCAGCTCTGAGGAATATGATGTACCCATATCGATTACAGTTATTACAGCAGGTGTTTTCCGAGGTGGGGGTCAGATCCTCCAAGATAGTACATTTTCACCTTAAGGAAAAATGGTTTTGATTACAGTCTCTCTCCTCCCCAACTTCCCTCTTGACCTTAAAAATTCTTTTCATAGGGCATGAGCAATAAAGACAAAATTGCTAAACAGCAGTGATTATCAGTTTAAATTTAGGCACTGTACATTTTGGAAAACTGGGTCTTCAAGATTCTATGACTTTGTCCTATCTCAGGAAGAAAATCAATTAGTGATTTGAAAGCCAAGTCAAAGATTTACCTCTAAATAATGTCTTTTTACTTTCTCCTTATACTGTTTCTTTTTCATTATAGGCATTCTTTTTCCTGTCAAGTTAATCTTTAACTAGACTGGTTAGTCTTACTGACATTACCTGTGGATCTTGGGAAACTGGTTCTACAGCATACATGATATCCTTCTTGCATAGAGATGAAGAGATTCAGGCAAGCTTTTGGAGGACAGTAAGGATTTAGAGGGGCTTCCCAGGTGACACTAGTGGTAAATAACATGCTCGCCAATGCAAAAGATATAAGAAATGCATGTTTGATCCCTGGGTCAGGAAGATCCTTTGGAGAAGGGCATGGCAACTCACTCCAGTATTCTTTCCTGCAGAATCTCATGGACAGCAGAACCTGGCTGGCTACAGTCCATGAGGTCATAAAGAGTCGGACACGACTGAAGCTACTTAATATGCACGCACACTTGCAAGGCTATAGAGATTGGAATCCATTCTGCTTTTAGCTTAGCTATGGTAGGTGTTCCCTCACAGATCTGAAGCCAAAGAGTAAAGTAAAATGTACAAATACAAAGCTAACATTTATTGAATATTTATTGTGAGTCAGGGTACTGCTATCAGAAGAGTACCCAGAAAGGTGCTTAATTTTATATGTCACGTTGATTGGATCATGGTACCCAATTTCTGAGCAAATATCTCTCTAGATGTTGCTGTGAAGGCATTTTAAAAGATGTGGTTAATATACAAATTAGAAGACTTTGAGTAAAGCAGATCATTCATCATAATGTGACTTATCCAAACAGTTGAAAACCTTAAGAGAAAAGACTGAGGTCCTCTGAAGAAATAGAAATTCTGTTTCTAGACTATCTTTGAACTCAAGATTGCAAAGCCTGTTATTGCCAGAATTTCTAGCCTGACCTGTGAGTCTCAGACTTGCTAGCACCCATAATCACATGAGCCAATTACTTAAAATCTCTCATTCATTCTCTGTATATGTGTGTTCTGTTTCTTTTTGGAACTCTGGAGAACCCTGAACAGAAGGAAATTGGAGAAACTTAGATTTTTCCTAATGGTTCAGTGTCTTCACCTATTTAGAATGAAGAATACACTTAAGATTCAGTGAAAGCTAGACTCTCTACCCTGGATAAGTGTATACATGCCTATTATGAAATTTTGCATACTTATGTACTCGGGGATTAAGAAAACTTGTCTGGGTTTAGATGTCAGACTGATTTGTTTCTTAGTAAACTACAATGGACCTTCTAGGCTTACTCGGATTGCAGGAAGGAATCAAAGGCCAAAAATATGGTGGGCAGACAAGAGAGATGATTTATGTTCTAAATTTTCTGAAAAAGCCTAAGAACAAAAAATGCTTCTGTTGATGTGCTTTTGAGGGACACTAAAACTGCAGAGTGTACACATGCCCTGAGGTGGTTTGCTTTGCTAGTATAGGGTCTGAAGCCAGAAAGTTAATGGGTAGAGAGGATTCCTGTATGGCACAATGTTGAACTGGCACAATGATTTTATCAAATATACTCAGAAACCCAACGATTTGAGAGAAAACGGAAAATAAGTAGAAAGGAGAGGATTCCAGACAGCCACTGATTTTTAATCACAAACTATCAGTGGAGGATTGTTAAAATTCCTATCAGAATCTAGAATACATTTGCTACTTATTATTATGTGAAAAATTCTTCTTTTCCAGATGGTTTCATGGATATTTTATAGTGAATTTCAGAGAGTTGATGTTCAAAGTGCTACTTTCTCAAGTAATGATCTGTGACCCATAAATATGAGCAAAATGTAGCTGCTAGGGATTAGTACATAGAGGGCTCAAATTCCACAAAAGGTAGTAAAAATTAAATACAATATAACTTTATAATAAAGCAGCACAAAATATCAAGGTTATTGTATGCTGAATTTAAAACATCAGACGATCAGTTCACTTGCTTTGCCCGGTTAACTCATTTTTTACATATATCAGAAAAAGCTTGTTCTAGCATCTCTGTGCATATATTTTAAACTTTTCATTGAATCATTATAATTTAATGCTCCATAGTACCAAAAAGATTCATAAACCTGCACGCCAAGAATTGTAAACTGTGGAAGGGAGAATACTATTGATATTAGAGGATGTTTGCATGTTTTTTCACTCAGTTAAATGCCAGGCAAGGCTCATTTGTATCTACTAATGCAGAGTTGCAACTGGTGTAGACTGGAAGCATACAGTGGTATTTTGTTGTACAGGGGCAAATAATGACATAGCCAATTATATGTATAGCATGGTATGATGATTAATTTTATGATTAACTTGGCTGGACCACAGATGACCTGGATATTTTGTTAGATATTATCTTGGGAGTTTCTGTGGGGGTGTTTTTGGATGAGATTTCATTTAAATGGGCACACTGAGTAAAGCAGATCACCCTCTATAGTGTGAATGGATCTCATTCAATCAGTTGAAGGCCTGACTCAAACTGAAACATTGGCTTTTCTAACTTCACCAGCCTCACCACCTGGCTAAAGCTACCAACCCTGTTAGCTCTCCTGGGTCTCAAGCTTGCCAACCCACCCTGCAAATATTTGGACTTGTCAGCCTTCATAATCATAGGAACCAGTTCCTTATAATCCCTATCTCTATCTCTAAATCATCCTACTGATCCCAATTTTCTGAAGAACTCTAATATGAATAGTATTAAAGTAATTTTAGCACTTATTTTAAATTTTGGATTCTTCTGTAACTGCTTATAGTAGTGTAATTACTATTTAAAGCTTTCATTGTTGCATAACTTTTACATTTATAACTATTATTTTTCAAATGTATTAAAATTACTCTTAAAACTAAAATTATTAGTAAAAATCAAAAAATTTGGAAAGAATCTAGTGATGAGATTGATCTGGTTTAAGATGAAATAACATATTAAGATGATTCAACTGATGTCATCCACATTAACAACAACATAGAAAAATAAAACATTATGCCAGAAATTCTTCTACAAAATCACTGGAAATTTAAAGACGTAGAAATTTCTGTCATAGAAAATATGACAAGAAAGTTAAAGAGGAGTTATTTTTGTTGTGATCATTTTTGTGGCAATTAAAATTACTCAAATCCTCAGTATGTTTATGCAGTGAAATTCTGAAAAGAGTTCCACAATCTCTGCCAAGTTACAACATCATTTGAAACAAAACAAAGTGAGCATAAAAATAAGGCTTTCAAATTCTTTCGGAATAAATGAAACAGCTTAATGCTATCAAAAATGTATGCAAACACAATTTGAATCTGATGCTGAAAATACACTTATTAAATGACATCCTATTATATTGCAACAATTAGATTAGTAAGGAGCTAGGAAAATATAATTAGTACGTTGTCGGAAAATAAAGCTGAGAGAATACAAGAATGTGCATATAAGTTACTTGACTAATTAGATTATGGACTGACATACATGAAATTTCTAAAGTTCAACTGGACAAGGGAAAAACTGTTTTAGAACTCCTCATTTGCTTATTTTTTTGCTATGTGTGAATAAAAGGGCATTTATTACTTTGTAAATGTAATAATATTACTTGACAGAAATTATTTTGAAAATTTGAGGGAACATTTAACTGAAATTAGCATGTTATCTGAACTTTAAAAATGACAGCTGAGTATTTCATTGTAGAGATTTAAAGAGCTAGTTTATCCACATTCTTTAAAAATTAACACAGCTTTAATTATTTATCATAATTTAAACTAATTCATTTGTAAATATCATCTTACTCAATATCCTACCAGATAGATTACTATTTCTGTTTTACATCTCAAGGAAAATATTTAAGGAGGTCAAGGTGAAAATAGTAATTAAATAAGGGAGGGGGCAAAACTCTAGTCCCAGGTCCTTCAGACTTCAAATATTCTGTTCTTAAGTACTATTGTATTAGACCTTGTAATAATTCAACTTACAAATAATTTCCTATGAATCCTCTTTCATGTTTGTGGATTAAGCATGATCAAGTGTGTTATGAGATTGCAAGGCAGGCCATTGAAAACTGTTATGGTTGAACACTAATTTTGTTTGAATCAGAATTTTCTTATAAGTTAACCAAAATAAAATTTAAAATTCATTAAATATTGAGATTGAAGCTACTGTGAAGCATCCATAATTGTAATTTTAAAATTTCCAGAAAACTATCATTATTCTTATTTAATTGCTTTATATTACTTAAATTTAAACTAACAAAGTGGTTATACTGAAGTTAACATTTTCACTTCTTACTCTTTCCTTTAATGAAATTCAGTTAATATTTATTTGAAAAATCACAGATTTTATATAATTCAGACATTTATAGTTATGTCAAATTCTGTATTGTCTTATTCTCATGACAAAAACTGATATACAACCAAACACCATCTCAAGTCCAGGTCTTCAGACTGAATCCTAGATTCTTAACAGTGAACCATGTTGTTTATGGACAACACCATCTCAATAAATCAAAAAATTTAAATAATCTAATTTTTAAAAAGAAACCAAAGAGAATCAGTAGTGTTTTCAAGAAAAGTGAGCTTCCAGTCCATCAGTAAGAGTATATGAATAATTCATTAGTCAGTAATTTACTAAGTTATCAAAAATAAAGACTTTTCTTATTAGTTTTTAATTCACTTCCTTTGGATGTCATCACTGATTCAATGGACCTGAGTTTGAGCAAGCTCTGGGAGATGGCGAAGGACAGGGAAGCCTGGCATTCTGCAGTCCATGGGGTTGCAGAGTCGGACATGATTGAGCAACTGAACAACAATATATATATATACATACACACATATATATGTACACACACACACATAGACATACTGCATTTCAGTTTTGCTGAAATCATATAGCTAGATAAAACTGTAAAAATTGTTTTGATATTAGTCTAGTTTTTATGAAATTATTTTTACCTATCATGCATGTGTCATTTTTTTCTGTAGGACTATGCTTAAAAAATAGTATCATTTGTGTAATCTATTTTTTCACAACAATAGTATTTGGAATTTTATACTTTTGAAGGAAATTATTTTCTTGTCTTTCAATCACACAGAATATAAAACATTTTATAAACTCTTTAAGAATTTTAAAATAATAGCAGGGTTATCATAATAAGCAAGTCTCAGCTAGTAGTAGGTATCAAATTCAGACAACAAAATAAATACAATTACTTTTTTTTTTTTATTTTCCTAATGCTACATGGCCAATTTCACATTCATCTATGTCAGAATTAACTGTGACCAAAATATGCAGGGCATCAATTTGCAATGGCTTGTAAATGTTGGCCTACATGTTGTGGGATTAATATTTTTCATGCACAGCAAATCAGAACAAACATTTTCTTTAGTCATGTCAGACCTTGACACTGTCATATTCATATACCCTTCATAACCAAGACTAAGAAATTCACAGTTTGTGGAAAACAAGATTTGATAGAGGACTGAAGCTGACAGGCAGTAGCTTTAGATATCATTTTAGAGATTCCAAATTTATGATCTATCTGAAAAACGTGTCTTGAAGTATAAAAATTAGTGTATCCGAAATTACCCTTTTTAGTGATGTAATGGTAGTATGCATGTCCTTTGAAATAAAATTAATGCAAGTTCCTCTTTCCTTTACCTTAACAGTCAACAATTCAGGTATTTGGTAATATTTACTATAGCTTCAGAGAAGGCAATGGCACCCCACTATAGTACTCTTGCCTGGAAAATCCCACGGACGGAGGAGCCTGGTGGGCTGCAGTCCACGGGGTCGCTAAGAGTTGGGCACGACTGAGCGACTTCACTTTCACTTTTCACTTTCTTGCATTGGAGAAGGAAATGGCAACCCACTCCAGTGTTCTTGCTTGGAGAATCCCAGGGACGGGGGAGCCTGGTGGGCTGCTGTCTCTGGGGTTGCACAGAGTCAGACAGGACTGAAGCGACTTAGGAGCACTATAGCTTAGTTACCCAGAGCCAGACATTCTGGAGTATGAAGTCAAGCGGACCTTAAGCACTGCTATTAATAAAGCTAGTGGATGGGATGAAATTCCAGACAAACAATTCGGATCCCTAAAGAAGAATGCCATCAAGGTTTCACATTCATTAGGTCAGCAAATCTGGAAGACCCTTCAGTGGCCACAGGACTGGAAAATGTCATCCTCATCCTCATTCCCAAGAAGGGTAATACCAAAGAACATGCTAACCATCGGACATTTGCACTCATCTCCCATGCTAGTAAGGTCATGCTTAAAATCTTGCATGCTAGGCTCCAGCATTATGCGAACCAAGCACTTCCAGATGTCCAAGCTGGGTTTAGAAAAGGAAGAGGGACTAGAGATCAAATTGCCAGCATTTGCTGGATTATAGAGAAAACAAGGGAATTTCAGGAAAACATCTATCTCTGTTTCATGACTATGCTAAAGCCTTTGGCTGTGTGAATCATGACAAACTGTGGAAAGCTCTTAGAGATATGGTAATACCAGACCATCTTACCTGTCCCCTGAGAGACCTGTATGCGGGTCAAGAAGCAACAGTAAGAATCCTGTATGGAACAACTGACTGGTTCAAGATCGAGAAAAGAGTATGACAGGGCTGTCTGCTGTCACCCTGTTTGTTTAACCTATAAGCTGAGCATATCATGAGAAATGCCAGGCTGGATGAGTTATAAGCTGGAATCAAGATAGGCAGGAGAAACGTCAACAACCTTGGATATGAGGATGATATCACTCTAATGGCAGAAAGCGAAGAGGAACTAAAAAAGCCTCTTCACAAGGGTGAAGGAGGACAGTGAAAGAGCCTATTTAAGACTAAATATTAATAAAAACTGAGATCATGGCATCCGGCCCCATTACTACATGGCAAAGAGAAGGGGGAAAGAGGAAGTAGTGACAGATTTCCTCTTTTTGGGCTCCAAAATTATTGCGGATGATGACTGCAGTCATGAAATCAGAATACGATTGCTTCTTGAAAGCAATGACAAACCTAGACAGTGTGTTAAAAAACGGAGACATAATTCTGCCAACAAAGGTCCATATAGTCAAAGCTATGGTCTTCCCAGTGTTCACATATGGTTGTGAGAGCTAGACTGTAAAGAAGGCAGAATGCTAAAAAATTGATGCCTTCGAACTGTGGTGTTGGAGAAGACTCCTGAAAGTCCCTTGGACAGCAAGGAGATCAACCAGTCAATCTTAAGGGAGATCAACCCTGAATATTCACTGAGAGGACTGATGCTGAAGCTGAAACTGCAATATTTTGGTCATCTGTTGTGCACAGACGATTCACTGAAAATTTCCTGGTGCTGGGAAAGACCCAGGGCAGAAGGAGAAGAAGACATGAGAGGATGAGATAGCTAGATGGCATCACCGATGTGATGAACTGAACTTGGGCAAACTCTGGGAGATGGTGAGAGACAGGGTGACATGGAGTGCTGCAGTCTGTGGGGTCATGAAGATTCAAACATGTCTGGGTGACTGAACAACAACTATCGCTTCAGGTCAGTTGCTCAGTCATGTCCGACTCTTTGCGACCCCCTGGACTGAAGCACGCCAGGCCTCCCTGCTCATCACCAACTCCTGAAGTTTACTCAAACTCATGTCCACTGAGTCTGTGATGCCATCCAACCATCTTATCCTCTGTCTTCCCCTTCTCCCACCTTCAGTCTTTCCCAGTATCAGGGTCTTTTCAATTAGTCAGTTCTTCGCATTAGATGGCCAAAATATTGGAGCTTCAGCTTCAGCATCAGTCCTTCCAATGAATATTCAGGACTGATTTCCTTTAGGATGGACTGGTTGGATCTCCTTGCTGTCCAAGGAGAGTCTCTCAAGCTTAAGCATTTATTAATAATGAAAATTCAGTAAAGGCACTTGCTTTGAGCAAGAAAAGAGGTATGGAAAGAGGGTATCTTGGGTCAGATAGGTTTATTAGCTAGATGACTTCTTGGGAAGCTTGTTAAACCTTTGAGTAGCAGCTTTTTCATCTGAAATATGAGGATTTTAAGAGCTACTTCACATGTTTTTGTGGGGATTACATTTTAAATCAATGTAAAATTACCTGGTACAGTCTGTGTGACAATAAGGTACTCAGTAAACATTTCCTCTCTGCCCTAATTTTATCAATGTTTTCTCTCAAAAATGACATAGAACTTGATTGTCCAAAAAGGCAACCACCAACCAGGTGATTCTGTTAAGCAGTTGAAATGTGCTACTCTGAATTGAGATGTGATATAAGTGTAAAATATATAGTATGCCAGATTTTTAAGACTATTATGAAAAAATATAAGATCAATATCATATTTAATAATTATTTATACTGATTACATGTTGAAAGTGCTATTTTAGATATTTCAGGGTACATAAGTATTAAATTCATCTGCTTTTAAATTTTTTATGTTTAAAAATTTAAACTACATGTACTTGTGTCTCACATATCTCTAATGAATAGTGTTCATCTAGAAATGTGAAGATTTAAGAAAGCCAAAATTCTTTTAATATTCTTAATCCATAAAAGTTTTTACTGTGTTTTCATACTTTAGAGTCCTTGTAGAGAGGAATCATATTTTATTACATTCTTGTGAAAAGAAAATTTTAACAGATAGCAAACATTTTTGATTAGCCTCTTTAGAGTTACAACGTGAAAAGAAATATTTTTCTGATTTGTCTATTATAATTTTAAAAATTGGAACAAAGTAGAAGAAATTATATTGTAATCTGTTTTCTCTGCCTTGCACATAATGACTGCATCAGGCAGCCTTTAAGTCTATTCCTTACAGTGGATGGAACCAGTGTCTCCCTGAGCTATCTATGGTTTATTAAGGTCTTGGGCAGCCAAATTCCTTAACCTAGGGAAGGTCATAGACAATTTCTCAGAAGAGAGAGAGAGTGACAAGAGGAACTCCTAATATTAGCTGTTCTCCACACTTTAATAAAGCACACTATATAAAAGGCAAGTCTGATCATGTCTTTTTCCTTAAAATCTTCAATGACACCATGTAGGTTTTAAGAGAAAGTTAGAAGCCTACTTGACCAGAAGTTTCCATTGCTGCATACAAAGCTATTTTCTCTTCTTGTCCCTATAAATGTGTAGAGCACTACAGGCTTAAGAGTTCTCTGCTGCTTTTCTGCCATAGGGCATGCAATCTAGCCATACCTGACCTAGGCACATTTCTCCTGGGGTAACAGAACTTGGGAAAAATGTTTGCTTTACTATTCCTCTGCTTGCAAGTTTGTTAGTTCAGAAATTCTTTTTTTTTTTTTTTTGCACCTATCCCTGTAGAATTAATATTGCAGTATAGAGCCAGATAATAAATATTTTAAATATATAGAATATTAGTATCAACTGCTAAGGAAAAGCAAATGTTGAAAGGGATGTATGCATTGTGGTGTTTGGATCTAAATGGGATGGCCACGGAAGACCTCATGGCGAGAGTGATGTGTGAGAAAGCATACGAGACAAGTGCAATTACTTGTGGCCTCATTCTGTGTCCTTGAGATTAGGAACATCTCTTACCAGAGTTTTGGTCCTTTCTTCTTGACTCAGTATGAGTAAATATGGGAAAATGCTAAAAGTACGAATGAATATGATAAAATGCAGAGCAGGGCAGAAGACTTATAGATGAGGCTTGCCAGGAGGTTCAGGAAAATGCAGATGACCCTCCTAAGACTAAAAGAATGCCTTTCATTTTCCATGTGTTTTATTTTCAAGCATGATATGATCTCTGGTTCTGAATTTTTCAATAGATGGCCAGATGAGTTTAATAGGTAGTAACCAACAGCAAAAAAAAAAAAAAAAAAAGGAGTAGAATATAAAACACTATTATTTGCTGCAGTAGGATAGGAGTTATTTCAAATACCTACACACATGTTCAACTGTGTGTTTGCTGATCAGTGATATAGAACTGATTTTTTAACCATGGGTCATGGATAGAAGCAGTTGAAAAATACTGTGCTAAATTACTGTGTAATTTTGCCACCACCACTTGGGAAGCCCCAATTATTAAGATAATTTCTTAAATGGTATCTCCTAAAGAGGGGTTAAGACAGTGGCTGATGCAAGAAAGAAGGCATAATGGACGCTTATCTCCAAGGAAAAATGAAAGCATAGAGCTCAATGAAGATATTCAGACAACCATTTACCTTATATGTTGAATTAGAGATGAAAAACTTCATTTAAAAGGTTTCCCTGATGGTTTAGTGTTAAAGAATCTGCTTGCCAATGCTGGAGACGCAGCTTTGGTCCATATCTGGGGGATTCCACATGCTGTGGAGCAACTAAGCCCATGTGTCATAATTATCCGAGCCTGTGCTCTAAATCCCAGGAGCCTGGACTACTGAAGGCCACACCCCCTACAGCCCAAGCTCTGCAGTAAGAGAAGCTGCTGCAATGAGAAGACAGTGCACTGCAACTAGAGTAGTCCCCACTCTCTGCAACTAGAGAAAAGGTCAGGCAGCAGCAAAGACCCAGCACAGCCAAAAATAAAAATAAAATTAGTAAAAACCTCACTTAATAGCTATGCTTTTTTGGGGAGTTTTAATTTTTTTGTTGAAGTATAGTTCACTTACAGTGTTATATTAGTTTCTGGTGTACAGCATGCTACTGCGGCTGCTAAGTCGCTTCAGGTGTGTCTGACTCTATGTGACTCCATAGACGGCAGCCTGCCAGGCTCCCCTGTCCCTGGGATTCTCCAGGCAAGAACACTGGAGTGGGTTTCCACTTCCTTCTCCAATGCATGAAACGGAAAAGTGAAAGTGAGGTCGTTCAGTCGTGTCCGACTCTTAGTGATCAGTATTTTTATAGATTATACAAAATTAAAAACTGTTACAAAATAATGATTGTATTTGCTTTATATATTTAGGTATTTCTGTGTTGGGTGCATATATTTTAGTGAGTGTAATATACTCTGGGAGAAAGTAAACAACAGAGGAGCCTGGTGTGCTGCAGTCCATGGGGTCACAAATACACACCTTAGCAACTGAACAACCACTACCACAACATAGTCTTCTTTTCATTATCTAATGCCCTTATTTGTCTTTTGCTGTAGTCTTTGTTTAAAAGTCTACCTTGATATGAGTATTGCTGTCTCCACATTCTTGTAATTTCTTTTCTATGAAATATCTTTTCCCATCCTCTTACTTTCAGTCTCTGTGTGTCTTTAGCTCTGAAGTGAGTCTCTTGTAGGGAACACATAGAAAGGCCTTTTTTTTTTTCAGTCCAATCTTCTACCCTATGTCTTTTGAAGCATTTCACAGCAGTTATTGATAGGCATATACTAATGCATTTTATTACTTGTTTTCCAGTTTTTGTAGTTCTTCTCTATTCATTTCTTCTTTTTGTTTCTTCTCTTATGGTTTGATGATTTTCTTTAGTAGTATGCTTGTGTTCCTTTATTTTTAGTTTTTGTATACTTATTGTAAGTTTTTGATTTGGCATAACTATGGGGCTCATACATGCTGACATATAACTGCTGCTGCTGCTGCTAAGTCGCTTCAGTCGTGTCCAACTCTGTGCGACCCCATAGACAACAGCCCACCAGGCTCCCCCGTCCCTGGGATTCTCCAGGCAAGAACATTGGAGTGGGTTGCCATTTCCTTCCCCAGTGCATGCATGAAAAGTGAAAGTGAAGTCCCTCAGTTGTGTCTGACTCTTCGCGACCCTATGGACTGCAGCCTACCAGGCTCCTCCATTCATGGGATTTTCCAGACAAGAGTATTGGAGTGGGGTGCCATCGCCTTCTCCAACTATGTCTACTTGTTTTAAACTGGTAGTCATTTAAGTTCAAACACATTGTAAAATATCTATTTTAGTTTCCTTCTCACACATTTTGTGTTTTCAATGTCATATTGTACATCTTCATGTTTATACCTTAATTATTTATTTTAGTTATAGTTGCTCTTACAGTGTTTTGCTTTTAATATTTGTTTTGGTTTTTTTTAAATGGCTGATCCTCACTTCTTACTATGTATTTATTTGCCTTTCTTAGTGGGATTTTCCCTCTTCAATGTATCTAATCCTGGATTAGAAGGAAGGTTCAACAAAGCCACCAGGGATCCCTGGAGCTAAAGTCACTTGTCAGAGGAATCCCACATCTTCCAGGGACAGGCTTGCTTTAGTATTCCTGCCAGGCTCAGAGGCTGATTGGGAGCAGCCCTTGGGAGAAAGATTCAGTGCAAACATAGATGAATTTCAGCACAGAACCTAAAGTCTTTTGTCAATTATGTTCCCCGTAGTTGGTCTTTGAGGTACATTCTCATGACCTGCAGCTACCACTTCTTTTTTCTGTTCAATCAAGTCTTTGCATTATTCTTCTTAGATACATTTGATGAGAACATTGACTAGGACAAAATCTTGTTCCACAAAAAATGTCCTTCCAGGTTGTTATAAACAAAATATTTTTAGTACAACCATTCAAACCATTAGCAAATTATAGTGGAATTGAATCATATCTTTTTCTTGTCCATGAATATATCATCCAAGATTGTATCCAGCAGACAACTTGTCTAAATTAGAATATGTGTATAGAAATCACCTGGTACTTAAATGGACTAAATTTGTCAGTGAAGAAATGAACTAAGATATGCATTCTTTATGTTTAGTGAACACATGTTAATTCCTACTGATCATGTTTCCAGTTGTTCATGAACCATATTTTAATAATAATTTCCAACCCTTTCTATGGAATTACTTTCAAACTCTTTAGTATAGAATCCTTTGATTTTTAATTTGAAAAGAAATTATAACTTTTTCCCTCTTATTTAGTATTTTGGTTTATCTTTCTGATTATTCACAGTGCCTCAAGAAATAGTTCAATGGTATAGAGATTTATTTGAAAGTTCTCTTTATAACTTTGAATATAATTTATTTGAGACAAAGATGTAGAGTAGTTTAGGGAAAGAATTGCTTTCTTACAAACTCAGTTTTTCAGCATCAGTTTCTCCTTACCAACTTATTTCTGCTATCCTTGACAGAGAAGATGGAAATAAAGTAAGAGTTGAGTGGTATGGCTTTTTCTTTGTCATGTGTTATAAAAATGTTACTGTGAAGCAACATGTTCATTTTCTTTGAACGTAACTTCAAAACCCTACTTTTTGTATCTTTAGCATTTTTTTGGCAAACCTCATTGTATTCTGATTATTGGCCTTTTAAAATCATTCTTAAACTTCTTGCCTATGTGTGTGTTAGTTGCTTAGTCATGTCTGACTCTTTGCAACCCCATGGACTATAGCCCTCCAGGATCCTCTGCCCATGGGGATTCTCCAGGCAGGAATACTGGAGTGGGTTGCCATTTCCTTCTCCAGGGGATCTTCCCGACTGAGGTTTGAACCCAGGTCTCTTGCATTGCAGGTGAGTGTTTTACCATTTGAGTGACTAGGAAAGCTCTTATACTTCTTAGCCTGTCTTAAATATTTGTTAGTTGTTATACTACATTCTTCTCTCTTTTGTGCATGTCCTCTTTTATAGTTGCTTTTTGTCTGTTTCACAGTCCAGTGATTATTGTGGCCTTGAATTATGAAATATGATCATCAATTTTATGTCTGAATTCTTTTTTAATATAAATTTATTTATTTAATTGGAGGTTAATTACTTTACAGTATTGTATTGGTTTTGCCATACATCAACATGAATCCGCCACAGGTATACACGTGTTCCCCATCCTGAACCCCCCTCCCTCCTCCCTCCCTACCATCCCTCTGGGTCGTCTCAGTGCACCAGCCCCAAGCATCCAGTATCATGCCATGAACCTGGACTGGTGATTCTTATGGAAAAATAAGAGAGACACAGTCGGGGTATGGTATAGATATGTTTGTCATCAAAATATGTAATTTCAATATATTTCTGAATGTCTATCTTTATCCTAATTTTCTTTCATTAAAAATTATGTTCTCTGTGGAAGTAACCTCAGGGTACTTTTGCCACGTTAAGAATGATGTTTAGTTCAGTCACTCAGTCATGTCTGACTCTTTGCGACCCCATGAATTGCAGCACGCCAGGCCTCCCTGTCTATCACCAACTCCTGGAGCTTACTCAAACTCATGTTCCTAGAGTTGGTGATGCCATCCAACCATCTCATCCTCTGTTATCCTCTTCTCCTCCCGCCTTCAATCCCAGCATCAGGGTCTTTTCAAATGAGTCAGTTCTCCACATCAGGTGGCCAAAGTATTTGAGTTTGAGCTTCAGCATCAGTCCTTCCAATGAATATTCAGGACTGATTTCCTTTAGGATGAACTGGTTGAATCTCCTTGCAGTCCAAGGGACTCTCAACAGTTTTCTCCAACACCACAGTTCAAAAGCATCAATTCTTGGTGCTCAGCTTTCTTTATAGTCCAACTCTCACATTGAACATGACTACTGGAAAAACCAAAGCTTTGATTAGACAGACCTTTGTTGGCAAAGTAATGTCTCTGCTTTTGAATATGCAGTCTAGGTTGATCATAACTTTCCTTCCATGGAGTAAGCATCTTTTAATTTTATGGCTGCAATTACCATCTGCAGTGATTTTGGAGCCCCCCAAAATAAAGTCTGTCACTGTTTCCATTGTTTCCTTATCTATTTGCCATGAAGTGATGGGACCAGATGCCATGATCTTCGTTTTCTGAGTGTTGAGCTTTAAGTCAGCTTTTCTCACTCTCCTCTTTCACTTTAATCAAGAGGCTCTTTAGTTCTTCTTCACTTTCTGCCATAAGGGTGGTGCCATGTGCATATCTGAGGTTATTGATGTTTCTGCCAGTAATTTTGATTCCAGCTTGTGCTTCATCCAGCCCAGCATTTCTCATGATGTATTCTGCATATAAGTTAAATAAGCACGGTAACAATATACAGCCTTGACATACTCCTTTCCCAGTTTGGAACCAGTCTGTTGTTCCATGTCCAGTTCTAACTGTTGCTTCCTGACCTGCATACAGATTTCTCAGGAGGCAGGTCAGGTGGTCTGACATTCCTGTGTCTTTAAGAATTTTCACAATGTGTTGTAATCCACACAGTCAAAGGCTTTAGTGTAGTCAATAAGCAGAAGTTAATGTTTTTCTGGGACTCTTGCTTTTTCGATGATCCAACAGATGCTGGCAATTTGATCTACGGTTCCTCTGCCTTTTCTTACTCCAACTTGAATATCTGGAAGTTCACAGTTCATGTACTGTTGAAGCCTGGCTTGGAGAATTTTGAGCATTGCTTTGCTAGCATGTGAGATGAGTGCAATTGTGTGGTAGTTTGAGCATTCTTTGACGTTGCCTTTCTTTGAGATTGGAATAAAAACTGACCTTTTCCAGTCCTGTGGCCACTGCTGAGTTTTCTGAATTTGCTGGCATATTGAGTGCAGCACTTTCACAGCATCATCTTTTAGGATTTGAAATAGCTCAACTGGATTCCATCACCTCCATTACCTTTTTTCATAAAAATGATCAGGAAGTTTTTAAGTGCTTTTTTCAATAATGCAGATGTTTATTACAGTTCTAAGATTTGTTGACAAATGTCCATCTAGTCAAAGCTATGGTTTTTCCTAGTAGTCATGTATGAATGTGAGAGTTGGGCTATAAAGAAAACTGAGCACCAAAGAATTGATGCTTTTGAACTGTTGTGTTGGAGAAGACTCCTGGGAGTCCTTTGGACTGCAAGGAGATCCACCTAGTCAATCCTAAAGAAAATCAGTCCTGAATATTCATTGGAAATACGGATGCTGAGGCTGAAACTCCAATACTTTGGGCACTTGATGTGAAGAACTGACTCATTAAAAATGACCCTGATGCTGGGAAAGATTGAAGGCAGAACGAGAGGAGATGACAGAGTGAGAATATTGGATGGCATCACCAACTCGAGGGACATGAGTTTGAGCAAGCTCCGGGAGTTGGTGATGGGCAGGGAAGCCTGGCATGCTGCAGTCCATGGGGTTGCAAAGAATTGGACAGGACTGAGTGACTGAACTGAACTGAAGATTTAACTGGGTATGGTTTGCTATCCAGTGAAATGAAATTATTAAATTACAGATAGCATAGAGACAATATTTATATGATATTCATGAAATCAAAAAACATGTTGCTCAGGAAGATCTGGATGCAGAAAGATGGAGACACATCAAAGAGGATTTAGACATACATCTGCTATTTCCATTATATGGGTAAGAAGTCAAGGAACAGAAAATGTAGACATTGATTTGTTCATGAGAGTAGGATAGCCTTTAAACTCTTCAGGAATTTGTTTCCTGGAAGTCAGCAGCCAGTCTTGGGAACATTTCTTAATTCTAGGTCATTTCATATATGTTCCTTTTTGTCTTCCCATGGTCCCAGGTATTTAGTCTACTTATTAATTTTTTTTTTTTTTTTTTTTAGATATCACTGTATGTGTTTCTACTAAGGTTCTACCCATTGGAAGATTAAGTGTTCTAAAATCAGACTGCGGTAGAGTGAGTGGTACTAATGTAAGTAACATAAACTTTCCAAATATTTTTGTGGACTTGGAGTATCAAATGCGTTGATCAGACTATTGTGATTTGTAAGTCACTTTAAACACACCTAAGCTATTTCTCTTGGATTATCCAGGGAGTATAATTTCTGCCTCAACCAAGTTGCTAGCATACAGAAACATTAAAGAGGATTTTTAAACTTAAAATAATGGAAAACCAATGTGTTCAGGAAGACTGAAACTAGTTTTGGCTCAGATAACAACAAAGCAAGTTATAAGAATGAAAAAATAAAGAGAGGGAGGATTAAATAACTTACCTGCTGATTAGGGTAATTTATAGACATGGAAAATAATTAACCCAATTTTTTTTAAAAAGTATGTAGTTGTTTTTTTTCCCCCCCTCCTCTCTCTCTTTGTTCTGCCATGATTTTTCTTTGTAAATAATGATAAGTTGCCTAGCTGATAGAAAATGCCAACAATCAGAAAGGATAAAGTGTATTTTATTTATATTATGACTTAAATCACATGAGAATCTAATGTTCCAGACGTGAGTCCACTGCACATGAAATGGCTGCACCTCTGAAATATTAGCTGTCATTAATTTCAGTTTTTAACAGAATAGTAGTCCTTCTTTTATGTCCCATTGTCAAATAGCACTTTCAGCATACTATTCTTTGGCCTGGAAATTAAATTAATGTATTACATGTAAATTGTGGAACTAAATAAAAATTACTATTTAACACTTACTAAACACACTTAGTATAATATGTACTGCTATTTACAGGTTCATAAAAATGAAATCTTATCTATAGTTCAACAAAATTTCATATGAAACAGCATACTCTTCTGCACTATGGATAGACAAAAAATAAAACCCCAAATGCTTTAAATCTACTTAGATTTCTTGAAAGCTCATTAATGCACTCTTAAGCTAGTGTTGTATGAGAGTTAAAATTCAGCTTTTAAAAAAGTGCTCTGTTGTAAGTTTTATCCTTGTGAAGTTCATTTAATTCCTTAATGCATCTGGTGTAAGTCTTCTACATCAGGCAGAAATTAGTATAAAGAGTCTTAAATCATGTTCATCCTTTCAAAATGGTTTAAACTGTGTCTATGTACAGTCACTAAATACAATCAAGTATTTTTATTGTAATAAGTAATTTGAAAATTTTCCATTATTAATCATCTAAGAACATTCTTGCTAAAAACAGAACTTATCATTAGTTTGGAAATGTACTTTTGGTTTTCAATTTCTTAGTCCTGTGTTTTGATTTAGGTTTTTAATCAGATCTATTTCAGTAAATCAAAACTTACCCTAGATGTGCCCAAGGTTATGCAGTTTAACAGAGAACAGCCATTTGTACTCAGCAAGTTTTACAGGGTAGAACGAAAACATGTTTGTAGATTAATGATGTAGTATTCTTTATGATTAAATTTTCAAGTGAAGAGTCGCAGCATCAAGTAGTGGAAATAACACCGGGGCTGGAGTCAGGAGAACTGAAACAGAGCTCATTTATGGGTTGAGTAACCTTGGGAAGTCAATTGTCCTCTCTGAGGCTGTTTTTCTCTTCAGTCTAGGGGATGATAAAATCCAACTCAAAGCATCATTGAGAGGCAGCTTTACAGAAGGCCACAGTTCAGTGTCAGGCTTCTCCTAGTTAGTCAATAAATATTTATGTTTTATTTTATAAGAATCAGGGGCAGTTATATCTAATGAGATATATTTAAAGCCTTAATTTGGAGAAGGCAATGGCACCCCGCTCCAGTACTCTTGCCTGGAAAATCCCATGGACGGAGGAGCCTGGAAGGCTGCAGTCCATGGGGTCGCTAAGAGTCAAACACGACTGAGCGACTTCACTTTCACTTTTCAGTTTCATGCATTGGAGAAGGAAATGGCAACCCACTCCAGTGTTCTCGCCTGGAGAATCCCAGGGATGGGGGTGCCTGGTGGGCTGCCGTCTATGGGGTCGCACAGAGTCAGACACGACTGAAGCAACTTAGCAGCATCAGCAGTAGCAGCAAAGCCTTAATTAATGATAACTTCAGTATTTAGCTGCTCAATATTTAGAAGTTTAACATTAAGAGGTCTAATATGCTCATTAAATGACAATATGAGTTTTTAGTTTTGGACAAACTACTGCATTTATTTGAGATAACAATCCTGATTTTATAGCTTTACTTAGAAAAAATGTATATGGTCACTTTATATATACACAGCCAAGTTTAGTACATAAAGAAAAATATCTACAGGTTTAGAGAACCTCTAAAATTTTAGATGTTTATTGTTTCAGCTGAGGAAAAAAAATGTTAAGTTGGAATTATTTTTATTTTTTAGCAAATATAAGGCAGTTCAGCAATTCTATAACTGTAAAACTTTTGGGGTTGCTTGGGAGTTGGTTGAAATCATACAGAAAAATCTAGCTTTGAAGTTCCCTCCAGGTTTCATTTCTCTAGCTAAAAGAGGAATGTGTTTAGGAAGCAGTGTATTTAAGCTCCAGATTAGGATGTGGGAATGAGCCAAGATGTTGGTTGCTACCTGATGAGGTGACTTATTTGTGGAGTGGGACGGGCAACTGTATTGGAATCAAGTGATCTCAGCCCAAGGCACTGTGCCGTAATGGTAGACATGTGCAAGAAGATTAACGAGAAACTAGGTTTAACAGAGTGTTGAAGTGTTAAAGAGCGAACTCAAAGACCTTGTCCATCTGGATTGACCTTCAGGTTGAAAGTAGGTAGAGCCAAGTGGGCTACATGTATTTGTCTTAGAGTGCTCCTCAGTCACACGGAAATATGATTTTTTTCTGATTTGAACTCTTCAACATGAAATGTTAACAAAAATGTCTAGCCTAGGGTTTAGAAATGTATTCAATGCAGAAAGTCTTGATAATATTTAATACTTCAAATAATTTTCCCCAGCCTTTGAGATATCTCGCACTAAAAATGTCTTTTAGCTGAAGCATTTTCTAAAATATTAGTTTCCACTTTTACTTTTTGCTCCCAGGACAACCATTCCTTTGAACCAAAACAGCGCCTTTATTTTATTTTATTTTATTTTTTTATTTTTTTTCTGGTTCTGAAATAACCTATCCTGAAGACATAAACAACTTGCCTTGATGGCTAGCTAAGACTCTGCCCTGCCACAGATGTCCTCCAACTCTTTCATTTCTTACCCCAAGGAGCAGTAAACATAAATCCTGACCCACTAGTGTAGCCCCAGAACTGAGAAGATACACTGCAGCTAAGCAGTGAGTAGAAAGAAAAACAATGCCTCAATTCGATGATATTAAACGTTCTGGGAAGAGAGTGTCTGAGAGAAAGGATAAATAACCTACATAATGAAGAATTAGTTAGCAGTGTTATGTAAATATTGTAGCAGCATCAATGAGGAGGTAAGCAGAAGTATTTTAAGACACTATATTATACAATACACTGTGCACTGTTTCCTAGTGATAAGGTTTTAAAAGCATCTTTATAAGCTCTTCTTCTCTGTTGTGACAGGATTATTTTTGCACCTTTGGAAAGCAACTGAAAGAGGAAGCTTGGAAAAAAATCCTGCCTAACAAAGCAGCCGTACTCAAATAGCTTAAACTATAATAAAGAACTGATTTTAAGATACAAGAATAGATTTAAGATGTAAGATTAAAACATAAGTATAAATGATATTCTCACTTTTTGCAGTGCTGTATATCCTTGTCAGTGCAGTGAAATGCTAAAATGTTGAAGGCTGAAATTGTTTTTATTGTTATTCCACTGACTTTTAAATAGCCATTGAAGCAGATATTTCATGTAATAACACCCAGAAACAATAATATATGTACCATAATGAGTAAATTTGGATGAGTGGATAATGTAATGTACAAAATATCCCAAAGACAATCACTCTAGTTTAAAGAAATGTTTTAGCTACTAGCATCAATATATTGACCCCCCAGTACTCTTCAGAAAAAATTGACAATACATATTCTCCTCCTTCAAACCCTAGATGCCTCTGCTTTATTTATTTATTTATTTATTTTGCCTCTGTTTTATAATGACAAAATATTTAAATAATTTGGAACTACCTAGGTTTAAATTTTTTCTCAGAGTATATTGATTTTGGTTTTGACAGTGGTGTCCAAATCACTGAAATTCACAAATTCTGTCTCATTTTAGATGATTGAGAAACATTAAAATTTTGATTTAGTGAAATGATAAAAGGGTAGAGGCTAGAAAAAGCAAAGAAATAGCTTAAGTAATCAAGAATTGAATATTTAAGAATAGTGAATCAGTTTGTCTTTATAACCAACTTTGATTGTCTAGCTCTGTTCGTATCATTCTAGACTCCGTACAGAGAATGTTTAGTTGAAGGATACCTTCCTCCCTGTATTCTTCCTATTGCCATCAGTTGCGTACTAAGACAAACACATTTTAAAACTAGGTACTTTTTGGTCAACAGACCACCAGGACATGGATATGTCTTGGAATAGAAGCCAGAGGTCCAAATGCACTGAATGAAATTAGATAAACACAAATACAGGAAAATCTTTAGGTTTAAATCAGATTAAAAATGAGAAGAAGCCAGTATACAAGGAGAGGCCAGAATCTAGCAGTTGCATCCAGGTAACCAAAGAAATTGAACAGGGGGCAGATGAGACCCAGATCCACTTAGCAGTGGCAATCAGTTGCGGAGAAATGAATCAAACTTCTGGGGACACAGGAGAACAGGGGCAAGGCCAGGGCTTGCAGAAACATATTCTTCCATATTGGAAAAGTCCTTCTTCTGATGACATTTATAATTCCAGTCCCCAGAGCTGCTGAATTCAGTTTATCACTGACTAAAATGTCGAGTCTGTCTCTTGGTGTGTGCTTCCTGGTTGACTGCAGTTGAGAGTCTCTCATTCCACTGTGACTGAAAGCGCTGTAAAAGCCTTTACACAACGAAGAACATCAGCTTTTTAAAAGCTTGCATCTCCTCACACCATCAAGCTGTTTACCAGAACTGATTACAGTAAAAATATGTGACTAGTTAACACACTGCAGGAAAATTAAGAGGGAGAAATATTGGTGGATATTTGTGAGGTGGGCTAGAGATGGTGTATTTGGAACTGAGATACCACTGAGCAGTGAGTTTACACTTTTACTGAAGTAGAATATGAAAATAGGACTGTGAACAGGGCCTACAAGTTTGTTTTCCTGAGTTATGAATTAGGATTTTGAAACATTTGTGAGAACTGTTCTTAAAATCCTTGGAAACAACTGAACAGACATTAATTTTGCTTCATAACTCTTGTTATGTTCACTGGGGTCTTATTGAACAGAGTAGACACTATCAGAAGAAGTCTGTTACAGTCAACATCTTTATGAAAGAAAAATTCCAGGTTAGCCAACATAAAAATGGAGACTCTAAAGAAGATGAGGGTTTTGTTAAAATCTAAATATTTACTATAGTATTGAGTTTTGAATTGCTACATAAGGCAAGTACTGTTAATTTGGGCCAACTTCCACACCTCTAAGATATCCAATTGTGGGAAAAAAATGTTTTAAAAACCTGAATTATCCACAGAATGGATGGAAACTATTTAACATTTCATTTCAGATTTCATCTCAGAAATAAATGAAACCATTTTTTTCTGTTATTTACATGAACCATATTTTAAAATATGATTTACTGTTAATACTTTGAAATCTAACCCATGATCGATTGTCATATAAGTCAATTAGTCAAAGCTCTAAAGAATTATTATTAGCCTCAAAAGGAAAAAAAATACTAAAAATCTAAACAGACGAGTGCAGAATGAACCTCACCTTGACAGGAGAAAGTATAGTTAATATTAAAAGACAATGTCAGTCACATTTGGCTTTCCAGAAATTAATTCCTGAAATACTGAGTCATCTGATTTGCTAAGCTACTCTACATCTTTATTATTAGATTCCAGATTATCCTCAGAAATAACCTCTTTCTGGATTTGTCAATTAAAATATAATTTTAGCCCTGAGACTTGTTTTAAAATAGCCTTTTTTATTAAATATATTAATTAAAATCAACCAAATTAAATATATCAATCGAAATTTTCCCAGTTTCCTTCCTCACTTCTTTTTTCTTTCTTGCAAACTTTATTTGGGGGATGCTTTCTTTTCTATGCCAATGAGATTATGATGGTGCTTTCACAGAGTTTGACTAGGAATGGGCACTTGATGCAGACTGGTCAATCAGATTACGTTATTGAGATTTTATGGAGAGGCTCTGGGAAATAAATGTTCTTTCTCTGGTGTGGCTAACTCAGAATTTGTGAGCCTAGAGTAAATTTCAAGCCATTACTATTTCCTACTACTTGGAAAAATCAAATCTTCAATAGGAAAAAGTGAGGAAAAAAATCCACAGATGAACAAAGTTAGGGAGAGCAAAAGAAAGTGAGCGAGAGAGAGTGAGGGGAAAAGAAGGCATTGAGGCTGAGGGCAAAGTAAGGAGAAAGAGGAAGACCTAGTCTAGTATCTGGAACTTATCCCTGTTCATCCCAGCAAACAGTGTAAATCACTAAACTTCTTTTGTTTTCCTTAAATAAGTTTGACTTGGAATTCTGTCATTTGAAATTTGAAGTGTCTCAACTAATATACTTTTCAAATAGATATTTCACTAATATGAAGTGTGCCTATGTTTTACCAATTTTCTAGTGTTTAAAAACTCTTAAGTGAACTGACTGGCTTAACTTTAAGATCTGTGCTTTTCATAAACAGATAATGGTGTTCATAGTATCCCAAATTTAATTCCTTTAAAGTCTTTATTTTCAAATTTTTGAAAGTGAAGGAATCTGAATACATTAAACCAATTATCTCCATTCAGATGGCTTCTGTGGTCTCCAAACTTCATCCAAGGATTTAATATTGAACTTTGCAAAGAGTAAATTAAAAATCAGTTGTTTAGAATTCTAAATATAGTGTTGTTAAAAAATACCACCTCCCCCCCCAAAAAAAATCCTGGTCTGTCCTATATGGCTGCTGCTGCTGCTAAATCACTTCAGTCGTGTCCAACTCTTTGTGACCCCAGAGACAGCAGCCCACCAAGCTTCCCAGTCCCCAGGATTCTCCAGGCAAGAACACTGGAGTGGGTTGCCATTTCCTTCTGAAATGCATGAGAGTAAAAAGTGAAAGTGAAGTCGCTCAGTGGTGTTGCTTTCTTTTCTATGCCAAATGAGATTATGATGGTGCTTTCACAGAGTTTGACTAGGAATGGGCACTTGATGCAGACTGGTCAATCAGATTACGTTATTGAGATTTTATGGAGAGGCTCTGGGAAATAAATGTTCTTTCTCTGGTGTGGCTAACTCAGAATTTGTGAGCCTAGAGTAAATTTCAAGCCATTACTATTTCCTACTACTTGGAAAAATCAAATCTTCAATAGGAAAAAGTGAGGAAAAAAATCCACAGATGAACAAAGTTAGGGAGAGCAAAAGAAAGTGAGCGAGAGAGAGTGAGGGGAAAAGAAGGCATTGAGGCTGAGGGCAAAGTAAGGAGAAAGAGGAAGACCTAGTCTAGTATCTGGAACTTATCCCTGTTCATCCCAGCAAACAGTGTAAATCACTAAACTTCTTTTGTTTTCCTTAAATAAGTTTGACTTGGAATTCTGTCATTTGAAATTTGAAGTGTCTCAACTAATATACTTTTCAAATAGATATTTCACTAATATGAAGTGTGCCTATGTTTTACCAATTTTCTAGTGTTTAAAAACTCTTAAGTGAACTGACTGGCTTAACTTTAAGATCTGTGCTTTTCATAAACAGATAATGGTGTTCATAGTATCCCAAATTTAATTCCTTTAAAGTCTTTATTTTCAAATTTTTGAAAGTGAAGGAATCTGAATACATTAAACCAATTATCTCCATTCAGATGGCTTCTGTGGTCTCCAAACTTCATCCAAGGATTTAATATTGAACTTTGCAAAGAGTAAATTAAAAATCAGTTGTTTAGAATTCTAAATATAGTGTTGTTAAAAAATACCACCTCCCCCCCCAAAAAAAATCCTGGTCTGTCCTATATGGCTGCTGCTGCTGCTAAATCACTTCAGTCGTGTCCAACTCTTTGGACCCCAGAGACAGCAGCCCACCAAGCTTCCCAGTCCCCAGGATTCTCCAGGCAAGAACACTGGAGTGGGTTGCCATTTCCTTCTGAAATGCATGAGAGTAAAAAGTGAAAGTGAAGTCGCTCAGTGGTGTCTGACTCTTAGCCACCCCATGGACTGCAGGCTACCAGGCTCCTCCGTCCATGTGAGTTTCCAGGCAAGAGTACTGGAGTGGGTTGCCATTGCCTTCTCCATCCTATGTGGCAGTTCAGTTTTAATGTTTATGATTTAAAATCGTATCTATGTTTCTGGCAAATGAAATCATATATATATATATATATATATATATATATATATATATATTTGGAGAAAAGTACTTCTTAAAATGTAAAGAATATATTTTACTTTACTTTTATGATAGCCATTCTGATTGATGTGAGGTTATATCTCATAGTGGTTTTCATTAAGAATTTCCCTAATGATTAGCAGTGTTGAACATCTTTTTAAGGGCCTGTTGGCCATTTACATTTTCTCTTTGGAAAAATGCCCATTCAGTTCTGCCCATTTTATAATTGGGTTATTGTTTTTTTGATCTTGAATTGAATGAGCTATTTATATATGTTGAATATTAATCCTTCACTGATCACATCATTTGCAAATACTTTCTCTTCAGTAAGTTGTCTTTTTCTCAGTGGTTTCCTTTGCTGTACAGAAGCTTTTAAGTTTAATTAGATCCCATTTATTTTTTATTTTATTTCCTTTACTTTAGAAGACAGATCCAAAAAAGTATTTCATCACTATATGGCTAAGAGTGTTCTGCTTATATTTTCCTCTAGGAGTTTAATGGTATCCAGTCTTCCATTTGGGTCTTTAATCTTTTTTGAGTTTATTTTTGTACATAGTGTTAGAGAATATTCTGATTTCATTCCTTTACATTTAGCTGTCCAATTTTACCAGAGCTGTTTATTGAAGAAACTTTTTTCTCCATTGTATATTCTTGCCTCCTTTGTCATAGATTAATTGACTGTAAGTGTGTGGGTTTAATCAAGGCTGTCTACTTTTTTCTGTTGATCTATGTGTCTGGTTTTGTGCCAGTACCATACTGTTTAGATGACTGTAACTTTACTATAGTTTGAAATCAAAGTGTGTGATTCCTCCAACTCTTTTTTCAAGATTTTTTTTGGCTATTTGGGATCTTCTGTGTTTCCATGAAAATTTTAAGGTTATTTGTTCTAGTTCTGTAAAAAAAATGCCATTGATAATTTGAGAGGGATTTCACTCAATCTGTAGATTGCCTGTGGGTAGTATGGTCATTCTGACAATATTGATTCTTCCAATTCGGGAACACAGGATATATTTCCATATGTTGGTGTTACCTATAATTTCTTTCATCAGTGTCTTATGGATTTGGGAGTATATACCTTTTGCCTGTTGTGCATAGGTTTATTCCTATGTATTTGATTATTTTTGATGTGATGGTAGGTGGAATTGTTTTCTTACTTTCTCTTTTTGATCTTTCATTGCTAGTGTATAGAAATGCAAAATTTGTGTGTACTAATTTGTATCTTGCACCCTTACCAAATTCACTGATGAGCTCTAATAGTTTTATGGTGACATCTTTAGGATTTTCTATGTGTAGTGTATGTCATCTGCAAAACAATTTTAATTCTTTCTTTCCAATTTGTATTCTTTTCTTTTTCTTCTCTGATTGTCATGGCTAGGACTACCAAATCTATGTTGAGTGAAAATGGTGAGAGTAGACATCCTTGTCTTGTTCCTCATCCTGGAGGAAATGTTTTCACCATTGAGTATGATGTTTGCTGTGGTTTTGTCATATATTGCTTTAATTATGTTGAGGTATGTTCCCTCTATAAGCCACATGGGCTTCCCTGTGGCTCAGATGTAAAGTTCCTGTCTGCAATGCGACCCAGGTTCAATCCCTGGGTTGGGAAGATCCCCTGGAGAAGGAAATGGCAACTCACTCCAGTACTCTTGCCTGAAAAGCTCCATGGACTGTCGCCTGAGGAGCCTGGTAGGCGACAGTCCATGGAGTCGCAAAGAGTCGGAATGACTGAGCGACTTCACATGTTCCCTCTATGCCCACTTTTAGAGACCTTTTATCATAAACTGATGTTGAATTTTGTTGGAGATTTTTGTATTTATATTCATCATTGATACTGATTTGTAACTTTTTATTTTTAAGAATCCTTCAGTGATTCATTGGTTGTTTAATAGCATATTGTTTAGGTTTCTCCTGTTTGTGTTTTTAGTAATTCTTTTCTTGTAGTTGATTTCTAGCTTCATAGCATTGTGGTTGGAAAAGATACCTGATACATTTTCAACTTTCTTAAATGTACCAAGATTTGTTTTGTGGCCTAGCATGTCATCTATCCTGGAGAATGTTCCATGTGCACTTGAAAAGAATGTGTGTTCTGCTGCTTTCTGATGGCATGCTCTATACATATCAATTAAAGCCATGTAATCTAAAGTGTTATTTAAAGTCTGAGTTTCCTTTTTGATTTTCTGTCTACATAACCCATCCATTCATGTAAATGGGAAGTGTTAAAGTTCCCCGCTATTATTGTGTTACTGTCAATTTCTCTTGTGTCTGTTAATAATTTTCTTATATATTGAGGTGATTATTTTTTGGGTGCATATATATTTACAATTGTTATATCTTTTTCTTGGATTGATTCCTTGATCATTATGTATTCTTTTCTCTTGTAACAGTCTTTATTTTAAAGTCTATTTTGTCTTATATAAGTACTGCAGCTCCACTTTTCTTTCGTTTTCCATTGTGTGGAATACCTTTATCCATCCCCTCAACTTTTTCTGCAGTTCAATCTCGTTTGTTTGTCTGGAACATGTTCCTCTGCCACATCGTTTTATCTAAGTTGCTATTTGTATTTTTATGTATGTGGTAAGTTAGTTACATTTCTCATCCTTAGAGAAGTGGCCTTCTGTAGGAGATTTCTTATGTGTCCCAGAAGTGCACTTCAGTCTCATCTCTCAAGGTATATGCTCCAGGGGTTCCCCTAAGAGGGCTGCATATGTCCTATTGTGGAAGGCTGACTACATGAGCAGTCTCCGCCTATTGGTTGTCTCCACCCTAGTTAGTTGCCAGGTCCTGCCTTGTACAGTTGCTGCTGGCTCCTGTTTGGAAGGGCCTGGTCATGAGGCAGCTGATTACAGAACTCTAGGGGTCCCACAGGCTACTGTTGGCTCACTGATGGGTGGATTCAGGGTCTCTGTGACTCTGGGGCTGTTGCCTACCTACTGGCAGGTAAAGTCAGGTCCTGGAGTTTGTGCCAGGTTACTGATTTTTGCTAAGTCACTTCAGTCGTGTCCGACTCTGTGCGACCCCATAGACGGCAGCCCACCAGGCTCCCCCGTCCCTGGGGTTCTCCAGGCAAGAACACTGGAGTGGGTTGCCATTTCCTTCTCCAATGCATGAAAGCGAAAGGTGAAAGTGAAGTCGCTCAGTCAGGTCCGACCCAGCGACCCCATGGACTGAAGCCTACCAGGCTCCTCCATCCATGGGATTTTCCAGGCAAGAGTACTGGAGTGGGGTGCCATTGCCTTCTCCGAGGTTACTGATAGGCACAGCTATTTCCTGGAATCTGGCTGTGGGACTCAGGGATCCTTGAGCTCATTTTAAATCATTTGTGGTGGTGGTGGTGGTGGGGGAGCTCCTGACACAATTGGATATTGGGTCCAGAGTGTCCTGAAGCTTGTGTTGGCCTGTTCCAGGACCCAGCTGGTTTCAGAGTAGGGTTTGACCTGCTGTGGGTGGGCTGGATCCACATGCTGCTGGATTGTAGATTTCTGGTGTCTTCCTCCTGGTTGGTGAGGCTCAACTAGAGTCTTGTGTGGACTTCCTAGAGGGAAGGGGACAGTGCCTGCCTACTGATGGGTGGAGCTGGGTTTTGAATCTCTGATGAGTGAGGTGTGTCTAGAGGCAGTCTCGAGGCTGCTATGAGCTCAGGAAGTGTTAGGCAGCCTGTCTGCTGTGAATGGGGTTGTGTCCCCACTCAATTTTTTGTTTAATATGAGATGTCCCAACACTGGTGCCAACAGGCTGTTGGGTTGGGGGAGGCTTGGTGCTAATAAACAAGATGGCAGCTGCCAACAGCAGTATTCACAAGGTAGAATGTTTCCCAATGTCTGCCACCAGTGTCTGTGTCTGCAGGGTGAGCCACAGTCACCCCCAACCCCACCTCCTCTGGAGACCCTCCAAGACCATCAAGTAGGTCTGGCTTGGGCTCCTATCAAATTATTGCTTTTTCTCTGGACCATAGTGCATGTGAGATTTTATGTGCACCATTTAAGAGTGAAGTCTCTGTATCCCCCAGTCCTGTGGGGCTCCCAAAATTAAGCCCTGCTGGCCTTCAAGGTCAAATGCTTAAGAGGCTCATCTTACAGCAGGACCTCTGGGTTTGTGGGCCTGAAGTAGGACCTAGGACTTTTACTCCTATGGGAGACCCTTTGCAATATAATTATTTTCCAGTTTTTGGGTTGCCTAACAGGGGTTATGATATTTTTATATTTCTAGTCTACCCCTTCTATCCATCTTACTGTGGTTCTTTGTCCATATCTTTATTTGTAGAAGAGCTTTTTTCATGGATTTTCTTCTGCAGATAGTTGTGATTTTGGGGTCCTTGTAAGAGGAGATGAAGTCAGGGTCTTTCTGCTCTACCATCTTGACTGGTCTCTCAGGGTAGTTTTATTGTCCTAAAAATCATCTGTGCTCCAACTATTCATCCTTTCCTCCTTCCTAATCCTTGGCCACTATTGATCCTTGTACTATCTCCATAATTTTGCCTTTCCAGAATATGATATGTAATAGTTGGAGCATACAGTATGTAGCCTTTTCAGTTGACTTCTTTCACTTAGTAATATACATTTAAGTTTTTTCTATGTCTTCTCAGAGCTGGATAGCTCATTTCTTTTTAGTGCTGAATAATATTTCATAGTATGGATGTACTGCAGTTGATCTATGCACTTACTGAAAAGCATCTTGATTGTTTCTAAGTTTTGACAATTAAGAATAAAACCACTACAAATATTCACATGCAGGTTTTTGTGTGGGCACACATTTTCAACTCTTTTTCATAAATACTCTTAAGGACAATATTTGCTCATATGGTAAGGATATGTTAGTCTTATAAGAAACTACTAATTTGTCTTTCAAATTGACAATACCATTTTACATTTTCAACAACTCTGAGTGAAAATTCCTGTTATTTCACATCTTACCAACATTTGGTGTTGTGTTTTTCGTTGGTCCCTTTCTAATAATGTGTGTAGTAGTATCTCATTTTAATTTGCAATTCCCTAAGGCTATGGTTTTTCCTGTGATCATGTATGGATGTGAGAGTTGGACTGTGAAGAAGGCTGAGCACCGAAGAACTGATGCTTTTGAACTGTGGTGTTGGAGAAGACTCTTGAAGAGTCTATTGGACGGCAAGGAGATCCAACCAGTCCATTCCGAAGGAGATCAGCCCTGGGATTTCTTTGGAAGGAATGATGCTAAAGCTGAAACTCCAGTACTTTGGCCACCTCATGCGAAGAGTTGACTCATTGGAAAAGACTCTGATGCTGGGAGGGATTGGGGACAGGAGGAGAAGGGGACAACCGAGGATGAGATGGCTGGATGGCATCACTGACTCAATGGACATGAGTCTGAGTGAACTCCAGGAGCTGGTGATGGACAGGGAGGCCTGGCATGCTGTGATTCATGGGGTCGCAAAGAGTCGGACGCGACTGCGCGACTGAACTGAACTGAACTGAACTGAAGGACACATGATGTTGAACATTTTGCCTTATGCTTATTTGCCATCCGTATATTTTATCTGGTAAAGTGTCTATTTAGATTTTTTGCTTACTTCTATTTTTTATAGTTGAGTTCAGGTACTTCTTAGCAGTAGAATATAGTAATTCATTCTTGGAATGTGATATTTCTAAAATAGAACTATAAAAAAGTGCAATATACTCTAATTAGAAACATTGACCCTTAGGAAAACATGTATATCTATTAACAAGTCCTGGAAATATTTTTTTTCTCTTAAGAGTTCTAGATGAATTTGTCCTATTAAGCAATAATCACTCTAGTAACAATTACTTATGTAGGTGCTTTATTGTTTTTAAAGCATGTCACATAGGGTTGCCATGAAATTAAATGAGACAGTCTGTTTTTATCAGCAGTTATTCTTCCTTTTTTTTTTTTTTTGTTTTAACAGAGAAGCAGAGGTTTAAAAGTAATGTTGTTTACCCAAAGTTACAAAGTTAGTGTGCAGAAATGGAACTTCAAGTTAGCCCTCTGATTCAGAATCTAACTGCTAGAAGAGGTTTAAAAAAGTTTACTCTTTTCAAGGAAGGAGGGATTATACTTTGTGAAGAATATGTAAGTTTTATGTTAGTGCTATGAGTAGGCTTTCTTCACCAAAAATGCAATGGTAAATTTGAAAATCACCAAGACAGTACTTTACCGTTTCTACACTGAGGCATCCTGACTTAGTTTTCTGTATGAGGCTTGTGATTATCTGCACAACATTGTCTACCCAGTTATGCCAATTATTTGATCATCTTTCTTAGCTTCTTTGAAAAGTCTTATTTATCACAAACTTCATTTCTAAAAGTATTTGAATTTCTTCAGTGGCACATCAGTCTGTTTATTGACTTCTAGGTCAACATCAGACCTTTCTAAATTATTAAAATTTCAAAATGCATATTAAAAGAATGATATATGTCCATATCATATAGAACTATGACCTCAGTAGTTTGCAGAATAAACAGGTAATTTCCAAATCCCTCTGGTATTTACCTCTGTATGAAATAATTTTTTTTTTGTGGCCATGTCTTTATTATAAAATTTTAGATAGTATCTCTTGGCTTCCTGTTGTATATTGATCACATTCTTTACATAAAATGACTATACTGGCATTTCAGTATTTACTTTGCTTAATATTTTAGTCTACAAATCCTGAGCATGTTTTTGAAAAAAATAAAACTGGTAAAAATGTTCAGATTTTATAAAATAAGATTAACCAACTAAAGTAAAACACTTGATAAATATCCTTATACATTTTATAAAATGTATCTCTGATCACTGTGTCCCTATGACTTCCTTTGATTTCAGCTTTCTCCTTGCTTCCCCTTCCAATAATGTCTTCAGAGCAATTTTGATATAGCTGAAATTTGGGAGAGATTTTCAGCAGCTTCAACTGTGTTGAACTACCCTGTGTAAAACTTTGTACATCTCCTCAGGGAAAGCCCTCTGTTTTATACAATAGGTCTAAATAGCAGCAGTTTTGATTCATCTTTCAGATAAGCCAGGAGGTTTGGCATTACCTGTGGTCTAAATCATTTGCTTCTCACTGGGGAGATTAGTTCTCTCCAGAGGGCTTCATTCAGCATGTCCATATACAGCCTTTTTAGTAAAGGAAGATTGAGGTGTGTTTAGGGGAGTTACGGGAGCTGAGTAGTTAAAAAGAATTAGAGTAAGAGAGTGTTAGGAATGGTGGATGGAAAGGTAGGGAAGTAAGTCAGAGCAAGTGAGCTCAGAAAGCTAAGAAGGATGAAAACTGCTGATCAGTATATGCAATAATGTATCTTGTGCTTGGCACAGTGTATGGAAATCCAAAAATTGATTTTGTTATTACTATACTATGAAGATGAGGTATTAAGTTTTTAATAAATCTCCTTTCTACCAATACATGCTTTCCTCCTCATTTTCAGTTCAGAATTTTTGTAGAATCAACATTCAGAATGTACATTATTAAGACTGTAAATAGTTTTCATGGGTAAGTCATATAGTGGACCATACCTTTATTGTTTTGTGCAACTTTTTTCCCCTAGAGGTAATGTTTTCTGTTCTGTTCTTTTTTTCCCTTCTATTTCTGGTTTCTATTGCTTCTATAAGGCCAGTGGGGGAGAGACAGCAAGCCAGCTAGCAAGACAGAATCTTAAAAAAATATAATGACAGGAGTGACATCCCAATATCTTTGCCATACTCTTTTGGTGAGAAGCAGATTACAGGTCCCACCAATACTCAAGTGGAGGGAATTACACAAAGGTATAAATACTGGGAGGCCAGGATCATGGGGGCCACCTTAAAGTCTGCCACATAATAATCTCCTTGTTTTATTCTTTTTCAGGTACACATTCAACCCATGCTAACCAATAGAATAAAGAACACTTTTTTACCCTGTTAAGTACATCAGTCCTACTCTTTCCTTTTTTGAGAAATACTTCTTGGAACCTTGTAACTTTTCTCCAGTTTGGACTGTTGTTTTCTGGGCCTGCAGCATAACCAGTTATCCTTGGTTGTTTCATTTACCTTCTTACTTTGGATTTTTTTTGCCTGATTTTTGGTTTGTATAATTGTTTTTCCTGGACCCTATGCCATTTTCTTTCTATTTTCCTATTGTGCCTCAGGAATCTGTGTCTTACTGTTTGGGAAAATTATCCTGCTAGGAATTTTGACACCAGCTCTCTTTCTCTATGCCAACTTCTACCCTCACTCCTTATATTACTTAAAGCCTGCTAAACATTGGAGAACTTATGCTTCTAAACTACTGGAAATAAAGACAAAATTTTGTGCAGCAAAACATATTGAGCTGCAAAAAGAAAAAAAAAAGAGAATGGGTAGGTACTTAGCTATTTTTTATATCTTACACGGCTAAATGTGATAATTTTGACTTCTCTTTTGATGTGATAGTTTGGCTAGGTAACTAGTTATAGTTTAGGAATAATTTTGCCTTATAATTTTGAAGGCATTGCTCCAGTGTTTTCAATCTTCAGTATTGCTGCTGCTGAGACTGATTTTATTCTGAAAGCTGAGTCTTACATATGACTTTGTTATCTCTACAAGCTTATATATCTTTTCTATCTCCTTTTAGTTTGAAATTTCACAACACTATGCATTATGCATCTTTTTTCATTGCTCTTTCCTTATCTCATTATTTTTTAACTCAGAAACTTTTTTTTCAGTTCAACATCATTTTCTTGTATGTTTCTTTGAAAATTCTTTCCTTTGTTTTATCTCTTCTCTTTATGAAACTCCCATGAGAGGGAGGTTAGATCTCCTGAATTGATCTTATGATTTTCTTATTATTTCTGTCTTATTTATTTTCCATTTCTTTATCTTTAGTTTAAAAACAAAAATCTCTTTTCATCTATTTTCCTGGAGATTAGCTTGACTTTATCCTCCAGCTTTTCTATAAATTTTAAAAATTTCTTTTTTTTGATAGTGGTAATTTCTAGCAGCTCTTATTTCATTGATCTCTTATATTTTATTTTCTCATATCCTCCTGATATTATTTTCTTGATTCATTGTTTTTAGGATCTCTCTGATGTTGTTAGTCATTTATATTTTTAAGTTTGTTTTTTCTTTAAAGGTCTTTTTGCCTTTTGTTTATTTTAGACTGTTTTTTTCATGTTAGAAGCTTTCCTTGAATATCTAATGATAGTAAATGGTAATTTTAATTTTATAAGTGAGGCACTGAAAAGATGTTTGAAATTTGTGTGTATGGCTAAGGCTCATCATTTTATAGCAGTAATATAGGGCTATTGGGTGAGAAGTAGACAGACTAGGGAATCAATGTTACTATGTATATGTCTTTTCTCTTGGGTTGATTACTTTTTAGAGATAAAGTTTCCATGCTATTTTTCTGAGCATTTGTCTTGCTGTCAGTAGATTGGGACTCCACAGTGTGGTCTTAGGTTCAGAATGAAGGATTTCACGAATTCATTTGCTTTGAGTATGGCCACACATTGGCCTGGAGTTTTTCACTGTATCTCTAGGTACACAGGTCTGCTGTTCACACTCTTTATAGGGTAACCTGATCTATTCCTCTCAGGTGAGGGAGAAGCAGTTTCAGAAAGGAGGGGATCTAGTGTCAATTTCTGAAGCAAATTATCCATCACACCTCTTGGTTGCAAACTCACCCTTCACTCTGACTTTCAGAGATATTTGGTGCTTCAAAATCATGAGTTTTTCCAGGCTATTCTATCAAAATAAGGTTTTTCTATCAAAATAAGAATCAAGTTGATTCTTATTGGTATCATCCTTTCACAGTTTTAATCTTTTCCCTGCTTCTATAAATGTATCATAACTTTTTATATATGGTTAATAAATTAAGATTTTCTATTTCTCACCACAGATTCCTTTGCAAAGTAAAAATAAGGAAAAATAGACTGTTATATTTTAGGCACCTGTCCCATTTAAATTCCTGTGAGGATGTTGTATTCATTTTAGAATTTAGACAAATAGTAAGTAATTAGTGTCCAGATTTAACAGTATTTCTAACAGTATTTTAATTGGATGAAAGAGTAATTTTTATATGGGCTTCCCTGGTGGCTCAGTGGTGAATAATCCATCTGCCAATGCAGGACACACAGGTTTGATCCCTGGGTTTGGAAGATCCCCTGGAGAAGGAAATGGCAACACATACCAGTATTCTTGCTTGGAGAATCCCATGGACAGAGGAGACTGGCAGGCTATAGTCCATGGGTTTGCAAAGGAGTTGGACATGACAGAGCAACTAAAAAACAGCAATAATTTTAAATATAATTTCCAGATACTTTTCTTAATAAATCTTTACCAGTTCTTATCTTGAGTAAACTCTTAAGCTGAAATGCATCAATAGAATTGTGGTGCTAAATGATACTCTTTGAGAATAAACTTTTACCATCATTTGCCATCATGTCACAAACTGTTATTTTATTTTTTAATTTAAACTGCTTAAAGTTTACTGCCTAATCACTTACCTTAACTTCACTCGAAAAAGTTGTGAGACAAGTACTTTTAAAATCACTGGAGTAAGAGAAAGGAGTAAGCAAATAATCCTGTGTCTATGATGTGATGGACTTCCCTGGTGGCTCAGACAGTAAAGCGTCTGTCTACAATGTGAGAGACCTGGGTTCAATCCCTGGGTGGGGAAGATTCCCTGGAGAAGGAAATGGCAACCCACTCCAGTGCTCTTGCCTGGAGAATCCCATGGACGGAGGAGCTTGGTGCAGGCTACTGTCCATGGGGTTGCAAAGAGTTGGGCACAACTGAACGACTTCACTTTTTTTCACTTTCTATGATGTGTGGTGTAGGATCTACAGCTGTTGGTTAACATGACTTGAGAGTTACAGGTTGCCGTAGCTCAGGAACCAGCATGTCTCATCTATTTCACTTGCCATAATCTTTTCCAAAAATAATTCGATGTAGGACAGAGAAGCTTCCTCAGAGGATCCAGCCATAGTTAACTGTTTCTTCCTAGTTAAAGTCTTGTGCATGCCCTCTTCAGAACGATCTCATTAATGTTGTATGTCATGGAGTTATTAATTTTTGTGATAGTGCTCACATACACAGTATTATGTTATAGCAACAGAATGAATGCTATGGTTTTACTTTGTTCAATATGGATATCTATAAATTTTGAACCATTCTTTTAAGGTTTATCTTGCTTAGATGATTTTATAGCTGATGTATCAAGTCTATAGTTTTAAAAACCAACAGTATTCTTTTAATAATCTTGATAATTAGTGCTTTCCTAAGAGCATTAATACAGATATTATTATCATTAATAATTGTCAGATCTATTTAGGTGTAAAGTTTTGTGTCATATATAGCTTTTAATTTATCTTTATTTTCTAACAGCCAAGTAAGGAGGCAAAGTAATATCCAGTTTGGAGCTTGAGATAGATAGGGAGTCAATAAAATTCAAGATTTCACTTGGGGTAGATAGGGAGTCAATAAAATTCAAGATTTCAATTGATCTTGCAGAGATAAATAAGATTAAAACGGACACAGCCAATGGAATGCAAAACTATTTAAAAGACCTTTGGACAGACATTGCTTGTTTTCTATCCAATAACTATTCTCCTATTGCTTAATAACAGAATCCAGTATACTTAAATATTTATCTTTCAGCCTCCCTTACCACCAGGGGTGTGGATGTGACATAATTCTGGCTAATGAGGTATATTCAGAAATTTCTGTTTGGGAGAAGAGGTTTCTGAGAAAGCATTTTAAAGGGGACAGATCTGCTTGCTTTTTTGGCCCTTGTTGTCTTTTGTTCTTCAACTTTCTTCCTGCTTAGAAAATACATACACTAGGAGGTAGAGTAGCATCTTTTGGTATGAGATGAGACTGCCAGGACCAAGAATACTTTCTACTCGTGGCTGATTCATGTCGATGTGTAGCAAAACGAATACAGTATTGTAAAGCAAAACAAACTAAAAAAATAAAAATTAATTAAAAAAATAAAAATAAAAGTTTTAATGTGTTTTTAAACCTTTTCTAAAAGCATTACAGAATGGCAAAATATCTCTTACCTCAAAAAATCATTTTTCTTCTTAGACATCAGGTACTGCTCTTTTAAACAGTTTTATTACATACGTTTTAAAACACTATTTTAAATGTTTTACAGAAGAGCTATCACATTCATTCCCTGAAATAATGCACTTCTCAAATATATTGCACATACAAAGCCTTATAAACATCTTTATTATGTGTTTATTTTAGAAACATCTTTATTTCATTTTTATTTACATGTTCTAAATAGTACTCTAAATACATTATAGAAGAGCTATTATACCCATTCCCTGAAATAACACTGCTGTCAAAGGACCTTGCACATGGCACTCAATATAACTGTCATTAATACGTTTTTCAGAACTTTTCTAAATGAATTACAGAATGGAAAACATATATCTTCACATGAAGAAGCTCTTCTCTTTATCTCATGTGTGTGTGTTGTGTGTGTGTAGTTACTCAGTCGTGTTTGACTCTGCGGCCCCATACAGGCTCCTCTGTCCATGGGATTCTCCAGGCAGGAATACTGGAGTGGGTTGCCATTTCCTTTTCCAGGGGATCTTACTGATCCAGGGATCAACCTCACGTCTCTTGTGTCTCTTGCAATGCAGTCAGATTCTTTACCCACTGAGTCATCTTGGAAGCCCCTCTTTATATTATAGCACACAGTAATTCTCTCACAAGTGTTGCTATTTTAAGTCATGAAACTTTCTCAAGCAGCTGAATCAAGCCTGTATTTCCTTCTTGTTGTTATTTAGTCGCTCAGTCATGTCTAACTGTTTTGTTACCCCGTGGACTCTAGCCAGCCAGACTCCTCTGTTCATGGGATTTTCCAGGCAAGAATGGAGTGGGTTGCCATTTCAATTACATGAGAAAAATCACTCTGTATTTTGTTAAGTCACCCAATTCAGATTTTAATTAAATACTGCTGAATGTAGTTTCCAACTGAGATGTCTTCCATACACTCTGAAGAGACTTCTTTGCATATTGCTTGCATTCTACGTAGCCCACAAGTCTCCTCTGTCTGTAGAACTCTCTAGGCAAGAATACTGGAGTGGGTAACCATTCACTTCTCCAGGGGATCTTCCCAAAGCAGGGATCAAACCTAGGTCTCATGCACTGCAGGCAGAATCTTTACCATCTGAGCCACGACATAAGCCTATTTATATTACACACTGCCGAGTAACAAAGATTTCTTTGCCAATCTAGATCTCAGTGAAATATCTGTAGTAATAGCTATATCTCTTGAAAAAAACAGTGGTTTTGATCCCTTTCATCTTACTGAAAAAGTGGAATTAGAAAGCATTCTTCTCATAATGCCTTCTGTTTTATAGTCAGAGCTGTAGATTGGGAATCTCTTCTTGTGTTGTGAAAACGGACTCATTAGAAAAGACCCTGATGCTGGGAAAGATTGAGGGCAGGATGCGAAGGGGATGACAGGATGAGATGGTTGGATGGCATTACCACCTCGATGGACGTGAGTTTGAGCAAGCTCTGGGAATTGGTGATAGACAGGGAAGCCTGGCATGCTGCAGTCCATGGGGTCACAAAGAGTCAGACACGATGAGCAACTGAACTGAACTGACTGAAAAATCTCAGGGGATATGTATGTAAAAGGATATACATGTCTCACTCCTTCCTAAATTAACAGTGACCACCTAGCATCAGTTTTCCAGTTCTTAGCATTCTCTTCTAATGGTAGGCCTCAAGAATATCTATTTCAGCTATGCTGATGCTGCTACTGCTAAGTTGCTTCAGTCATGTCCAACTCTGTGTGACCCCATAGACGGCAGCCCACTAGGCGCCCCCATCCCTGAGATTCTCAAGGCAAGAACACTGGAGTGGGTTGCCATTTCCTTCTCCAATGCATGAAAGTAAAAAGTGAAAGTAAAGTTTCTCAGTCGTGTCCGACTCTTAGTGACCCCATGGACTGCAGCCTACCAGGCTCCTCCGTCCATGGGATTCTCCAGGCAAGAGTACTGGAGTGGGTTACCAGTGTCTTCTCTAGATTTCAGCTATGGCATTGATTAAATTGATGTTTATAAGTCAGATAATTATGCATGTAGTATAAGGTATATAACAATTTAATATTATAATCAGTGTCTAATATTATGTATTATCTTTCTTAGGCAATCTTCAAGCAA
This sequence comes from Aepyceros melampus, assembly GCA_006408695.1. Lineage (NCBI taxonomy): Eukaryota > Metazoa > Chordata > Mammalia > Artiodactyla > Bovidae > Aepyceros > Aepyceros melampus. The sequence goes on from SJXQ01006574.1 coordinate 42,854, forward strand.
AAATCAAACAGACTTTAAAGATGATATTTTTTAGAGTTACATATACATTAATAATAATTCAGTTGTACTAAGCTTAGCACTGTGAATACCTCCCAGGAAATGGCAGTGTTAAATAAATCAGTGCTATCACAGTCAACTTGGCCCAGAACCTTTGGAACTGCATCTCCAACATTATTTATTTAAATTAATTGACGTAAAATGTTTATTGTTTGATGACTTTATATTTCCATATGCTTTAGAATTGTTAGAACAAAGTTAGAACAGTTTTGCTAGGGTTGACCTAGATTTTGCTAGGGTTTTTATCTGATTTCCCTCAATCTGAGAATTCACTTGCTAGTCTCATAGTAAAACTGGCCTTTTAATATAACCCATAGTGCAACCCATGATTGCTAATTCTTTGTAAAATAATCAGAGTCTCTTCAGATAATAGTATATAATAGCACTAAAAGAGAATTTTGGGGGTAAACAAAATAAAGAGATTAGAAACTGCTATGAAAATGGAAGAAAGTACAGTAAAGGGACCAAACATTTATTGGAATAAGAGTAAATTCTGCCATACTGGCTGATCAGTGTTATGAAGAGCCATAACTACATTGCTGTTGTAAATCAAGTATTGCTGTGGTCATTCATACTTAATTCTTTAAAAAGCCTGTTCTCATCCATTTTGCTTTCTAAGACCCTTAAAGAACTCCAAATGCGTACACTTTAGTTTAATTTATGATCAGTGTATCTGACTGTATTTTCATGCATTAGCTTAATTTTACCTTTAAAAACAGACTTGATTCCTCTTCCAGCCATGACAGAATAACTGGTGGCAAAATTACTCTTCTGCTGTAAACAATCGAAAAACTAAACAAGATCTATTATGCCCGTATTTTCTGGGGTTGTACTAAAGACTATCCGAAATTCGAAAGAAGGGAAACCTGCAAAGTACATCGTGGTTTCACTATGTCTTTCTGCCTCATTAGTATTCCAGAGCAAAGACGGATTTCCCTAGCAGAGCCACAGTACCTCTAAGGGGAATAAATAGAGATCAGGGTTGGGATGGCTCAAGTGGCTGGAATTTATTAGGAGTTTTATGGAGGGAAGCTCCAGCAATCTGCATGGGGGTCTCTGGGGCCACTGCTGCCTCTGTGCAGGACAAGATTATGAGGCCTAGCAGAGAGCAGGGCTGATAGCTAAAGTGAGATACCAGAGGTCACACAGTACTGGGAATGCAGGGCCACTAGGGCAGGGAGGCCTTGATAAATAACTCAGTCATTTGGTTGATACTCCAGGGAGGCCATGTTTCAGGAATAAGTGCTGGAAAAGTAAGTAAAGGCTATATACTAGGACCAAGGACAAAACTAAAATAGAACCGATTATCGAAAAAGCAAGAGCATTCCAGAAAAACATATATTTCTGGTTTATTGACTATGCCAAAGACTTTGTGTGGATCACAATAAACTGTGGAAAATTCTGAAAGAGATGAGAATACCAGACCACCTGACCTGCCTCTTGAGAAACCTGTACGCAGGTCAGGAAGCAACAGTTAGAACTGGACATGGAATGATAGACTGGTTCCAAATAGGAAAAGGAGTACGTCAAGGCTGTATATTGTCACCCTGCTTATTTAACTTATATGCAGAGTACATCAAGAGAAACAGTGGACTGGAAGAAACACAAGCTGGAATCAAGATTGCCGGGAGAAATGTCAATAACCTCAGATATGCAGATGACACCACCCTTATGGCAGAAAGTGAAGAGGAACTAAAATGCCTCTTGATGAGAGTGAAAAAGTTGGCTTAAAGCTCAACATTCAGAAAATGAAGATCATGGCATCTGGTCACATCACTTCATGGGAAATGGATGAGGAAACAGTGGAAACAGTGTCAGACCTTATTTTTTGGGCCCCAAAATCACTGCAGATGGTGACTGCAGCCATAAATTAAAAGATGCTTACTCCTTGGAAGAAAAGTTATGACCAACCTAGATAGTATATTCAAAAGCAGAGACATTACTTTGTCAGCAAAAGTCCATCTAATCAAGGCTATGGTTTTTCCTGTGGTCATGTATGGATGTGAGAGTTGGACTATGAAGAAAGCTGAGCGCCGAAGAATTGATGCATTTGAACTGTGGTGTTGGAGAAGACTCTTGAGAGTCCCTTGGACTGCAAGGAAATCCAACCAGTCCATTCTAAAGGAGATCAGTCCTGGGTGTTCATTGCAAGTACTGATGCTGAGGCTGAAACTCCAGTACTTTGGCCACCTCATGCGAAGAGTTGACTCATTTGAAAAGACCCTGATGCTGGGAGGGATTAGGGGCAGGAGGAGAAGGGGAAGACAGAGGATGAGATGGCTGGGTGGATGACATCACCGGCTTGATGCACATGAGTTTGGGTGGGCTCTGGGAGTTGGTGATGGACAGGGAGGCCTGGTGGGCTGCGATTCATGGGGTCGCAAATAGTTGGACATGACTGAGGGACTGAACTGACTGAATAAAGCAAGAAACAAGCCTTAAAGGATCAAGAAGCTTTGACATTTTCAGTAGCAGCTAGATCAGAACTCAGTACCCTTTAAAGGAAGAGAATATAATACAAACAATTCAATCCAAATTCATGAAGCTGTTTGGAATAAGGAAGTTAATTGTGGAACCAGAAGGATTCAGGGCTTGAGCAAAGCAGTGGCCCTATGTGATGTCTTCATTCAGAGAAAGAAGGTGGTTGAAGGGCATGACACAACAGGGATCCTGTGAGGACAGTGGCTGACTAGGAAGGTTGTCCATACCCACCATGCTGGACTGAAGGAGACTGAAGAGACATGACAGTTGGAGTGATTTTGCACTGGACAATTTCACAGAGAATATTTTGAAACAGTTGATAAAACTGAATGGGCCTTCTGGGTTGTCGGGAGCCATGTTAGGCATTACTGACAAAATGGAGGCACGGCCCCAGCCCCCTCTCCTCATCCGCAGGCACGGACCCAGGATGAAGGAGTTAGCTCTTGTGATTCTGACTTGTTTCTTCCTTTCTTTGGTTGAGTTGGCTGGAAAGAATGTTAAGGTGTTTGTTGTTCTTGAGAGAAGTATGAGAAAGCACGAAGCCTTCTGCAGTTGTCCCCAAAAAATAATGTATAAAGTAACCACTGACATTTATTCAAGGATTTTTACAAAGAATGTCCCAGGATGAATATGTAGGCCACAGCTTGGCCATGGGAAGGATTATTATCTGAGACCTGTTTGTGAGGAAAATGTTTATGGCAAATGAAGTTTGCTGAGCTTAGGGTTTAGGAATAATTAAGAATAGCTGGAAGACTTTTTAGGAGATAGTGAGCTTAAGATAATAGGGGCAAGCAGGATTTAGAAAGATAAGAAATAAACTGAGGAATGTGGTATGCAGCCCAGACATAAGCATGAGTTATGATGTAATCACAAGTAAACACGATTTTGAGAGAATCACTGAAACAAGAACTCTGTTTGAAGGGCAACAAGGAGATAATAAATCTGGGTGAGGGAGAGCTGAAAATGTAAAACCTCTGATCTAATGCTTTTGAAAAAGTATAAAAGAAGACTTGATGCTTGAAATAAACATGTAATCTGGTACCTCGAGTCAGAGGCTACATCATTCCCCACCGACACCGCTCATCCCTTCGGGCTGATTCCCTGGCTGCTGGAGCTGGACTCCGGCACTAGGTGAAGGATATATGGCAGTTCTTGCAACTTTCCTGTAAATTTAATTTTTTAAGTTTCAAAAAAACAGAGAAGTTGACTTTTTTTGGAAAAAATGTGACTATACTTTTTTTTTTTTAAATAATACTAGATTAGATGCAAAACAATGAAATAAATTATGTCAACCATAAAGTTTTCTTATTGTCTCATGCTATCACGTTGTAAAATAGCACAGTGCACTGTGTGGATTTATTCTGAATAAGTATGAATTTTAAACCTTAAGTCTTCAAAATATATCAGTGTTGTACAGGTGTGAGAACCCTACTAATACATACAGATATAAATATTTGCTCTAAATAATAGGTTAATAATGGGATTTCCATAGTGGTCCTGTGGTTAAGGCTCTGTGTTCCCACTGCAGGTGGTGTAGATTCAGTCCCTAATTGGGGAACTAATATCCCACATCCCGTGTGTTATAGACCAAAAATTTAAAAAAAAAATAGGATAATAAAACCAATAATTTATTCAGGGCTAGAACTTGGGAGTCATAAACTTTTAACCAAAATGAAGGCATATATAATGACCAACAAGATGGAAAATGAACATGTATCCTCCAAATTCACAATGGATTGACACACGGCTGCCTATTGATGCATTGTAAGCAAAGCTTGGGAATACCAAAGGAGGTTTTTCTTGGAAGTTTCTAAGCCCTTGGGAGGTGTTCCAAAACTTGACTCAAGTCACTGGCAGGAAGTGCAAGCTCTTGAAAACTGTTTGCTGCTGCTCCAACGGCCACTTTAGGTTATTGGGGCTTATTCAGAGTATTCTCAAGTTACCTATGGGATACATGGAGCCCTATGGTGCCTTTTCTGTGCAGCTTTTTCCTATACATCTCCTTGTGCCACATCACAATGTAGAGGCAAAGGTGTTGGCTGGGGTGGTGTACATGGGTTTGGGCAGGGCATTGTAGAATGTGAGAGAACACTGTTATTTGATTAGACTCACTGAGGAATGATCTGCCTTTGCTGGCACCTGATAGATAGAAGCTGTGTGTTCAGGAGCCTTTAGTCACTCAGTTCAGTGGCTCAGTCATGTCCAACTCTTTGCGACCCCATGGACTGTAGCACACCAGGTTTCCCTGTCCGTCACCAACCCCCAGAGCTTGCTCAAACTCACGTTCATTGAGTTGGTGATGCCATCCAACCATCTCATCCTCTACGGTCCACTTCTCCTCCTGCCTTCAATCTTTCCCTGCATCAGGGTCTTTTCTAATGAGTCAGTTCTTCTCATCAGGTGGCCAAAGTATTGGAATTTCAGCTTCACCAACGGTCCTTCCAGTGGACATCAGGACTGATTTTCTTTAAGGATTGACTGGTTGGATCTGCTTACAGTCCAAGGGATTCTTAAGAGTCTTCTCCAACACAACAGCTCAAAAGCATCAATTCTTCAGCACTCTGCCTTCTTTAGGGTCCAGCTCTCATATCCATACATGACTAATGGAAAAACCATAACTTTGAATATATGGGCCTTTGTCAGAAAAGTAATGCCTCTGCTTTTCAATATGCTGTCTAGGTTTGTCATAAGCATCACTACAAACAAAGCTAGTGGAGCTGATGGAATTCCAGTTGAGCTATTTCAAATCCTGAAAGATGATGCTGTGAAAGTGCTGCACTCAATATGTCAGCAAGTTTGGAAAACTCAGCAGTGGCCACAGGACTGGAAAAGGTCAGTTTTCATTCCAATCCCAAAGAAAGGCAATGCCAAAGAATGCTCAAACTACAGGCCAGTTGCACTCATCTCACACGCTACTAAAGTAATGCTCAAAATTCTCTGAGCAAGGCTTCAGCAATACGTAAACCGTGAACTTCCAGATGTTCAAGCTGGCTTTAGAAAAGGCAGAGGAACCAGAGATCAAATTGCCAACATCTTCTGGATCATGGAAAAAGCAAGAGAGTTCCAGAAAAACATTTATTTCTGCTTTATTATGGAGATAGCTGAGGCATTTGTCTAAAGCTCAGTAAAGTCTACCTCCCTGTAAAATACTTTACTGATAGTTGTCGTTCTGTTGCTAAGTTGTGTCTGACTCTTTGTGACCCCATAAACTGCAACATGCCAGGCTTCCCTGTCCTTCAGTATCTCCCTGAGTTTGCTCAAACTCAGGTCCATTGAGTCAATGATGCCATCCAACCATCTCATTCTCTGTTGCCCAGTTCTCTTGCCCTCAGTTTTTCTTAGCATCAGAGTCTTGTCCAGTGAGTCAGCTCTTTGTATCAGGTGGCCAAAGTATTGGAGCTTCAGTTTCAGCAACAGTCCTTTGAATATTCAGGGTTGATTTCCTTTAGGACTGACTGGTTTGATATCCTTACTTCCAAGGGATTCTTAAGAGTCTTCTCCAGCACCACAGTTTGAAAATGTCAATTCTTCTCTGCTCAGCCTTCTTTATGGCCCAACTCTCCTATTCATACTTTTGTTGTTCAGTTGTGTCCAACTCTTGCAACCCCATGATCTGAAGCACACCAGGCTTCCCTGTTCTTCAATACCTCTCAGAATTTGCTCAAACTTATGTCCATTGAGTTGGTGATGCCATCCAACCATCTCATCCTCTGTCACCCCTTTTCCTGCTGTCAATCTTCCCCATCATCTGGGTCTTTTCCAGTGAGTTGGCTCTTCGTATCAGATGGCCAAAATATTGGAGTTTCGGCTTCAGCATCAGTCCTTCCAATGAATATTCAGAGTTGATTTCCTTTAGGATTGACTGATTTGATCTCCTTGCAGTCCAAGGACTCTCAAGAGTCTTCTCCAGTATCACAGTTCAAGGGCATCAGTTCTTCAGTGCTCAGCCTTTTTTTAACATCCATACATGATTACTGGAAAAACCATAGCTTTCATTATTTGGACCTCTGTCAGCAAAGTGATGTCTCTGCTTTTCAACATACTATCTAGGTTTGTTCATCTTGGCAGAGGACACAGCCCTGCCCTGGATTGCTTTTGGTGCTTGTTGGCTGTGCCAGTAGCTTCAGCAGCAAGAAGCTCCAGGCTATCTGATGGCTGTAGCAGTCGAAAAGCCTTGTTGGTGCAGGTATCATTTTCCTTGAGATTGGAAGCAGACACATTAACACGTGCTGGCAGCCATCACACACAGTGTCAGCTATGGCATAGTGACTTGGATAGGCAAGAGCAACACTACACACCATTACCACTGATCACTGCAGGAGTCTGAGCCAGAGAGGGAAAAGTGGCCAGTACTACATGGTGACTGAGAAGAGACTATTAATGAGCGCATGCTGTCTCTTTCTTGATGATTCTTTCCTGGTGATTCTTTGATGTGGGAATGAGCTTTATAGCTTTATATATTTTTTCTTCTATAGGTAAAATTTCACTTGCTATATGCTAAGCACAGGAAGTCACAGAAAGTTGAATACACTTGGTACCCTCTTACTCTTTGGGTGTTATTAAGCTACTTTGTGATCAAAGCCACAGTAGAAAATAGAAATAATGTATTTAAGAAATAGTATCACACACATCAAACTTGCTGACATTTTTTCTAAGATTCTAAAGTAGAAGGGATTCACAACTGTGCCATTTTCCTTCCAGTATACACCTATGACACTACTATTATTTTTCCATACTGTCAGACCTTGGTTTTCTTGATTTATGTGCAGAGTGGTAAAGAATTTACCAGCCAGTGCAGGAGACATAAGAGACACGAGTTCCATCCCTGGATCGGGTAGATCCCCTCCAGTAAGAAATGGCAACCGGCTTCAGCATTCTTGCCTGGAAAATTCCATGGTCAGAGGAACCTGGTAGGCTACAGACTATGGGGTCAAAAGTGTCAGACACAACTGAGCACACACACAGCTATCAAAAGAAAGGTTTTAATATCTGAGTCACTTTTAGAAATAACAGTGACTATAGATGCTTTCAAAATGGTGAGAATTTTCTTCACTGAGGAGGCCTTTGGCTAGGAGGAAAAAAAAAATTTACTGTGTCCCAGCGAAGGATATACACTCATGGTTATCCATCTGGATTTCCCACTTTAGATAAGTCACATTTTTATGACTTCTCATTGCTTTTGTCAGGAGCATGTGTTGGTGTCAAAGACCTAGCCAGCAGTCTTGAAAAGAATCTTGTTTACTGTTTTGAAAGATACCAGCTTCCTCAGAGCCAGGTTTTAAAATTATTTTCTTTTCCAGAAGTTTTGTCACAAATTCATGCACAACCAAGTTTTTGAGAACCAAGAAGTTGGCTGCCTTTTTAATTGTTGACCTAACTTTAAAACTGAAGTTTCACTTCTTTGGAGAGTCTAGGAAAGCCCAGTCTCAGAAAAGCTTCACAGGGAGAAATGCAGTTATAGATGGGCTCAGTTGGCAGACATTTTGCTTCAATGAATAAGGCAAATCTTCTGATTTAAGCCCTTCTATTGCCTGTGAATGCTGTTGAAAAGAAGGGGCTCTTTTGGCCAAGTTTTCATTTCTGTGAGAGGAGGATGGGAGCTGACAAATATACATAGTTTCCAATTCCAGGCAAAGAGCTTCTAAAGCTCAGAGTTGAGAATGACAGTCTTGTCATTTTATCCATTGGCAGAAATCTCTGGATATATCAAAGTAGTGAAAAACTTTTTGAAAGTTACCTTTGTGACGATGACCTTAACATCGAAATATGGATTTATTTTATTTTCTTGCTGAAATAGACAGGATCACTGATGCAGTACTTGCCAAAAGTGACCTTATTGACTGGAGGAAATGATGTGACTAGAATTTCTCCAAAGGGTTTAGGAGAGTGTTTGTCTCTTCTCACAATCCTATCCTTGACTGGCAGAGAGAGTAATGGCTATTATAATTCTGTGTAGTATGGCTTGCCATCTTGCGTAGTGAGCTAGATATTTTCACTACATCATATCCCCAAGCAATAACAGTCACAAATTATTGAATACCAAAGATACTGCTATGTTAAAGTAAGTTAAAACTTTTAAATCAGATTTCTCATTGGAATTTACTGTTGAGTCAGATTAGTTTTTACAATAGTTGTCATTTATTTCTATTTGGTTTTAGAAAGTGACTTTTAATTTTTTTCTGAAAATAGGTAAGAATTATTTATTGACAAAGATTTTTTTTAAAATATGTATTCTACCTATATGGAGAAAATTAGTTCCTAGTGAAATAAAATATATGCAAAATTATGTATATATTCTCATGTTCACTGTGTTGAGGATAGGACTCTGGTTTTCATGAATTTTACAAAGGATTCTAGTGACCCTCACAAAAATGAAAACCTCAGCTAAATAGTATCTAAGGCATTTCCAGCTTTAATATCCCATGATTCTGTTTCAGAATATAGAATTAGAACCAGACTTCAGCAGGACTTAATCTTTATTTGGTCTAATACCAAAACAAGTAAGTATTGTTATTGCTAGGACTGCTGCAGTGAAACACCCAAACTGGGTGGCTTAAACAATGGATTTTGTTTTTTCACAATTTGGAGGTTAGCTGGTCCAAGATCAGGCTGTCAGGCAGTTTGGCTTTATTCTGAGGTTTTACTTCCTCTTTGGCTTGCTGTGTCCTTACATGGTCCTAGTGTCTCTCTGTGAGTCTGGATTTCTTCTTATGACATCATTAACAGTAGATTAAGGCCTATCCTGAAAAACCTCTTTTTAACCTAATCCTCTCTTTAATGATCTTATCTCCACACACAGTCACTTTCTGAGATACTGGAGATTAGGGTCCTAACATATGAACTTTGTGAGCACACAACTCAGTCCATAATAAGTACCTTCTCAGTGCAAGGTGGAGATGGTTTTGCTAGAGAGAGGAAGGAATTGAGGTTAGTTTCAAATCTTGGACTTTCTTGAATAGGAAAAAAGAGAAGTTCATGCGTAATATTAATACGGATGATGGAGATACTAAAACGAGGTCCAGGAAAGCTATAGGAGAGAAGAAAATAGAGACCTTCAAGAAGGTGAGTTTAATTAGCCATGTAAAATGGTGAGAAATCAGGTAAACTAAGTGTAACAATTGTCCATTCATCATAATAAAAAGCATATTTTTAAGGTGGTATAAAAATAATTTCTAAGCAACATGATTTCCTCTTTTAATGTCTAATATTATGGAGAAAACTTATAACCATGTTCAAATTTCTTAACTTTCTCACTTTTATCTCATTTACTTCCTTCAGTATAACTACATTTTGAACACCATTTTAAAAAAGGTTCTCCATAATTTCCTTCAACATATTTAGCTCTTTGCTTTTTCTTACCTCTTCCTGACCCTCCATCATAAAATCTGAAAGAAACCCACTTGGCAAGGGAGATCCCTTTTTAGAAGAAAAGTAATAAAAAAGAGAAGACAGAACCAGAGAGCTTTGGTTGAGGAGGAAGAAAGGCCTGAAAATAATTATAGATTAATTGTTTTACATTTTTCACATGAGGAGTTTAGATTGTGGAAATGTGGGATTTGTTGTGATCTTCCCAAGAAGGACTTTAGTGAATGGGATCAGAGGCTACTTTGGAATGGGTAGAGCCATATTGGAGCTGAAATAAGTGAAAAAGAGCACAAGTTACTCTTTTAATATGATAATTGCAGAGGGATGCTCAAATAGAGCAATAGCTACAGGGAAGCTAGTGAGTGAGTGACAGTCACTCAGTCATGTCCAACTCTTTGCGACCCCATGGACTGTGTAGTCCATGGAATTCTCCAGGCCAGAATACTGGAGTGGGTAGCCTTTCCCTTCTCCAGGGGATCTTCCAACCCAGTGGTCAAACCCAGGTCTCCCAGTTACAGGGAAACTAGAGATACTGTAAAGTACGAGTTTTTTATGATTAGAAAAATTTGAACAAATTTGCATTCTAAAATCTAGATTTAAATCTAAAATTCCAAATTTAAATCTAAAATTCTAAAAAGAAAAGAGTCCATTGGGAAAGAAGAGAATGCAGATTTGGGTAGGAAAAAGAAGACTTGATGAATCGCTGTCCCTGGGAAGGGATTGAGATAGATGCTGCTAATATGGGAAGATCTTTAATATAGATACATTTTAAGCAGGTCACAGAGACACTTAATACCTGATTGACTATGGTTTTCAGGGAAGTAGGAAGAAATGTTTCTCTAGAGCAGGAGGAGTAGAAGGCTCGAGAAGAGTAGTGAAGGTCTGGAATATTTGTGGAAACTAGTAGGAGAGGGAATCAAAAGTTCTGGCTCTGAAAAATTTTAGTTTTGAAAGTAGAAAAAGAAAGGACTCCAGCAATTTTAGTGCAAGGATTGCTTTTTTTGGTCCTATAATTAGCAGAAAATGATTGTCGAAAAGAGCGATGAAGAAGATGAACTACATTTCCATCATGAAGATGTATTTTCAGTGCATAGCTTCTTAATCTGCTTCAATTTGAAAAGCAGGGAGGTGTCCTAAGGCTCAGGAGATCTTTCCCCCCCTTTTTCTTTTGTTGAGAACTACCAAATGTGGTAACATTAACTGCCGTAACAATTGTGAGACTTCTCATTTCCTTCAAGTGCAGGCAAATGGAGGATGTGTGCTATATTTTATTTTTATGGTCCTACTTTCAGGGAGTGTCAGCTGTTTTTAGATTGACAATAAAAATCCTTATTGCTGGGAGAATTATATTTCAAAAGTTTCTTTTCTCAGTTTTCATCTGTAGAGCTGTTTGGCAAGGATACACAACACAACACAACACATATACACACACACAAGAAAGGGAATGTTTGAATATCTCCACTGAAGTTTAAACATCAAATGTCAATAGTGTAGAGCTGGATGCAGGCTGTAGATGCAGACAAATTAATTTTTAAATTATTTTTTATTCTTTTTATTTAGTCCTCAGTGATGCAAGAAATATGGCTGAACAGTTGTTTGTTTTCATAATTACTTCTGATAGCAGAGTAGTGCTTTCTGTAAAACTCACAAGCATGACTATGATTTTTGGCATATAAATTCTGCATCCTAAAGGATAGTATTAGATATATAATAATAATAAATCAATCTTACCCATTTTAGGCTTTTTTTGGAATCTCAGACAATACACCTGAAATTACCAATGTCTGCATCATTCCTCCAGCAATTGATCTGAACATTTACAACTGTTTCTTGAGTGCCTGCTGTATACCAGGTCTTAAGCTGGAGTCTTAAAGATACAGAGATGTATGTATGCATACAACTAATTCCAATTCTCATGGTGCTTACAATCAGCCACTATTTCCTCCAAAGGATAGCTATTCATACTATATGTGTATACTCCAATTTGAGATGTAGTTAACCTGGGGAAACAAAGCAAAAGAGTCCTCTGTGTGTCAACAAAGAACCAGCTCAATGTCCCTGAAAAATTAGGGCTATAATAATTAAATAGCTACATTTATAAAATTGCATGCAATGAGCAAGATGCTGTTCTTGGTACTTCATATACATACATTCCTTCATGAATACTACTTTGAGATAGTACCATTCTTCCTTTACAAATGAGTTAAATGAGTCATCAAAAGTAAATTCTAAGTGACACAGTTCCATCCGGGTACTTTGACTTCAGACACGGTATTCTTTACTGCTTTACTCTGTATTATTTTGGCATATTAAACACATAACTTTATTAAATTAAAATACTTAAAGTAGGAGGCCAGTGGTTCTCAACTGGGGAGATTTTATTCTCTACAAGACATTTGGCAATGTTTGGAGACATTTTTGGTTGTCGTAACATGAGGAGTAACACTTATCTGGTGGGTAGAGGCCAGGGATGCCTCTAGACGTCCTACAGAGCACAAAACTGCCCATAACGTGGAATTATCTGGCTCAAAATGTGAGTAGCATCAAGGATGAGGAACTCTGCCTGAGAGTACATCTTGGAAACTAGGACCCAGAGAGAAAGGAAGCATGACTCAACACTGTTCTGAGTTATGTCTTTATCCATCTTATAGTCTCTACTTAGAATGAACTCTTCAGAATAAGGTTATTGAGTCAAGTATATTTACATTTAACATCCATTTATGTTGTGTTGTTCTTCATGAATAGGTTCATATTTTGCCCTGTCACCTTCTCTGACTTACAGTATCTTCTCCACACCTTTAGCTACTCTGGATATTGGCAGTGTTTTCACCTTTGTCAGATTACGACAATGGTATCTCACCATTACTTGTTATCACACTTGTCTGAAATGTGAGATTATACTTTGAAAATATAAAGTGGAGAATGCCATGGACAGAGGACCCTGGCAGGCTGCAGTCCGTGGGGTCACAGAGTCAGACACAACTGAGTGACTTATATTTTCACAACTTCATACTTCAGACAGTTATTATTTTTAAATTTACTGATAATGAGACTAATCTTAGGTTAGAGTGTTTGGGTTAGCATGGATTTTTGTTTCCATGTAGATGTCTTTCAAAGGCGAATATCCTAGCAGTTTCCTTTTCATCTTTTTTTCCAGGATTAAAAAATGCGTTTGCTTCCTTCTGTATGTGGCACATAAGCTCCAGGTCTTTTTCAGAATGTATTTTCACATCGCCTCATGGTGTCATAGTGCCACATGATTACTTGTATTCCTATAGAGATAATGTCATACAATCTGTACCCTGATCTGTGGAAAAATCAGATATTGCTTGTTTAAGTACCCTTTTTTATTTCTTAGCCTATAAAAGCATAAAGTAAAATGTTCGTTTCAGCTTTCACAATATCGAATCAGTGACATTTCCTTTACCAAAGTTTCTTTCTTTTTTATTGGCTCTAGTCAAACTGTTTCATACCTCCTAGAAAATGTCTCATCTTCTTTATTTCTTTTCAATTTCATTATCTTTTTGATGACACAGTAATTTTCTTTTCATCTTTTAACTCCATTTAGCTGACATCTTCACTTTGTCTTTCTTTTCAACTATGCAAGTTCTTACCCATTTGTTTTGGTAACTTTTAATGGAAAATTCTGTTTCTATGAAGTATATGATATTACTTTTAGAAGTACTTAATTAAGTTCTCTAAAGGTTAGGTGAGCAGATTAGACCAAAAAATCAGTTAAATGTGCATGAAAGATTCCTCATGGGAATCCACCAGGAAGGATTTGGGGTGAATAGTGACAAATTATATTAAACTGACATCTTATTTTTTATTAATATCTTTCCAAGAAAGGTTCAGGGAATCTGTTATATACTCCTTAAATCTGAGATTCAGGAATATTCTTTCTACTGAACTAAAGCAGGCAGTAAAAGTAAACTGGAAAAAAAAAAAAAGAGGAAGAAAAATTGAAAACTGGTAGAGTTAAGAACTCAGGACAGCATATTGGATTCACAAACAGTGATTAAGCATCATTGCAAACAACTTTTTAGAAATTTGAGACCCATCCAAAACACATTTGATCTGTACAATTAGTTATTCCAGTTCACTAGGCAACTTGCTTTTGTGGAAAGTATATTGAATTTGGAGCTAGGAAAACAGGAAAAGTCATCACTCATCTGTACGCTTTCTTCCAGAGGTGCAGCTCTGCTATAGTAATCCTTTTCGCTGTTTGATCCTTCTCTTGCCCTCTAATTGGGGTTATATCATTTTCATATGACGAGGCAATCCTTTTGTTGGTTTGGTTTGTAAATATAATCACAATCTTGCAGAAACATGCAATTCTTAATACATTTAAACCAAAGGAGAATAGAAAGTAAAGGAGAAATAGGTGCAATATGTTTTGTTTGTACTGTTACTATTTATATATTTTGGAATAAAGATGGTCACCTACTAAGTGAAGTGGGAGGGAAGAAGCATGACTGAAAACAGTTATGGTTTGAAATCAGATGGGAAAATGTTACTAAGACTGTCACCACCATTGAGAAATATGGGAGAGAAATGGTGGCATGGTTGTTAAGAGTGTGTATTCTACACCTGGAAAGACCTTGTTTTGAATATGTTTATTCCATTTACTAGTTGAGCTTACCTATGTCAGCCCCACTATCCTCACTTGTAAAATACAAATATAGTAGCATTTATCTCATTGGGTATTTAGAAAATAAAATTAAATAGCACATGTAAATTGCTTAACCTGGTGACTATATAGATACCAGTACTGCTACTAACCATTCATTCATTGACAAATGTCAGTCATTTTTCCTAAGAGCTTCCTATGTTCGTCTGCATGAGTTGTTGTTGTTGTTTAGTCACTAAGTTGTATCTGACTCTTTTGCAACCCCGTGGACTGCAGCCTGCCGGTCTCCTCTTTCCATGGAATTTCTCAGGCTAGAATACTGGAGTAGGTTGCCATTTCCTTCTCCAGGAGATCTTCCTGACCCAGGGATCTAACCTGCATTTCCTGAATTGGCAAGTGTCTTCTTTACCATCTGAACCACCAGGAAAGATCCAGAAATAAGAGGAAATAAGTTTCTGTTAAATCACCCAGTATGCAATATTTGTTATGGCAACTCTAGCAAGTATATATGCTGCTGCTAAGTCGCTTCAGTCGTGTCCGACTCTGTGCGACCCCATAGATGGCAGCCCACCAGGCTCCCCCGTCCCTGGGATTCTCCAGGCAAGAACACTGGAGTGGGTTGCCATTTCCTTCTCCAATGCATGAAAGTGAAAAGCGAAAGTGAAGTTGCTCAGTCGGTCTGACTCTTAGTGACCCCATGGACTGCAGCCCACCAGGCTCCTCCTAGTTTACATGTGCTATTTAATTTTATTTTCTAAATACTCAATGAGATAAATGCTACTATTATTTGTATTTTACAAGTGAGGATAGTGGGGCTGACATAGGTAAACTCAACTAGTAAATGGAATAAACATGTTCAAATCCATGGGATTTTCCAGGCAAGAGAACTGGAGTGGGTTGCCGTTTCCTTCTCCAGGGGATCTTTCCCGACCCAGGGATCAAACCACGGTCTCCCTCACTGTAGTCAGATGCTTTACTGTCTGAGCCACCAGGGAAGTCCCTCTGATTACACTGAAGAAAAATATTAAAGATATGCTGTACTTATAGTAACTTCATGTATCTTCAGTTACACCACCACATTCTTTGAGGAGATTGAGACAGAAAGAGCTCTATACATTATTCCCTTCCTTGGAATCAAGACTCAGGGTGGAAACAACAGGATAACAATATCTGGGGGCACTGTTCAGAACACTTATTAGGTTAACTGTGTAAACCAACTGGCTGTTGATAGTAACAAATTCCTGGTTTAGAAATTCAAGCTATCATCATCAGTGCTGTGAATTCACTTTTAAGCAGGTGCCTTGATGCCTGCTTAAAACTTAAGCATATGCCTAATGCTGCTGTCAGCTCTTGATTAGACCGAGGCAATAAAACTGAGGTGATAGGGAGGAGAATGAGTATCTCTGTTGCAGAAAGGAACCTTGTAGAATTCCAGAACCTTTATTCACTTAAGTTAAAAACAATTTGTGCAAACATCTGTATGCTTATTTTAATTACTGCCAAACCATCAACAAATAACATTTCACCCAGTAACTAATTTTATTTTTTTCTGATCTAACTTCAGAGGCTAGACTCTTGTCGAAAAAGCCTAAATATAGTGGTGACATATAAAAAGAAATCTAGTAAATGGAAATATATATTGAATATGAGAAATAGCACTGAATTGGTATAATATTCAATGTTATTAAAATGAGTCAATGTTAGAGCAACAATATGAGAGATATTTCATTTGGGTATTTTTAGGAAGTACTCTCAGAATATAGATGTAAATTGGTCGGCACTTCTCCATAACAGTGTAAAAAACCAATTTTCTTGCATACTTGGGAAATTATTTAGAATATAACTATCACAATTCACTTATTGACTTTGCATCCTAGGAAATATCAAGAAGAATGGTCTGATATGACTTTAGACCTTGGGCTTGCTAAAAATCAATATTTATCTCTTAGGTCAATCAATTTATTGATATTCATCTCAATGAGAAGTCAGTATGTGTATAATATAACTGTGGGCTAAATTTCTGCACAGAAATATTATAAAATGTTATAATCTTAAACTTAGTGTTTTTTCCCTGAGCATCATATCATCTACTAACTTAATATGGTTTATATAAGGCCCAAAAGAAAAAAAAACTTAGATATGTTAAATATTTTATGATTTTTGTTTCTCCTACCATTTAGTAAAAGCAAAAAATAATGTTTAAATTATTTAAAATGATAGCATCCAAAATAAACTTTCACCAACTTAATAATAATGAGCTACATGGAAATTATTTAAAACTATGCACTAAGTATTTTCCAAATAAATGATTTTAAAATCAGTACCTGCAAAGAAGAATGAGAAGTGCAGGGGAAAACAAACAAACAAACAAACAAAAAAACCTCCTAAAATAGTTCTTTTGAAACAGATAATTGTTATAATGTAGAAAAGTACATATAATCTATGAATATATAATCCAAGCTAATGTTATAAGCATATGAGAAGGAGCAGGTTTTCAGTACATCTACCTTACACATTTGTTGTTTAGCTGATTATTTTTCTTTGAAGCTAACTAATATCTGCCTCCATGGTTCTTGTCTTTATATTTGTTTCCCCAAGTATACTTAAATTACATGTTTTTTAATACTAGAGAAAGAAGTATCTTGTGTATTTCTATATGCTCTTTTTGCAGCTAATAAGTGTCTGGCATAAAGATAAGTAGGGAATAACACATGAGTGACAAATCATAAGTAACCTGAGTTATTAATTGTTGTTATTAACTAGTGGCTTCATTGAGGAGGGCATATCATCCCACTCCAGTATTCTTGCCTGGAGTATTCTTTAGAGAGAGGAGTCTGGTTAGCTACAGTCCATGGGGTTGCAACGAGTTGGACACAACTGAGCAACTAAGCACAGCACAACACGGAGGGTAAATTGTGACCAACTCTTTGCAATGCCATGGACTATAGCCTGCCAGATTCCTCTGTCCATGGAATTTCCCAGGCAAGAATATTAAAGTGGGTTGCTATTTCATTCTCCAGGGTATCTTCCTGACCTGGGAATCAAACCTGTGTCTCCTGCATTGGCAGAAAGATTCTTTACCATTAAGCTACAAGGAAAGCCTGAGTCATTAATTACCTAACTATATTTTTTGTTGCTGTGGATAGTGGCCTCAGTTCAACTGTTAGCTGTAACATACCTACCAAAATTTTACTATTTCACTTTTTTCTATGAAATGATGTTCCGTTCCGTTCATCGCTCAGTCATGTCCGACTCTTTGCGACCCCATGAATCGCAGCACGCCAGGCCTCCCTGTCCATCACCAACTCCTGGAGTTCACTCAGACTCACTACATTGAGTCCGTGATGCCATCCAGCCATCTCATCCTCAGTCGTCCCCTTCTCCTCCTGCCCCTAATCCCTCCTAGCATCAGGGTCTTTTCCAATGAGTCAACTCTTCGCATAAGGTGGCCAAAGTACTGGAGCTTCAGTTTTAGCATCATTCCTTCCAAAGAAATCTCAGGGTTGATCTCCTTCAGAATGGACCGGTTGGATCTCCTTGCAGTCCAAGGGACTCTCAAGAGTCTTCACCACCACATCAAAAGCATCAATTCTTCGGCGCTCAGCCTTCTTCACAGTCCAACTCTCACATCCATACATGACCACAGGAAAAACCATAGCCTTGACTAGACGGACCTTAGTCGGCAAAGTAATGTCTCTGCTTTTGAATATACTATCTAGGTTGGTCATAACTTTTCTTCCAAGGAGTAAGCGCCTTTTAATTTCATGGCTGCAGTCACCATCTGCAGTGATTTTGGAGCCCANCTACCGTCTTAAAATGATGTTAGCTGCTAGAAAATAAAAATAAAGGTTTATAAAAGGAGATTCACTCTTATGAGATCTTGTATACTTGATATACCATTAATCATGAATGTTAAATGAGATGTCATGAATGTCAAATGAGAGGAGGCCAATGACTTCGGCATTTACTTGTACATTTCAGGTCAGTTGGCAGTGGAAAGTGAAAGTGAAATCATTTAGCTGTGTCTGACTCTTTGCGACCCTATGAACTATAGCCTGCCAGGCTCCTCCTCTGCTCATAGGATTTTCCAGAAAAGAATAATGGAGTGGGATGTCATTTTCATCTCCAACTTGATGGTAGAGACATCCACCAATTAGACTTAGGTCCTAAAGTTTCTCTTCTTTTCTTATTCTAAGTTGTGTGTCTGAACCATGTCTTATTGCTTTATTTCTTCCAACTCTTGCAATTTAGCAATCTGATTAGATAAAAGGAAATCAGTCCTCTTAACTGTCAGACTCACATTCCTTTTTTTTATTTTATTGATTTTGACCATTAGTTTTTTCCAAACTTGTTTTCTTTTACTGGTTTCTATTTCACCTTTTGCTCTCAAAAACAAAAGGTGAAAAAAAAAAAAAAAAAACCCGGCCCAATCTCACAATAGTTTTCCAAATCCTCTCTCTGAATATTTTAACAATAATGTTTTATCAGCCTTATAGACTAATTATAACTAACCTCCCTATATTGTATCAGCAGGAATGCTAAGAACCTTTTTCTCACACTTGAGACAACATTATTTACATGAAAGATGTTATATAATAATTATAATTAGTTCTTTTGATTCTCATATAAAATCTTTTTTTCCTTAAGGTTAAGGATTTGGTTAATTTAGGTTGCATTTTCTTCATGGACTAGTTCAATACATTTAGTTAACACATGTAATACTCATTTAAAGGTCTATTTTCATTTTTGTTGACTTTTAAAAAATTATTGAAGCAGAGTTGGTTTACAGTATTTTATTGATTTTGGTGTATAGCAAAATGATTCAATTATACATATATGTGTATATATATATATGTATTCTCTTTCTATTCTTTTTATTCTGATTTGCCACAGGATATTGAATATAGTTCCCTCGGCTCTACAGTAGGACCTTGTTGTTTATCTACTCTATATTTACCAGTTTGCTTCTGCTAATCCCAAGCTCCAATCCTTCCCTCTCCCACTCTCCTCCCCCTTGGCAACCACAAATCTGTTCTCTATGTTTGTGAGTTTGTTTCTGTTGCATAGATGTGTTCATTTGCGTCATATTTTAGATTCCACATATAAGTGGTGTAGTATGATATTTGCCCTGGTCTGTCTGACTTCACTTAGTATAATTTCTAGGTCTATTTGTGTTGCTGCAAATGATATTGTCTTATTCTTTTTCATGGCTGAGTAATATTCCTGTGTGTGGGTGTGGGTGGGAGGGTGTACTACATCTTTTTATCCATTCATCTGTCAATGGAAATGTAGGTTGTTTCCATGTCTTGGCTACTGTAAATAGTAGCCAAGGGTGTGTGTATCTTTTTGAATTGTAGTTCTTTCTGGATATATGCCCAGGATGAGGGTTGCTGGATCATATATTAACTCTATTTTTTGATTTTGAAGACCTTCCATATTGTTTTCCACAGTGGCTGCAACCAATTTACATTTTGACCAACTGTGTAATATTGTTCTCTTTTTTCCACACCCTCTTCAACATTTTTTATTTGTAGACTTTTTAATGATGACCATAGTGACCAGTGTGAGGTGATGTGTGACTGTAGTTTTGATTTGCATTTCTCTAATTAGCAATGATGAGCATATTTTCATGTGACTATTGGCAGTAATGCTGAAGAAGTTGAACAGTTCTATGAAGACCTACAAGACCTTTTAGAACTAACAAAAACAAACAACAAAAAAAAGGATGTCTTTTTCATTATAGGGGACTAGAATGCAAAAGTAGGAAGTCAAGAAACACTTGGAGTAACAGGAAAATTTGGCCTAGGAATATGGAATGAAGCAGAGCAAAGGCTAATAGTGTTTTGTCAAGAGAACTCACTGGTCATAGCAAACACCCTCTTCCAACAACACAAGAGAAGACTCTACACATGGACATCACCAGATGGTCAACACCAAAATCAGACTGATTATATTCTTTGCAGCCAAAGATGGAAAAGCTCTACACAGTCAGCAAAAACAAGACCGGGAGTGGACTGTGGCTCAGATCATGAACTCCCTTTTGCCAAATTCAGATTTAAATTGAAGAAAGTGCTGAAAACCAGTAAACCATTCAGGTATGACCTAAATCAAATCCCTTATGATTATACAGTGGAAGTGAGAAATAGATTTCAGGGACTAGATCTGATGGGCAGAGTGCCTGATGAATGCACGGATGTTCATGACATTGAAAAGGAGACAGGGATCAAGACCATCCTCATGGAAAAGAAATGCAAAAAAGCAAAATGGCTGTCTGGAGAAGCCTTACAAATAGCTGTGAAAAGAAGAGAAGTGAAAGGCAAAGGAGAAAATGAAAGATATACCTATTTGAATGCAGAGTTCCAAAGAATGGCAAGGAGAGATAAGAAAGCCTTCCTCAGTAATCAGTGCAAAGAAATAGAGAAAAACAATAGAATGGGAAAGACTAGAGATCTTTTCAAGAAAATTAGAGATACCAAGGGAACATTTCATGCAAAGATGGGCCTGATAAAGGACAGAAATGGTATGGACCAAACAGAAGCAGAAGATATTAAGAAGAGGTGGCAAGAATACACAGAAGAACTATACAAAAAAGATCTTCATGACCCAGATAATCAGGATGGTATGATCACTCACCTAGAGCCAGACATCCTGGAATGTGAAGTCAAGTGGGCCTTAGAAAGCATCACTACGAACAAAGCTAGTGGAGGTGATGGAATTCCAGTTGAGCTGATTCAAATCCTGAAAGATGATGCTGTGAAAGTGCTGCACTCAATATGCCAG
>SJXQ01006574.1:64263-324773 GCA_006408695.1 Aepyceros melampus
GTGTTGGAGAAGACTCTTGAAAATCCCTTGGCTGCAAGAAGATCCAACCAGTCCATCCTAAAGGAGCTCAGTCCTAAGTGTTCACTGGAAGGACTGATGTTGAAGCTGAAACTCCAATACTTTGGCCACCTGATGCAAAGAACAGATTCATTGGAAAAGACCCTGATGCTGGGAGGGATTGAGGGCAGGAGGAGAAGGGGACGACAGAGCATGAGATGGCTGGATGGCATCACTGACTCAATAGACATGAGTTTGAGTGGGCTCTGGGAGTTGGCGATGAACAGGAAGGCCTGGTGTGCTGCAGTTCAAGGGGTCGCAGAGAGTCAGATGTGACTGAGCGACTGAACTGAACTGATTGGCTGTTAATATGTCTTTGGAGAAATGTCTGCTTAGGTCTTCTTCCCATTTTTCAATTTTGTTGAACTTTTAAATGAAATATTCTTCTTAAGAAGTTTACTTGGCTATGGCAGGTCTTAGTTCTGGTACACAGGGTTGTCAGTCTTTATTGCATCAATTTTTGTTCTGCAGTGTGGCATATGAACTCCTAGTTGTGTCGTGTAGGATCTAATAAACCCGACTAGGGATCACTCTGGGCCCCTTGCACTGGAAGCTTGGAGTCAGTCACTGAACTATGAGGATATTCCCAGAATTACCTACTGTTTCTTTGATTAACTTGTTTTTCCATAGAAACAATCTTAGACTCCAAGCAAAGATTTTTCTGTTTTTTACCATAGAAATTCTGATAAGTATATTATGTGTAAGCAGTTAGAATACTAATGTTTGAAATGACTGGAATAAGTACATTTTGGATGATAGTTTTTGGAAAATTAAATAACATTTGTTCTTTCAGAATTTTGGAAGTTTTTTTTTTATTTCAATTATTTTTAATTAAAAAAATTGAGATACACTTGACATATTGTTAGTTTCAGTTGTACAATATAATGATTTTATATGTGTGTGCTAAATTATGAAATGATCATTAAAATAAATATAGCTTGCAATTAACTCCTTTCACCTATGTTGTACTCCCCAACTCTTTTCACCTCTGCTAACACTAGTCTGTTGTCTGTATCAATGAATGTTTTATTTGTTTGCTGTTGTTTTAGATTCCACACAAGGGTATAATTACATGGTATTTGTCTTTCTCCATATAACTTATTTCACTTAAATTACTATCTTTAAGGTTCATCTATGATGTCACAAACAGCAAGATTTCATTTTTTATAGCAGAATAGTATTCCATTGTGTGTGTCTCTATATATGTATGTGTGTACATTTATATATATATATCAGAGAAGACAATGGCACCCCACTCCAGTACTCTTGCCTGGAAAATCCCATGGACAGAGGAGCCTGGTAGGCTGCAGTCCATGGGGTCGTGAAGAGTCAGACACGACTCAGCGACTTCACTTTCACACATTGGAGAAGGAAATGGCAACCCACTCCAGTGTTCTTGCCTGGAGAATCCCAGGGATGGGGGAGCCTGGTGGGCTGCCATCTATAGGGTCACACAGAGTCGGACATGACTGAAGCGACTTAGCAGCGCACACACACACACACACACACACACACATATATATATATAAAATGCCATATCTTTTTCTTTATCCATTCAACCATCAATGTACTTAAGCTATTTCCATATATTGAATATCGTAAATAATGCTATAATGAACACAAGGGTGCATTTATCCTTCAGAATTAGTGTTTTTGTATTCTTCAGATAAATAGCCAGAAGTGGAATAGCTTGGTCATATGAGTATTTTGTTCTTAATTTTTTTTAAGACTCTTCATACTGTTTTCCATTGTGGCTAGTTTTATAGCTTCACTTATCTGTTGGTTCTTCAGAGAGTCCTTCCACCATGTTGGAATAATTATTAGGATCATTCTATTGCTTGCTCCTTGCTATTTTCTTTCAATAAAATTATCACAATTTGTATTCAGATATTTAATTTTTTATTCAACAGTTTCCTTCTAAACTATAACTTTGAGCTGTTAAGCTCTGCAAAACTTAGTGTTTTCATATGTTCAAAGAGATCAGGAAACATGTATACAGGCATATCTTAGAGATAGTCAGTGGTCTGATTCCAGACTACTTCATTAAACTGAGTATCACAAGAAAGCAAGTCACACGAATTATTCTGGTTTCCCAGTACATATGAAAGTTGTGCTTTTACTATATTTTAATCTGCTAGTTTGTAATAGCATTATGTGTAACAGAACAATGTACATACCACCATTAAAAAAGACTTTGCTAACCATCATCTGAGCCTTCAGCATGTTTTAATCTTTTGCAATAGTGACATCAAAGGTCACTCATCACAGATCACCATGGCAAATACAATAACAAAAAAGTTTAAAACATTGCAACAATTACCATAAAGTGACACAGAGACAGGAAGTGTACAGATGCTGTTGGGAACATGGTACCAGTAGAGTTGCTTGATGCAGGGTTGCCACACATCTTCAATTTGTGAAAAATGCAATATCTGCAAAGCACAACGAATTGAAGTAAAATAAAATGAGATAGTCCCAGTATTTTTTCATCAGTGTAATTCTAGGCCATAGTAGAGTATCTGGCACATAGTGAATATTCAATAAGCATTTGTTGAAGGAGCTAATAATTATAGTGAAGTAGAAGAAAGATGAGGATAAAGGAGAAGCAGGTAGAGCAGAAAATAGAGAAAGGGGAGCTGAATGAGGAGGATAGCAAGAGGGAGAGGAAAATGGTTCTAGTTATTCACTGTTACTCCGCTCTCACAACAAACTTACCAGATCAGTCTTGAAGGAAAAGAGGCACAGGAAGGTTATTTAACATGCCTGTGCTTATGGTCACACAAAGGTGGCAGAGTTGAACTTTGAATCCAGGCAGTATGACAGTAGTCTAGCCAGGTGTGCCCCATTCTTAGTAGAAAGACTGTGGCATTTTCCATAGTCATTCATCTCACTTAGCCAAAGACACCATGCTTTTCTGACAGTTGGTATATTTACATAATAGTGGTATAATGTTGTGCAGTTCACTGAGCCATGTGTGGCAGTTGGGTGTTTTCAGGCACTGAACAGATTCACTTTACTTTCTTAATGAAAAACTGTTTCTAAGGAACCCTAGTTTCTGTGGTAGTTTTCTTCTAGCAGTCCGTTCTGGGCTTCCCAGATGGCACAATGGTAAAGAATCCTCCTGGCAATGCTGGAGAGGCAGGAGACGTGGGTTTGATCCTCAGGTCGGGAAGATCCCCTGGAGGAGGAAATGGCAACTCACTCCAGTATTCTTGCCTGGGAAATCCCATGGACAGAGGAGCCTAGAGGGCTGCAATTAGAAGTCAGACAAGACTGAGTGACTGAGCAGGTGTGCACTCAGGGGTCCATTTACCTTCTGTGAGTTATACCCTTCCTTCCTAGTTATGTCAGATCTTATCCCACTCAAACTTTCTGAGGTTTAAAAATTGTTGTGTGAACTACTGGTAGGTTGTATGCCTATGTGTGCTAAGTCCCTTCAGACATGTCTGACTCTTTGCATCCCTAAGGACATGCAGCCCACCAGGTTCCTCTGTCCATGGTATTCTCTAGACAAGAGTACTGGAGTGGGTTACCATGTTCTCCTCCAGACTGATAGGGTAAGAGTATAAAACCATTAAATCCATATATTATCTTAAGCCATAGAGTTGCTCTATGCATTGGTAGTAAAGAAACAGGCCAACATACTGCCCTCACCTTCCTTCCCTTCCAATAAAATGATTTGTTTCTGGGCTTCCACATTGTTTGTCCTTTCTTTACAGAAAAAATGCTCCTACTTTCCAAGTCCTTTGCTCACTTTTTTATTTTTTTGCAGTTGAATTGCATAAATTCTTTCTGTATCTAGGATATTAACTCCTTAACAGATGATTTGAAATATTTTTCCCATTCTCTAGGTTGTCTTTCATTTTGTTGATGGCTTCTTTTGCTGTACAGAAGCTTTTTAGCTTGATATAATCTCACCTAACAGAAGCAGAAGATATTAATAAGAAGTAATAAGAATACACAGAACTGTACAGAAAAGATCTTCACAACCCAGATAATCATGAAGGTATGATCACTCACACATACTTAGAGCCGGACATCCTGGAATGTGAAGTCAAGTGAGCCTTAGAAAGCATCACTACGAACAAAGCTAGTGGAGGTGATGGAATGCCAGTTGAGCTGTTTCAAATCCTGAAAGATGATGCTGTAAAAGTGCTGCACTCAATATGCCAGCAAATTTGGAAAACTCAGCAGTGGCCACAGGACTGGAAAAGGTCAGTTTTCATTCCAATCCTAAAGAAAGGCAATGCCAAAGAATGCTCAAACTACCGCACAATTGCACTCATCTCACATGCTAGTAAAGTAATGCTCAAAATTCTCTAAGCCAGACTTCAGCCACATGTGAACTGTGAACTTTGAGATGTTCAAGCTTGTTTTAGAAAAGTCAGAGGAACCAGAGATCAAATTGCCAACATCTCCTGGATCATGGAAAAAGCAAGAGATTTCCAGAAAAACATCTATTTCTGCTTTATTGACTATGTCAAAGCCTTTGACTGTGTGGATCACAATAAACTGTGGAAAATTCTGAAAGAGATGGGAATACCAGACCACCTGACCTGCCTCTTGAGAAACCTGTATGCAGGTCAAGAAGCAACAGTTAGAACTGGACATGGAACGATAGACTGGTTCCAAATAGGAAAAGGGTACATCAAGGCTGTATATTGTCACCCTGCTTGTTTAACTTACATGCAGATAAATCATGAGAAACGCTGGACTAGAAGAAACACAAGCTGGAATCAAGATTGCCGGGAGAAATATCAGTAACTTCAGATACGCAGACGACACCACCCTTATGGCAGAAAGTGAAGAAGAACTAAAGAGCCTCTTGATGAAAACGAAATATGGGGGAGAAAAAGTTGGCTTAATGCTCAACATTCAGAAAACAGATCATGACATCTGGTCCCATCACTTCATGGGAAATAGATGGGGAAACAGTGGAAACAGTGGCTGACTATTTTTCTGGGTTCCAAAATCACTGCAGATGTTGACTGCAGCCATGAAATTAAAAGACGCTTCTTGGAAGGAAAGTTATGACCAACCTTGACAGCATATTAAAGAACAGAGAGATTACTTTGTCAACAAAGGTCTGTCTAGTCAAGGCTATGGTTTTTCCAGTGGTCATGTATGGATATGAGAGTTGGACTGTGAAGAAAGCTGAGCACCGAAGAATTGATGCTTTTGAACTGTGGTGTTGGAGAAGACTCTTGAGAGTCCCTCGGACTGCAAGGAGATCCAACCAGTCCATTCTGAAGGAGATCAGCCCTGGGATTTCTTTGGAAGGAATGATGATGAAGCTGAAACTCCAGTACTTTGGCCACTTCATGCGAAGAGCTGATTCATTGGAAAAGACTCTGATGCTGGGAGGGATTGGGGGCAGGAGGAGAAGGGGATGACCGAGGATGAGATGGCTGGATGGCATCACGGACTCGATGGACATGTCTGAGTGAACTCCGGGAGATGGTGATGGACAGGGAGGCCTGGCGTGCTGCGATTCATGGGGTCGCAAAGAGTCGGACACGACTGAGTGACCGAACTGAACTGAAATATAAAATCATGTATCTTCACATAGAAAGAGTTTTACTACTTTCCTTTCAATTCTGATGTATTTTAGTTCTTTTTCTTACCCAATTTCTCTAGCTAGGCTTCTGGTACTAAGTTGACTAGAAATAGTGAGATTGAACACCTTTTCTTATTCCTGATCTTATAGGAAAAGATTTCAAAATTTCACTCGAGTATGATGTTAATTGTGAGTGTGTCATATATGGCCTTTATTGTATTGAAATATGTCCATCTATGCCTGATTTGTTAAGTTTTTATAATTAATGAATGTTAAATTTTGTTAAATGCTTTTTCTGCATCTGCTAGTATGAACATGATTCTTTTTTCCCCATTTTATTAATGTGATGTATCACATTGATTTGCCTATGTTGAATCATCCTTGCCTCCCAGGGATAATTCCCACTTGATCATGTTTAATGATCCTTTTAATTTGCTGTTGAATTTGGTGTACCAATATTTTATTGAGAAGTTTTGCATTTATGCTCATTAGAGATACTGGCCTATAGGTTTCTTTTCTAATATTGTCCTTTTCTGGTTTTTATTTCAGGATAATGCTGGCCTTGTTGAATGAGTATGAGCGTATTTCTTCCTCTCTGGTTTTTTGGGAATATTTTAAGAAGTGAAAGTGAAGTCGCTCAGTCTTGTCCGACTCTTTGTGACCCCTGAACTGTAGCTCAGCAGGCTTCTCTGTCTGTGGGATTCTCCAGACAAGAAACCGGAATGGGTTACTATTTCCTTCTCCAGGGGGTCTTCCCGACCCAGGGATCGAACCCTGCTTTCGTGCATTGCAGTCAGATGCTTTACCCTCTGAGCCACCAGGAAGCCCAAGTTTTAAGAAGGACTGGTGTTAATTCTTTAAATATTTGGTAAGGTTCACCAGTGCAGTCATGTGGTCCTAAGGTTTTCTTCTTAGTTAATTTTTGATTATTGATTCTATATCTTTGCTATTAATTGGTCTAGTCAGGTTTTCTATTTTTTCCTGATTCAGTCTTGGTAAATTATGTGCTTCTAAGAATTTTTCTATTTCTTCTAGGTTGTCTGGTTTTTGGCATATAGTTGTTCACGGTAGCTTCTTATGATTCTCTGAATTTCTGTGGTTTCCATTCTAATGTCTTTTTAAATAATTTTATTAATTTTTCCTCTCTCTTTTTTTCCTGGCCAATTCTAGCTTAAGGTTGGTCAATTTTTCTTTTCAAAAAATCAGCTCTTAGTTTGGTTTATCTTTCTGTTGCTTTTCTGTTCTCTATTTTATATTTGTTCTAATATTTATCATTTCTTTTTTTTTTTCTGTCAACTTTTAGATCAGTTTCCCCTTTTTTTCTGGCTCTATAAGGCATAGGATTAGGTTGTTTATAGTAAGTCATCTACATACAAATGGAGTTCCATTTTGAGAGAACATTTGTAAGTCCAGTTTGCTTGTAAAGTCCAACAAAGTTTGCCAGATACCCAACTAACACAATCAGCTATAAAATACTGATGTTTATAATACTTTCACACGGATAATATATAAAATATAAGCGTTTAAAATTTTACAAGACAGTATCTTGAGAAGTACAGTAGCAGAGTACAACAGCTGGCATAGAGGCACTAGGCAGTGAGTGAACAGGCAAGAAGAGCTACTGACTGGAGGAGGGAGTGGAGGTGGGAGATGAAAAAGCTGAAGGATCAATAATAGGAGACAGAAGGCAAGCAATTTTACTCATGCCTGATGTTGACGGAATGCATGTTTGTAGCTTTGAAAGTTTGAAACCTGAAGGTTTTTATGAAAGGGACTTAGCTATATTTGGGATCTTTTTTGCTTCTTAATGTGTGTGTTTATTGCTATGAACTGGTCTCTTAGAAAGTTTTTGCTATATCTCCCAAGTTTCGGTATTTTGTAATTCCATTTTTGTTGTCTCAAGAGACTTTTATTTCCCCTTTAGTTTTTCTTTGACCCATTAATTCTTCTGAAGTGTTGTTTAATTTCCAGATCTGTGAGTTTTCTGCTTTTCCTCTTGTACTGATTTCTAGTTTCATGACAGTATTGTCAGAGGAGATATGTGGTATGATTTCAGTCTTACTGAATTTTCTAAGACTCTTTTATAGCCTGACATCTGGTCTGTCATAGAAAATGTAGCCTGTGTGCTTGTGTATTCTGTAGTTTTTGGATAGGATGTTCTGCGTGTGTCTATATGGTCCATTTGGTCTATAGCTTTATCCAAAATTACTGTTTCCTTATTGATTCTCAGTCTGGATGATCTATTTATTATGCAGAGTAAGTTATTAAAGTCCCCAACAGTTATTGTATTACTGATTATTTCTCCTTTTAGCCCTGTCAATTTTTGATTTCTATATTTAAGTGATCCAGTGTTGGACACATAAATATTTACAATTTGTATACTTTCTTGATATATTGACCCTTTTGACATTGAATAATGACTTTCTTTGTCTTTTTTTAACCATTGGATGATAATAACTTGGATAATTTCATCTCTTTACATTTAAAGTAATTATTAATAGAAAAGGACTTACTGTTTTCATTTTGTTAATTGTTTTCTGTTTTTTAGATCCATTGTTCCTTTTATCTTATTGTCTGTATATGTTTTGGTGTCTTTTGGTATCAGTACGCTTTGACTTTTTTATTGTGTTATTTTTTCCCTCAAGGGTAAAACATTGACTTATTTTTATTTATTTATATTGGAGTATAGTTGATTTATAGTGTTGTGTTCATTTCTGCTGTAAACAAAGTGAGTCAGTTATGTGTATAACTGTATCCCCTCCTTTTAGATTCTGTTTCCATATCGGTCATTACAGAATATTAAATGGAATTCCCTGTGCTATGTAGTAGGTTCTCATTAGTTATCTATTTTGTGTGTAGTAGTAGGATATGTCAGTCCCAATTTTCTAATTTATCCATCCCTCAATTCTTTCCTTGGCAGCCATAAGTTCGTTTTCTACATTTGTGACCCTATTTCTGTTTTGTACCATTTTTTAAATTAATAGATTCCACATATGAGTGATATCATATGACATTTGTCTTTCTCTGTCTCATTTCACTCAGTGTTATAATCTCTAGGTTTATCCATGTCACTGCAAATGGCATAATTTAACTATTTTTTATGGTTGACTAATATTCCATTGTATACATGTATTATGTTTTCTTTATCCATTTCTCTGTTGATGGACATGTAGCTTGCTTCCCTGTCTTGGCTATTATAAATAGTGCTACAGTGAACAATGGGAGTGCATATATCCTTTTGAATTATGGCTTTCTTTAGATATATGCCCAAGAGTGGGATTTCAGGATCATATGATAGCTCTATTTTTAGTTTTTTTTTAATTACCATACTATTTTCCATGGTCTCTGTACCACTTTACATTCCCACCAACAGCGTAGGAGGGTTCCCTTTTCTGTATCTCCTCTCCAGGATTTATTCTTCATAGATTTTTTGATGATCCTAAGTGGTTTAAGGTGATACCTGATTGTAGTTTTGATTTGTATTTCTCTAATAATTAGTGATGCTGAGTATCTTTTCATGTGCTGTATGGCCATCTGCATGTCTTCTTTGGAGAAATGTCTATTTAGATCTTCCTTCCATTTTTTGATTGAGTTATTTGTTTTTTTATATTGAGCTGCATGTGGTATTTGTGTATTTTGAGGATTAATCCCTTGTTGGTTGCTTTGTTGGGAAATATTTCCTCTCATTCTTTGGGATATCTTTTTGTTTTGTTTATTGTTTCCTTTGCTGTTCAAAAACTCTTAAGTTTAATTAGTTTCCATTTGTTTATTTTTTATTTAATTTTTATTACCAAATTTTTATCTGAGCTGAATCATAAAAGATGTTACTATGATTTATGTCACAGAGTGTTCTGCCTAAGTTTCCCTTGAAGAGTTTTATAGTATCAATCTTACATTTATATCTTCAATCCATTTTAAGTTTACTTTTGTGTATGGTGTCAGAGAATATTCCAATTTCATTCTTTTACATGTAGCTGTTCACATTTCCCAGCACCTCTTATTGAAGAGACTGTCTCTTCTTCACTGTGTATTCTTGCCTCTTATGTCATAGATTAGGTGACCATAGGTGTGTGGATTTACCTCTTGACTTTCTATCCTATTTCATTGGTATAGATTTCTGTTTCTGTGCAGGAACCATATGGTTTTGATGATAGTAGCTTTGTAGTATACTCTGGAGTCAAGAAGCCTGATTCCTCTAGCTTTGTTTTTCTTCTCAAGATTGCTTTGGTTATTTGGGGTCTTTTTTTGTTCAGTTTAGTCACTCAGTCGTGTCCAACTCTTTGTGACCCCATGAATCACAGCATGCCAGGCCTCCCTGTCCATCACCAACTTTTTGTGTTACCGTACAAATTAAAAAAGGTTTTGTGTGTGTTTTTTTAATTATGTGAAAAATACTACTGGTAATTTCATAGGGATTGCATTGAATCTGTAGATTACTTTGGGTAATATGGTCATTTTCACAATATTAATTCTTCCAACCCAAGAACATGGCATGTATTTGCATATGTTTACATTATCTTTGATTGCTTTCATCAGTATCTTATAGTTTTCTGAGTACCTGTCTTTTTCCTCCTTAGGTTTATTCCTAGTTATTTTATTTGTTTTTATGTGATGCTAAATGAGATTGTTTTCTTAATTTCTCTCATCTTTCATTGCTAGTGTGTAGAAATAGAAGATGTCTCTGTGCATTAATTTTGTATTTTGCAACTTTACCAAATTCATTGATGAACCCTAGTTATTTGTTCTTTTATCTGATAACTAGTTTTTTTCTCTTGTGGTTATCATGAGGTTTCTATAAGACATTTTCAACTTTTAACACCCTATTTTAAACTGATAACAATTTAACTTCCATGAAATTCATAAACTTTATTTTTCATCCCTCAACACATATTAGGTGATGGTTGTTACAATTACATTTTTTTTTATAAAATGTAGTTAATAGAGTTTTGAGTGAACTATTCACTGCTATTACCATATTGCAGAATTCAACTATGACTATATTTTACCAGTACTAAAGGGATCAACACTACACTTCTGTGTTTTTATGATTCTATCTAGCATTCTTTTGTTACCACTCAAAGAAGTCCCTTTAGCAATTCTTGTAAAGCAGATCAGGTGGTAATGAACTCTCTTAAATTTTGTTCTATCAGGAATATCTTCATCTTATCTTAGTTTCTGAAATACAGGTCACTGGGTATAAAGTTCTTGTTTGACTCTTATTTTCTTTGAATATTTTGATCCCACTTGAATGTTATCACCCCTTTCTCTCCTAGAATGGAAAAAAAAAAAAACAACCTGGAAATATCTATATTTTGGGTGAGGCAGCTCTTCAGGCCTTGAGGATGACGTGAGGGGTGTGTGCCACTGACTGAGAACAAATGGATAGGACTGTTGGGTTGGTTCCTTCCCCAAGTGAGGCTGTAGGATGGGCTCTACAGTTTTCTTTGAATGTTTTGATCCCATTTGAATGTTATCATTCCATTCTCTCCTGGAATGGAAAATTTCTGTTGAGAAATCTGCTAGTGGTCTTATAGAAGTTTTCTTGTATCTTACTTCCTGCTTTTGCGGCTCTTAAAATTTTTTTGTCATTGTCTTTTGACAATTTAATTATAATGTGTCTTGGTATAAACCTATTCAGGTTCAACTTGTTTGGGGTTTGTGTAGCCTCATGAATCTGGATATCTGTTTCTTTCCCCAGGCTGGGAAAGTTCTCAGACATTATTTCTTTAACTATACATTCTGTCCCTCTCTCTTTCTCTTTTTCCCATAATATGACTATTGTTTGCTTTCACTGTATCATGTAATTCCTGCAGCTTTTCTTTAAGCTTTTTCATTGATTCTTGCTCCCCTCATTGAGTATTTTCTAGTCCCCTATCCTCCAGATTGCTGATTTGTTCTTCTCTATGATTTAGTCTTCTCTACTTTTGAAAGTTCTATTGAATTCTTTATTTCAAATATTGAATTTTTCCACTTGGGGATTTCGGTTGCTTTTTAATGATTGCTATTTCCTTGTTAGACTTTTTATTTTGTTCATAAATTGTTTCCTAATTTAGTTTAGTTGTTTATTTGTATTTTCTTGTAATTCATTAAGCTTCCTTAAGAGGATTATTCTGTATTCTTTGAGAGTTCAAAGATCTTCATTTTTTTCAGCATTGATTATTGGAGCTTTTGTAGTTTCCTTGATGGTGTCATGTTTACCTGATTTTTTTGTGATTCTTTGTTGGCATCTGCACATTTGAGAAATGGGGCTCCTCTTCCAGGCTTCACAGGTTTGCTTGGGCAGAGATAGTTTTTCAATGGTCAGCTCACGTTGGGTTTCGGGCTGTGTCTCCTGGCAAGGTCCTTGATTAACTGGGGCCTGCTCTATGATCTATTTTTTGGGTGAGGCAATTCTTCAGGCTTTGTGGATGGATATGAGGGTTGTATGTCACTGGCTGAGAGTAAATAGGATTGTTGGCCTGGTTCTCTCCCGAAGAGAGGCTGTAGTATGGGTTCTACAGATGCCTGTGTTCTCTGGCCAAGCTTACCATATGGATGGGACTAGGTACTATATGCGGAGAAGGCAATGGCACCCCACTCCAGTACTCTTGCCTGGAAAATCCCATGGGCGGAGGAGCCTGGTAGGCTGCAGTCCATGGGGTCGCTAAGAGTCGGACACGACTGAGCGACTTCACTTTCACTTTTCACTTTCATGCATTGGAGAAGGAAATGGCAACCCACTCCAGTGTTCTTGCCTGGAGAATCCCAGGGACGGGGGAGCCTGGTGGGCTACCGTCTATGGGGTCGCACAGAGTCGGACACGACTGAAGCGACTTAGCAGCAGCAGCAGCAGGTACTATATGCAGTATAGAGTACTATGATTTAGATTTCCTGCCCTGGCAGGGCAGTAGGACAAGACCCAGGGCCTCTAAGCTCATTGTTGGGGGACTCAAATCAGTCCACAGTGCGGACTGATTCCCTGGTCAGGTGAGCCCATTTGTTTTACTGTGCAGACAGAGGAGTCCCAGACTGTGCTTTCTGTTTAGCTGCCACTTTACATAAAGCTATCCATTGGATTATGCAGCTTGCTGTATTCTCTGGTTAGGTTCCCTAGACGGACAGGCTGAACATTGTATTCAACAGTGAGAAGGGCTGTGACTTCAATTCCCTGCCCAGGCACAGTGAGAACCCATTCTAAAGCCAGTATGCCCCAAGTTCCCTGATTGAACAAGGTTACTGACTTTGCTCTGCTTATTGTGGCTCTGCCTGTCTTTCAGTTCTAATGTTACTGGGCCATGCAGCTTTCAGGAGCTGTCTGTAGCCCTTCTACCCTGTTGGGCCAGAAGACAATGTCCACAGTGGGTGAGACTATAACTTAGCTCTCTGGCCCAAGTGGCAGGGAAAGGGGCCCCTCTGGGCTATTGTGCATTTTCTGAATAGGCTTTCTGATTGGGAGTGGCTGGGAGGTACTCTCAGGCTTGGTATGAATTAATTCCCCTGCCTTTGTGTAGGAGGGAGAGCCTCCACACTGGCACTGGCTTTCTCCTGGGGACAGTCACCTCTGTTTGCCCACCTCTCAGCTGGAGCGTCACTGGGCTGCACTGCCTCTTGGCATTGTCACTAGCCCTTCTGGTCCAAAGGTACTGAAGATACTCTCCATAGTGGGTGGGGCTGTGATTCAGCTCATTGCCTGGGAATGGGCAAACCGGCTCTAGGTTCAGCAGAACTCGTTGTTTGAGAATCTGAGATGGGCACACCACTGAACTGATGAGTCAGGGCATGTCCTCTGACTTAATTCTGCAAAATAAGCAAAACCCCTGGTTGGGATTACTACTACGGCACTACAGGTGAAAACTCAGTCTGCCAAGATTCCTGTGCTGGTTGTTTCAAGCCCCTCTCTACATCTCTGTCATGGTCAGATTCCCAGTGGTTGTGCCCTGCAGATTCCCCTGCAATCCCTGTGGTGTGGGATCAGAGTAGAGGCTTCTGCAAAGTGTCCACACCACCAGGGGAACTGGTTGTTCCTTGTGGTATCTTCTTTCCCAATGGAGGAACTGAAGGCTTAGGGGACACCTCTCTTCATGGTCCTGCACTGGCCTTGGGGAGGGGCAGTGTAGAAAAGATGTGTCTGCTACTCTTACCTTCTAATGTAATCTGTCTCAGTCTCAGTGTGGTGAATGTAGGGTGCCCCAACCTCATTCCTTCCTATGTTCTAGGATTCTCTCAGTGGCACCTTGTTCTTAAATACTTGGTTGTTATTGTGAAGGGGAGTAAAGTCAGGAACAACCTATGTTGCCATCTTGGTGACATCGTTCTAATTTCTTATTCTTGGTTTTAAAGTTACGTCTTTTTCAGCTTATTATCTTTCTTTTCATACTGTATACGTATATGTCACTTTTTCCTCTGATTAACCTTCAAGTATGTAATCTGTCCCTATGTTTCTAGTCTCAGTCTTTTTATGGTTTAATGCGTTTTTTTTCCCCCCTGGAAAAAATATCCTACCTTGGCTTCTGGACAATAACTATTAATTTTTCACTTCTTTTCCTGAAATTCTGATCTTAATTCCCAAGAATTTTCATTAGGTCTCAAAGCCAAAATAAACTCAGTCCATAGGGCTGGTATTTCATCTTCCCAGTCATGCATGAAAGGAACTTCAGTTATCTTTGTGTCTTTCATTGTCCTCACCTTTCAGTTCAGTTGCTCAGTCATGTCTGACTCTTTGTGACCCCATGGACTGCAGCATGTCAGGCTTTCCTGTCCATCACCAACTCCTGGAGCTTACTCAAACTCAGGTCCATCACACTGGAGATGCCATCCAACTATCTCA
The DNA here is from genome assembly GCA_006408695.1 of Aepyceros melampus. Taxonomy (NCBI): domain Eukaryota; kingdom Metazoa; phylum Chordata; class Mammalia; order Artiodactyla; family Bovidae; genus Aepyceros; species Aepyceros melampus. The sequence continues at coordinate 78,684 of SJXQ01006574.1, forward strand.
TCCTCTGTTGTCCTCTTCTCCTGCCTTCAGTCTTTCCCAGCATCAGGGTCTTTTCCGATCATTTGGTTCTTCGCATCAGGTGGCCAAAATACTGGAGTTTCAGCTTCAGGGTCAGTCCTTCCAATGAATATTCAGGTTTCCTTTAGGACTGACTGATTGAATCTCCTTTCAGTCCATGGTCCTCATCTTTACACTGATAAATTACTAAGTTCTATTTGTTCTTCCTACAGAATGGTGCTTAATCAGTTTGTCATTTAATTTTATTGTTCCTCATATACTGCAGGCAGTGATAGCATTTCACACCTAGAATATTCCAGTAGCTTTCCAATTGGTATATCTTTCTTTGGCCTTTTAACATAGTATTTTACCTTTTTCTCTCACTCCAGAGTTAGCTTCTTAAAATGTAGGTCAGAGTGCATATAACTTTTTAAATAAAAACTTAGATAATTGTCTGTTTCCTATAGAATACAGACACATTTCCTAAAGTGGCATTCAAAGGGTGCTATAACTGATTTCACTGTGCTTGTTCAGACCGCCTCCCAAAGCATTCTTCTGTTAAGCCTAACTTTAGCCATTTTTCTAACTGTATCGTGTACTTTTGTGCCCTTATACTTTTGGTCTTGATGAACTTGGAATACTTTTTCCCTATCACTGAAAAGCCATTAATTTTCAAAGGGTTAGATAGGTTTATTCCACCCTGCATTATGATTGGTGGTCTGCATCTATTTTTATTTTGTAAACACTTCTAATTTTATTCCTAGTTGTATCCTTTACTTCATCCCTTACCACATACCTAACACAAAAATTGTTTTGCTCTTTTTTGTTAGGACATAGTGTTCTTTTAAAAATTCCATAATCATACTATGGACTTATTGGAAGGGTCCTAATGCTGAGAAAGATAGAAAGCAGGAGAAGGGGTGACAGACGACGAGATGGTTGGATGGCATCATTGACTCAGTGGACATGAGTTTGAGCAAACTCCGGGAGATGGTGGAGGACAGGGAAGCCTAGTGTGCTGCAGTCCCTGGGGTTGCAAAGAGTCAGACACGACTAAGCAACTGAACAACAGCAGCTATGGAGTCCTGAGACCTCATAGATTCATGAAAGTCAGTTTGGCCCTTTAATGTTTCACTTTTTTCAAACAGAAATTATCTTACATAGAACAAGTATAGCATGGCAAAAAAGCAGAGTTAGTCATTAAAAAAGGCTCTATTATCAGCTCCCTTTTCAAGAGCTTGTAAGTGCCTGATATGCACATATAAACTGGCTCCCACTGCTCAAAACTCATCACCCAGATCCTTCATCAAGATTTTTTTTTTCAGAATGTGCAGCTGATAATTCTTAATGAACCTAACTACTTGAATCACTAAACTTTAGCAAATAGTGGCCAATGCTGTTTGTTTTTTGCTAGTGAATAGTAAAAGTGGTGGGGTAGGTTGTTTGGAAAGGCAGTGGAAAGATTGTTGAACAGAATATTTTCAAAATGTCAGGAAAAATTTTGTAAACATAAAGCTGAAAGTGAATGAAACTCAAACATCTTTGTAAATTCAGCACAACTATTATTGATACAAATATATATGTATCATCTCAAGATATGTTTATCTATCACCTATCATTTATTTATCATTTCAGTCATGTCCAATTCTTTGTGACTCCACGAACTATAGCTTGCCAAGCTCCTCTGTCCATTGTATTCTCCAGGCAAGAATACTAGAGTGGGTTGCCTGGCCCTCCTCCAGGGGATCTTCACAACCCAGGGATCAAACTGGCGTCTCTTAAGTCTCCTGCATTGGCAGGCAAGTTCTTTACCCCTAGAGCCACCTAGGAAGCATGAATATCTATTAGATTGGTGGAAAAGTAATTGTGGTTCTGGACTGTGTATCATTAGGCTCAAAGACAATATCATTATTCAAAATAACCATTACAATCAACACATTTTTTTTTCAATGAGAAATAAGTTTATTTATTCCTGTAACATAAAAATACATGTTCTGGGATTTGACAAACTCTTAGAAAGCATTTTCTGCCTACTGCTGGATGGGGAAGCGTTTTCCCTGGAAAAGTTGTCAGAATGCTTGAAGACATGATAATGGGTTGGTGAGAGGTGAGGTGAATGTGGCAGATGAGGCAAAACTTCATACCCCAATTCACTCAACTTTTGAAGTGTTGGTTGTGTGACGTGCAGTTAGGTGGTGGTGTGCTGAAGAATTGGGCCCGTTCTGTTGACCACTGCTAGTGCAGGTGTTGAAGTTTTGGTGCATCTCATCAATTTGCTGAGCATACTTCTAAGTGTAATGGTTTTGCTGGGATTCAGAAAGCTGGAGTGGGTCAGATGGGCAGCGGACCACCAAAAAGCGACACTGGCCTTTTTCTGTGTGGTGCAAGTTTGGCTTTGGGAAGTGCCTTGGAGCTGCTGCTTGGTCCAGCCACTGAGCTGGCGGTCGCTGGTTTTTGTGTGCAATCCACTTTCTGTTGTACATCACAATCCGATGGAGACATAGTTCATTGTTGTTGTGTAGAATAAGAGAAGGTGACACATCAAAGCAACAGTTGGTTTGATTTGCAGTCAGCTCATGAGGTGCTCACTTAATTGACCTTTTCCAACTTTCCCATTTGCTTCAAATGCTGAATGACAATAGAATGGTCGATGTTGAGTTCTTCACAACTTCTTGTGTAGTTGTAAGGGAATTACCTTTGATGAACTTCTCAATTGCTCGTTCATTGTCACCTGATAATAGCTGGCCATTGCACTCTTCATCTTCAAGGCTCTCGTCTCCTATGCAAAACTTGAACCAGACTTCAGTGTACCTTCAGTTCAGTTCAGTTGCTCAGTCGTATCTGACTGTTTGCGACCCCATGAATCGCAGCACACCAGGCCTCCCTGTCCATCTCCAACTCCTGGAGTTCACTCAAACTCATGTCCATCGAGTCAGTGATGCCATCCAGCCATCTCATCCTCTGTCGTCCCCTTCTCCTCCTCCCCCAATCCCTNCAGTCACAGGCTTTGGCAGTGTACATTAACACTGTACAAATGCATTGTTGATGTCGTGAGTTGTTTCTCTTGCTTTATGACCCATTTTCAACTCATATAAGAAAATCACTTGAATTTGCTTTCTGTCTAACATCATTTCCATAGTCTAAAATAAATATAAAATAAACAGCAAATAATAAGTCATTAGCAAAAAATTATAAAGCGAGAAGTGTACATTAAAATGATGTATAACATAACTACATTTATTAAGAATGTTTTCCAATATCAAGCAACTAATTTCACCAACCACAATTATATTTGCATCACCTTAATAAAATAATTTGAAATTTGTAATTAGTTTTCAAAAATTTTATTAAAACAATAAATAGAAAATTTTGAAAATATAGATGAATAAAAAATGAAAACCTTTCTTAACCATAGGGAAGTTAACACTATATATCTGCACATATGCATTTTTAAACAAAAATGGAAACTTACACTGAATTTACTTTTTGTAATTATTTTATATGTAAAAGTTTAACATCTTCTTATAATCATTAAATGCAATATTATTTTAACCATTGTATATTATCTAATTATTATATTCTAGATTATTTAGTGAATCCAAAAATGCTCAGTATCCAGAATTTCTCCCAAGTAAATCTTCTTGTAAAAATTTTGGCCAAGAATTTAATAGAGTATATTTGGGAAGACAAGAGCAATAGGGAGAAGAAAAGAATTTGAGAGGGCACACTGAGCCACACATCCTCCCAGGGTATATTTCTAGCTCCAGTATTCCTGACTCATACACCAAAAAAAGAAAAAATATAATATAAATATATTCAGCCTGAACATTCAACTGGTTTAAAGTCCTTTGATGACTCAAAGCACAGTCCCAGACATCAGAAATGAAATCTCAATCTGTGCCAGTTAAATGTTAAATAACTGTATTTCATTATTAATACCAATAATATTTTATTATTACACATACCAAAGAGATCAGAGTTCATTCATTCTTTCATTCATTAAACACGGCTATGACAGCCTTGCTGTGTCCCTAGAATGAGAGGAAAAGAGAAAAATGAATATCATCATTTTTAGTGTGTGAAGTAGGAAATGGAGGCAATTTGGGTGGTCAAATCCAAGTAACTTATAGTTTTCTTTCAGTGCCCAGCTGATTGGCATTGCTTTAGCTGGGCCTGCTGCTTATCTAATCAGGCTCTTCTTCTTCCTGTGTTCCAAATTGCCTTGTATGTCCACCCTTTATACCTTTAGTCCTGTTCTTTCTTTGCAGAAAAGAAAACTGCATTTTAGCAATGAAGACTCAACTGCTTCTTAAATTTTTCTTTGGTCCCTTTCAAAGAGTTTTTTAAACTGCATTCCAAAATTTGCTGTTTACAAGTAATTGATATCTTTGTAGTGGAAATAGAGCAACTTCCATGCTTTAAAAAAGTCTAACCACCCTTGGAAATTTGTATTTAAATAATTTTGAGGGGTTTCATTATATTAGGACTTAAATTCTTTAATGTGGCAATAACATGAGGATCCTCTGGCCTCCTGTGTTACATATTCCTGGAACTTTATACTACTCATTTGCAGAATTATCCTAGTTATAATTTAAATAATTGTTTGTTTAATTCATGTATCCCCCATAGGTATAAGCTCCTTGAAGGTAGGTACCACGTTCATCTTCAATTCTGTTTTCTAGAGTGTAACATAGTTTGTGGTACAAAGTAGGAACTATAAAATACAAGTTGAATGAATAAATAACTGAATGGATAGTCAAGAACAGGATAGTCTATATAGTATTTCCCAGATGCATCTGACCAATAAATTATATTAATATGTAATTGTATATTAACACACAATTATGTATTAATATATAATATTAATATGTGTTAATATTTCACCAAATTGGTGCATGTCTTTTATGTATATATATCTATTTTTTTAACTTTAAGTTGTGAATAAGGCTCACAACAGCTTAAATTTTGAGAATAATGTTCAGCCAACATAGTCACATAATTTACAAACATCCTCTCCACATCTATCTTGTCCAAAAAGACATCAGCAAAACACTCCATTAAATGCCTCATTGTCATGCAGATTCACTATGTCTGTATAATTTAATTAGTTTGGTATAATTTATTCTTAGCGAACTTAAAGTGGCTCTTGGTGATTGCCACTTCTTTTCTAGGTGTTCATGAGCCATCTGTCTAATTATATGTCTTGGAATTTTGCTGAGAACTGATGGAATGTGTCATGATGTATAATTTCAAGATGTACATTACATAGAAACTTTACATAGAAATGATAAAAACATTGTCCTTTATGTAATTTTCTACCATTGTTCCCAGGCATCATGTTCATACAGATACTAGTTCCACTGGTGATGTAATCATATGCAGAGTAAGGGTTTTCCTAAAGTACCCAAGACCAGGGATGCACTTGTGCTTGTGAACCACATATGAGTCCATTTGAAGAAAACCAAGTGGGTTCTTCCATCTGTTCATGTTATCTGTTTTTTCTTCACATGACCTGTTCCCTTCCCTTTCCCTTCCTTTCATTTTCTCTTTTCTTATTCCTCTTTTTTTGGGGCAGAGATTGTTTCTATGTTTCTTATTCACAACTGAAAGACAGCTACTACTAATAACTCTCAAGCTTATATCCTCTCCCTTTCAGAAAGTATTCTATTTTGAGCTGAAATCTCTTACCTCATATTCTGTGCAGAAAGGATTATCTTTTTGGTTAAGGTTTCCATGTTTGAATTAATCAGTTTTTTTTTTCCAGGACATGGAGTTATATTGCATGAACAGGACTACCTGTTAATCATGTGGATAGTTGGAATTAGAGTTTCCAGAGCTAGAGGGGATATATAAACAATTTAGTAGTATCCATTAAATGTGGTGGGTTATTTGGGTATCCAAAGATGAGAAACTGAGGACCGACTGAACAGATGAAGCCTGGGAAGATAGTAACTGAGGCTACTCCCTGTCACTCCTAAGTTATATGGTCTTTCATCTAACATTTCTCTGTGTACAAGTCCTATGGTTTTGGTGCTCTCAGAATATTTGCATGTTTTGGCTACCCATGGCCTTTGATGTCACAGAGGAGCAGAGTGCAAGTGGCTTGGATAACCCAAAATGCTGACCCTAGCCTGACTTACAGTGACTCCTCAATTCCAGTACTTACTTTATCTGAGTATTTCTATTTCTGAATCTCAGCTTACTTTCATATATAGAGAGGATTGGCTTAGTTACTACTTGTCAGTGGGTTCGCTGGAGGTTATCTTTTTGTTGGTTAAATTTGTTAAATGCCCACTGCTGAGAAGGGGATAAAGGCAGGAAAAACATATTAACAGATGTTTTTTCTTGTATAGAATATAATTAAGCTATTTATGGACATTTAAATTTACCTCTTATTTTAGTAATAGCCATCTAGTGTCTTCTATTTGCATTTGGTTTACCCTTACTAGTATAAAGATATATTTTCATCATAGAGATTGTCAGCGCCCATGTTTTACTATTTTGGATTAAAATGAAGTGATCAGCATCAGATACTAAAATTAATGGTCTCTTTAAAAAATACCCTGCAGCATAGATGATTTCTTTTTTATTATCTTTAGGTATATTAATAACTCTTTACTGAAGTTTTTATTTCTCAGTTTAGTTCAGTGACTCAGTCGTGTCTGACTCTTTGTGACCCCATGAATCGCAGCATGCCAGGCCTCCCTGTCCATCACCAACTCCTGGAGTTTACTCAAACTCATGTCCATCGAGTCAGTGATGCCATCCAGCCATCTCATCCTCTGTCGTCGCCTTCTTCTCCTGCCCCCAATCCCTCCCAGTATCAGAGTCTTTTCCAGTGAGTCAACTCTTCGCATGAGGTGGCCAAAATACTGGAGTTTCAGCTTTAGCATCATTCCTTCCAAAGAACACCCGGAGCTGATCTCCTTTAGAATGGACTGGTTGGATCTCCTTGCAGTCCAAGGGACTCTCAGCAGTCTTCTCCAACACCACAGTTCAAAAGCATCAATTCTTTAGCACCAGCTTTCTTCACAGTCCAACTCTCATATCCATACATGACTACTGGAAAAACCATAGCCTTGACTAGACGAACTTTGTTGGCAAAGTAATGTCTCTGCTTTTCAATATGCTATCTAGGTTGGTCATAACTTTTCTTCCAAGGAGTAAGCGTCTTTTAATTTCATGGCTGCAGTCACCATCTGCAGTGATTTTGGAGCCCCCAAAAATAAAGTTTGACACTGTTTCCACTGTTTCCTCATCTATTTCCCATGAAGTGATGGGACCAGATGCCATGATCTTCGTTTTCTAAATGTTGAGCTTTAAGCCAACATTTTTACTCTCCTCTTTCACTTTCATCAAGAGGCTTTCTCCTCCAGCCTCAGTTTCCTGTTCAATAAAATAGTTAACAGATACACCTCTGTAGAACAACTTAGCATCTTGTTTCCACATGAAAGTTGTTCAAGATATAACCTTTTCCCTTTCCTTCTGTTACAGTGCAAGAAAATACAGCTATGCTAGTTTCCTTTATAGAGCTTTCCTTTTGGTGTCTACTATGTTGTAGCCATTTTATAATTTTCTTATCAGAATTTGTTTTTCAAGGGCTCTGATGCTTTTAAAAGAATGTGGTCATGGATTCATTCAGATCTCTCTAAAATTTTTGAAATATGCTTTTTTAAAGTCCAGGGAAACTGTCAGACTGTGCTCAGTGTTTTCTTTCTTGGCTCTTTCAAGTACTAAGATGACAAGTTGACTTTCTCCCAAGGTTCCTGTCAGTTGAATTTCATGAAGTAGTTCTTTCTTTTTGGTCAAAATTAAATCTAGAGAAATAGTCCCTTATTCCTTCATCCGATAGCTGAGAGAAGAAATTTTCAGCAAAATGAGACTTCTAACAGATGTCTGGTTCATTGACATCTCAGCTATAACCTACCTAAGCTAGTTCATTCTCACATCAGAATTATTTTTGCCCCTCACTCCTTTAACTCTCAGTGTGGTGCAGTGCACTGTTTCTCAAGCTGGTCTAAAGATGCAATTTCATGGTTCATTGTATTCTATAGAAATTTAAAATTGTGTGTTTTATTTACTTTAGTGCTTTTTCTTTCTTTTTAAATTTAATTTTAATTGAATCTAGTTGGCTTACAGTGTTGTGTTAATTTCTTTGTGCTACACAGTAACTCAGTTATACATATATGTGCATTCTTTTAAATATTTTTTCCATTATGGTTTATCTTAATAATGATCTTTGAATAAGTGTAATTGCATTCTGGATTATGATTCACTTCCTGGGTTTGCATGCATGTTTATGGTTTCATAGATGTTAGACGATCATCTAGAGTGATAACTATTTAATATTATTCTGCTAATAAAATCAGTTGGGCTGCCACTAAGATAATATCTCTTATTATTTCAGTCAGTTCAGCTCAGTCGCTCAGTCGTGTCTGACTTTTTGTAACCCCATGAACCACAGCACACCAGTCCTCCGGTCCATCACCAATTCTTGGAGTTCACCCAAACCCATGTCCATCGAGTCAGTGATGCCATTCAACCATCTCATTCTCTGTTGTCCCCTTCTCCTCCTGCTCTCAATCTTTCCCAGCATCAGGGTCTTTTCTAATGAGTCAGCTTAGAGTTTCAGCTTCGACATCAGTCCCTCCAGTGAACACCCAGGACTGATCTCCTTTAGGATGGACTGGTTGGATCTCCTTGCAGTCCAAGGGACTCTCAAGAGTCTTCTCCAACAGCTCAGTTCAAAAGCATCAATTCTTCAGTGCTCAGCCTTCTTTATAGTCTAACTCTCACATCCATACATGACTACTGGAAAAACCATAGACTTGACTAGATGGACCTTTGTTAGCAAAGTAATGTCTCTGCTTTTTAATATGTTGTCTAGATTGGTCATAACTTTTCTTCCAAGGAGTAAGCGCCTTTTAATTTCATGGCTTCAATCACCATATGCAGTGATTTTGGAACCCAGAAAAATAAAGTCAGCTACTGTGTCCACTGTTTCCCCATCTATTTCCCATGAAGGGGTGGGACCAGATGCCATGATCTTAGTTTTCTGAATGTTAGCTTTAAGCCAACTTTTTCACGCTCCTCGTTCACTTTCATCAAGAGACTCTTTAGTTCTTCTTCACTTTCTGCCATAAGGATGGTGTCATCTGCATATCTGAGGTTATTGGTATTTCTCCCAGCAATCTTGATTCCAGCTTATGCTTCCTCTACCTCAGTGTTTCTCATGATGTACTCTGCAGAGAAGTTAAATAAGCAGGGTGACAATATACAGCCTTGATGTACTCCTTTTCCTATTTGGAACCAGTCTGTTGTTCCATGTCCAGTTCTAACTGTTGCTTCCTGACCTGCATACAGGTTTCTCAAGAGGCAGGTCAGGTGGTCTGGTATTCCCATCTCTTTCAGAATTTTCCACAGTTTATTGTGATCCACACAGTCAAAGGCTTTGGCATAGTCAATAAAGCAGAAATAGATGTTTTTCTGGAACTCTCGCTTTTTCCATGATCCAGCGGATGTTGGCAATTTGATCTCTGGTTCCTCTGCCTTTTCTAAAACCATCTTGAACATCTGGAAGTTGAAAGTTCACTGAAGCCTGGCTTGGAGAATTTTGAGCATTACTTTACTAGTGTGTGAGATGAGTGCAATTGTGTGGTAGTTTGAGCATTCTTTGGCATTGCCTTTCTTTGAGATTGGAATGAAATTGACCTTTTCCAGTCCTGTGGCCACTGCTGAGTTTTCCAAATTTGCTGGCATACTGAATGCAGCACTTTCATGGTGTAATCTTTTAAGATTTGAAATAGCTCAACTGGCATCCCATCACCTCCACTAGCTTTGTTTGTAGTGATGCTTTCTAAGACTCACTTGACTTCACATTCCAGGATGTCTGGCTCTAGTTGAGTGATCACACCATCATGATGATCTGGGTCATGAAGAACTTTTTTGTACAGTTCTTCTGTGTATTCTTGCCACCTCTTCTTAATATCTTTTGCTTCTGTTCAGTTCAGTCACTCAGTCATGTTCGACTCTTTGCGACCCCATGAATTGCAGCACGCCAGGCTTCCCTGTCCATCACCAACTCCAGAGTTCACTCAGACTCACGTCCATCGAGTCAGTGATGCCATCCAGCCATCTCATCCTCTGTCGTCCCCTTCTCCTCCTGCCCCCAATCCCTCCCAGCATCAGAGTCGTTTCCAATGAGTCAGCTCTTTGTATGAGGTGGCCAAAGTACTGGAGTTTCAGCTTTAGCATCATTCCTTCCAAAGAACACCCAGGACTGATCTCGTTTAGAATGGACTGGTTGGATCTCCTTGCAGTCCAAAGGACTCTCAAGAGTCTTCTCCAACACCACAGTTCAAAAGCATCAATTCTTCAGCACTCAGCCGCCTTCACAGTCCAACTCTCACATCCATACATGACCACTGGAAAAACCATAGCCTTGACTAGATGGATCTTCGTTGGCAAAGTAATGTCTCTGCTTTTTAATATGCTGTCTAGGTTGGTCATAACATTTCTTCCAAGGAGTAAACATCTTTTAATTTCATGGCTGCAGTCACCATCTGCAGTGATTTTGGAGCCACCCAAAATAAAGTTTGACACTGTTTCCACTGTTTCCGCATCTATTTCTCATGAAGCGATGGGACCAGATAGGTGAGAGCAGTAATCATATGTACATTGTTTTAAACATTGTTTTATCTGCTATAGACATATAATTTATCTTTTTGCAAAATAACTTTGTGGCTAAATGACATTTTTAATGAATAAAAATTTAGTTTCTTAGTTTCTTAAGTTTTGTAGTACATTACAATATTGATTTAGCATCAGAATAAGTATAGTACTTGTTCAGCTTTCATTGGTTAACAAGAACAGAGACAGTCTTAGCATGTAAATAATGCATTCTCATCAAATGAATTTCATTCTTTTCCATGGGAATAAAAGTGTTAAAGAATTTGAAAAGTAGAGGAAGAATTTAATCATTGCATGGCACTTATAAAATAACCTTAAGTGTAACAATGTGTTTCATATCTACCTTGATTTATTTAAAGAAAACAAATATTTTATTAAATAATGTTGAAAGTTAGTGGTTTTCTTGGCCATTGTTTTGGTTAGACTAAACTTTATAATTGTGCTACAACTGGAATAGGTGTCGTAGCTTAAGTGGTGAGAATAAGGAATTCTTTGTCCCTGCCCTAGAGGAGCTTTTTTTTGGTAATGTCAAGGACACCATTCAAGTCTGAGACTGCTGCCATGGTACTTTTTACACCGTGATTTAGTGCTTTCTCCTGAGATGACTGGTGAATGAAAATCTTTCTATTCCACTGAGGTGAGGTGAAGTCGCTCAGTCGTGTCCGACTCTTTGCGACCCCATGGACTGTAACCTACTAGGCTTTTCCGTCCATGGGATTTTCCAGGCAAGAATACTGGAGTGGATTGCCATTTCCTTCTCCAGAGGATCTTCCGGACCCAGGGATCGAACCCAGGTCTCCCGCATTGGAGGCAGACGCTTTAACCTCTGAGCCACCAGGGAAGCCCTATTTATATAGCTCCTCTGCCTTAGGTCCTCTAATATAGTTTGTGGCTAATAGTTAAAGAGTTGAAACAGAAATATAGTACCTCTGAGTATAGGTTTATTTAATAAAAAGGTTTCAAGCAGCACAGTTGTCTCTGTGGGTGGTCTCAGATTGCATGTAAGATAATGAGTAAAGAAGGTAAGGTAAATGTAGTGAAGTAAACTATGTGTCAGGGAGAGAAAGAAGAGTAAGAAGCAGAAAAAGAAGGAAAATAGGAAGATGCAGAGAGAAAGAAGGAGGGAAAGAAGTGAAAAATTCAAAGAATGCAAATTCAGTGTAAAATTGAGATTAATAATAATCTAAAAAATTCTAAAATTACATTGTTAATTAAAGTAGGATAGAATATATGCTTTATTATTTTCTAATATTTTATTTTCTTCCAACTCCTTTGTGTTTTTCCACATAATTCAGTAATATGTTCCAGTAATTTTCAAAATATTTAGATTATGAGATAATCATTATAATTCATGGTATGTAAAGGTACTGGTTAAAATTCTAAGTCACACATCTGGTAGTAAAGCTAAATGAAAAATCAAAAATTTAAGGCCTGAGAATGTAATAAGACAATTTATCTCCTTATTTATTATATTATTTTTGTTTCCATTAGAATATAATACCCTTTTCCATGCCTTCATTTTCAGTTAGTGTATGTCTTTGGATATGAAGTGATTCTCTTGTAAGCATCATGTGTAGGGGTCTTTGTTTTTGTATCCATTTAGTCAGTCTGTATCTTTTGATTGGAGCATTTAGTCCATTTGCACTTAAAGTGATTATTGCTAGATATGTACTTATTGACATTTTGCTCATTGTTTTGGGATTATTTTTGTATGTCTCTCTTATTCCTTGTGTGATCTGATGACTATATTTAGTGTTACGTTTGGATTCCTTTCCCTTTGTGTGTGTGTGTGTATTTATATCTATTATAGGTGTTTGGTTTGTAGTTATCATTGAGATTCATAATACAACTCTCTCCCCATTCTCTCTTCCTGTGTGTATACACATGCACACAAATTATTTTTAGGTGTTAGTCTCTCAAGTTTGAATGCATTCTAACAACCCCACATTTTCACTTTACCTCTCCCATCACATTTAGTATTCTTGATGTGATGTTTTACATCTTCTTATTTTGTGTATCCTTTAACTACTTATTGTGGATATAGATGATTGACTACTTCTGTCTTTTAACCTTCTATGAATTTTGCATGTTTGACCTATCACCTTTATTGCATGTTTGTCTTACCATTTAGACTTTTCTTTCATAATTTTTATATTTTGGCTTGTGTTCTTTTCTTTTTTAACTTACAGAAGTCCTTTTAACATTTCTTGTAAAGTCAGTTTAGTTGTGCTGAACTCTTTTAGCTTTTATTTGTGTGCAAAACTCATCTCTCCAGATCTGAATATTAGCCTTACTGAGTGGAGTTCTTGGCTGTAGGTTTTTTTCCTTTTATCTCTTACAATATATCATGCAACTCCCTTCTGGCCTGCAAAATTTCTGCTGAAAAGTCAACTCTTACGAGAGTTCTCTTGTACATAATTAGTTGCTTATATCTTGCTGCTTTTAGGATTCTTTCCTTCTCTCAATTTTTGCCATTTTAAGTATAATGTGTCTTAGTGTGGACCTCTTTGGGTTCATCTAGTTTGAAAGTCTCTGTGCTTCCAGGACCTGTATATCTGTTCTCTTTCCCTGGTTAGGGAATTTTTTAGCTATTAATTTCTTTAAATAATTCGCTTTCCCTTCTCACTCTCTTCTCCTCTTAGAGCGCTTAAAGGCAAATATTGGTACACTTGATGTTGACCTCAATTCAGTTCAGTCGCTCAGTCGTGTCTGACTCTTTGCGACCCCATGAATCGCAGCACACCAGGCCTCCCTGTCCATCACCAACTCCCGGAGTTCACTCAGACCCACGTTCATCGAGTCAGTAAGCCATTCAGCCATCTCATCCTCTGTTGTCCCCTTCTCCTCCTGCCCCCAATCCCTCCCAGCATCAGAGTCGTTTCCAATGAGTCAGCTCTTTGTATGAGGTGGCCAAAGTACTGGAGTTTCAGCTTTAGCATCATTCCTTCCAAAGAAATCCCAGGGTTGCCCAGAATGGACTGGTTGGATCTCCTTGCAGTCCAAGGGACTCTCAAGAGAGATGTCTTAATCTATCTTTGTTTAAAGACTTTTTTTTTTCTGTTCATCTTGTGTGATTTCCACTAGTCTGTCTTTCAGCTTGTTGATCCATTCCTCTCTATCACTTAGTTCACTGCTGATTCTTTCCAGTGTATTTTTAATACAAGTTATTGTTTTTTTCAGCTCTGCTTGGTTCTTCTTTATATTTACTGATTCTGTTTAACTTCTCACTGTTTCATTCACTCTTCTGAGTTCGTTGAGCATCTTTATGACCATTACTATTAAGATCATTGTCAGGTAAATTGCATATATCCTCTTTGATTTAGTTCTTTTACTGAGATGTTGTCTTGTTCCTTCATTTGTAACATATTCCTCTGTCTTCTCATTTTTGATTAGTTCTCTGTGTTTGTTTCTATATATTGGCTAGGTTGCTTATATTGTTTCTATATATTGGCTAGGTTGCTTAAGCAGAACATGTCCTTATGTAGAGATGTCCTTTGAGGTCCACCAGCACACTCCTGTCTGATCATTAGATACATGCCCTGGGGGTGTCTCTGATAGTTGACTGTGTGGACCCTTCAATTGTGGTGGGGCCAACTACTATTGATGTACTGGTATGTGGCGCTGGTCTCTGGTCTGTTTGGCTGCCTTGCGTAGTGGCTGCTGCACACACCAGGGCATCCCAGGACTGGTGCCAGTCCACTGGTCTTTAGGGTTGAGTCCTGGGGTGGTTGCCTGCGGGAATCAGGTCATCCTTGGACTGGTGCCAGCTCACTAGTGAGATAGGTAAGCTACTGGCATTTATTGAGTAGAGAGGGGACTACAGAAAGATGTTTTGCCACACTAGTGTCCTTATGGTAGATTGAGCTTCCTAAAGTGGCAATTGCCAGCATCAGTATCTTTAGGGGGATTCCCAATTACCTTGTGCCTCTCTAGGAGGCTCTTCAAGGTCAGCGAAATGTCTAACCTAGTGACCTTTCAAATTACTGCCTCTGTGCTGAGACTCAGTGTGCAAAATTTTGTGTACACCCTTTTAGAGTGGTGTCTCTGTTCCCTACAGCCCTCTGGCTTTGACGTATGTAAGCCTTGTTGGTTTTCAAAATAAGATATTCTCAGGGTACATTTTCCCAGAGCAGGATCCCCAAGCTGCAGAGTTGACATGAAGCTCAGACCCCTGCCTCTCTGGGGAGATCCTTGGAGATTGTGATTATCCTTCCCTTTGTGCATTACCTACTTGGGGGAATATCATTCTTGACTGTATGACATCTCCAACTTTCCTACCTCTCATTGATTTCTTTATATCTTGAGTTGTGGGTAATCATTTGTGCTAGTATTCAAGTTGCTCTCATAGTTAATCTGTAAATAGTTGTAATTTCAGTGTGGCTTTGGGAGGAGGTGAACTTATGGTCTCTTCTTGCTCTACCATCTTGACCATCACCTCCAGGTATATTCATGGATAGTTTTATTACCAATGGAATTAACAACTTGTGACAATTAAAATTAAATCCTAACCAGTCTGCCATTCCTTATAAACTCTCAGGAGACTCCAGAAGCATTTTGCTTAGGTGTTCATGCTTTTAATGATAGAAATTAGCACAGCAGACTGAAACAAAGCAAGCCAGTGATACATAAAGATGGAGTATAATCTGTCATGATGTTATATGTGAGAAACAGCAGTGTTGAAAGACTAACTGCAGTTGCTCAGATCTTTGGTAAGCAAAACCTTGTTTTTAAAAGAGATTTAGTTGCTTGCAGAGCAAATGATTTTTAGCTTTTCAAAACTTCAGTATATTTGATTTCTGATCTGGGAAACAAATACTACTGTATTCAAACTCACTTTAGCAATTCAATGACTGCAACAATTCAAAGGAGTATTAAAGGGGTATTAGAACACTCTGTGTTCCCACTGGCTTTAGGTCTATGGATTAGCACTCTCAGTCACTTGTGTTTTATTCATGTAGGGAATAAAATTGTTGAAATATTGACCTAATTTAACTGGTCTTTTTTTGCTAATACAATTGGTATACAGTTTTAGACATTTGTATGTAAAATTTCTTATGAGTAGTTTGTCTTTCTACAATTGCCCTTCCAGGTTATTTGTGAAGTTAGGTAGTAAAATGACAAGTTGGGAAGGCAGTGGCACCCCACTCCAGTACTCTTGCCTGGAAAATCCCATGGACCGAGAAGCCTGGTGGGCTGCAGTCCATGGGGTCGCAAAGAGTCGGACATGACTGAGCGACTTCACTTTCACTTTTCACTTTCCTGCATTGGAGAAGGAAATGGCAACCCACTCCAGTGTTCTTGCCTGGAGAATCCCAGGGATGGGGGAGCCATCTGTGGGGTCGCACAGAGTCAGACATAACTGAAGTGACTCAGCAGCAGCAGCAGCAGCAGGATCGACACACGTCATTTTATTCTTCAATACTTAAGCAAGTTGTCACTAAAATATTGAGACAAAATTATGACATAGATGAATATAGAGTTGAAAGAAGCTCTATTAAACACTAAATATTTACTCTTTTATCATCAATTAAGAAGGAAATGATTAAGTGACCAGGCAAGTTCAGTATCTCTCAAATGTAATTTTATGTGTGTTAGATAGTCTATTAATCATGAGATGTATATTACTAAGTCATTTTCTATTAAAAAAATCCTGTTTTCACTGTTCACCACATTTATTGGCATTCAACATTACCTGACTTTGTGGTTCAGAAAGAAAAATAGTATGTGGCTCTTGGAAAAAAAAATAAATGCAACAGAAGGTCTTTATGGTTTTAGAAACTTGTAATCTAATTAGCAACATTTTAAGTACTGAAACTGAGTTTTTGTAATTTAAATTGCTATTAGTGTGGATTACTGCAGATTACCCTAGCACTCTGCTGCTTAACAGCTGAGGAAAAGATAAGTAGAAGTGAAACAGTCAGGTGGGATAAAAAATGTAAGGCTTCTTAAAAAAGATGAATTTTGGACTATGTGTGAAAGTGAAAGTGACAGTCGCTCAGTCGTGTCTGACTGTTTGCAACACATGCTCTGTAGCCCACCAGACTCCTCTGTCCATGGAATTCTCCAGGCAAGAATACTTGAGTGGGTAGCCATTCTCTTCTCCAGGGGATCTTCCCAACCCAGGGATTGAATCTGGGTCTCCTGCATTGCAGGCAGATCCTTTACTATCTGAGCTGCCAGGGAAGCCCTATCCTATGTGTAGTATATAACTTATTTTTCCAATGCAAGTAACAGAAAATTCAAGTCCAAGTGGCCTTTAAAACAAAGGGAATTTATTGGCTCCTGTAACAGAAGAATTGAAAGGTAGATCTGGCTTTCAAAATAGATTGATCTTGAGATGCATAAGATTTTCAGGGTCTGGATCCGTTTCTCTGCAATCTTTTCACTCTGCCCTCCTCAGCATGTTGGCATTATCTTTAAGAACCCCTCTTTTGGTGCCTGAAACACTGATTTCAGGATTCTGGACTCTGTACACTCATCTCCCTCTGGATAGTACATTGTCCTTGGATGAGGTTTGGAATTTTTGAGGCACCCTGAGTCTCTGAACCGATATTCTGACTAGGGTTGGGAAATAGAATGCATATACTCTATTACTGCATTGGGAGAGAAATTAAATTCTTCAGAAGCACCTGCATCTCAAATGTAAACAAGAACCTGTTAGGAAGGGGAAAGGAGAAATATGTGTTGAAAAGGTAACCAACAAACATTGACTGCTCTTGAATTTTAAAGAAATGAATAATATAGACTTGTGGATAAGACTGGGTAGGATTCCAACTAGAAGGACTGATGTGGCAATTAACATCATGAAGATTACTTTAGCTAGCATGTAAAGAAATTATATGATATTGATGAATCACATGATAGGGAGTTTTTGGTTGGTTTTGAAGACTACCTTAATGATGTTAACTTTAGAAGCTACATCCTGTGACTGGCACCTTAGTGCATGAGTTGACGCAGCTGAAACTGATCATTCTTCAACTCTAGCTTCCCTCCATGGATATGGCAGATATAAGAAGAGCTGTTTCAAAGACATAAGGAAAATTATCAACATAAGCCTTTTAGTTATGCATGAGAAAAGCTATAGTCATAGGAGATGTTAAAGTTACCTGAATAAAGATATTATGGACTAAGAAATTACGTATAGCTTTTCTTGGTATAAATTGTGACTGTACTGATAGTTTTCTGTTCAACTTACCCAGTTTCCACCGTAGAAAATGCCTTGAAATGATGCTCCATTGTTAGTTATATTTTAAAAATTGAAAAATGCACAATTTGCTGGTGTTAGGTTCTGTATTCCAGTGCGAGTATATTCTTAAAACCAAATAAGAGTATACTATTGTAAAAGGTAGATGAGATATCATTGAAAAGAAAATATACATTCTCTCTGTCATGTAAGAGAAAGTCTTGAAGCTGGGATAAGATCTGGGACAACTGAGATGCCGCTGAAGGAAAACAAAGTCTTCTTATTTTATCCTTGTGATTATTTCATTATAGACTTGGAACTGTAGACTTGCGCAAAGTAGTCCCCGAATTGGGAGTAAGCTGGTTCTTAATTCATTGTAACAGAATTGGAATGGATGGGAAGTCCTGGTGAAGATTACTGAAGAAGGCTCTTAGCCTGTTGACTCTGAGAGTAGTGACATCCAGTAATCCTTATGAGTAATTCTGTATGTTGTGTTTACTTTCCATTTTACATAAATATTTAGTTACATGTATGTATCTTAAATGTATAGTTTTGCCTTTGCTCAGTTATCAGTTCAGTTCAATCGCTCAGTCGTGTCCGACTCTTTGCGACCCCATGAATCGCTGCACGCCAGGCCTCCCTGTCCATCACCAGCTCCCGGAGTTCACTCAGACTCACGTCCATCGAGTCTGTGATGCCATCCAGCCATCTCATCCTCTGTCGTCCCCTTCTCCTCCTGCCCCCAATCCCTCCCAGCATGAGGGTCTTTTCCAATGAGTCAACTCTTCGCATGAGGTGGCTCAGTTATAGGGAATTGGAATAGGCTTATATTAGGCCTGAAATGGAGTAACTCAGAGGATGGTTTTAACTTTGACACTGATGCCAGGGCTGTGGTAATAGTGGTAGTCTCTTGTTGAGAAGTGCTGTGAAAAATGGAGCCATATGCTTAGGAGGGTCAGCAGCAACAATAGAAGCAGTAGGTTTACCTGGTGGGGAGACTAGAAGAAAAGAAATACCCCTGAGTACAATAAAACATTTTCAGAAATATACCTGAACTTAAGTAAAGGGACTCTCATAAATAGCTGGAGACACTTTGATGGGGGTTATTAAACGAGAATGTGAATTTATATTGTACTCAAAGACTGGTGCATTTTTGAGAATATTTTGGCTAATATTATTAACAGCCACAGTAACAATGACATAAGAATGGTATTAGAGGAATATAATACAATACTATTAGCCATTTATAGAGTCAACCAGAGGACAAAATAAACTATATATCAAGGAGATCAGAGGAAGAATAAATGGGAAATATATCATTTTAATGAATTTAAAAATTTTACTATGTTTCAAAGAATCTTCAAGCTTTCAGTTTGACTGAAATATGTGCTGTGAATTCTGTGAGCTAACAGAGTTAACAAGAAACAGTTGAGTCTGAAGAAAAAAAAAATGAGAGAATAGGCTCTAAGATTTTAATTTTCTTTTTTAGTTATTGCCCAACATTTCAGCCCAACATTTCTGAGATGACATCAAGTTTTCCCTTCCAAGAACACTGCCAAGATTCTCAAACACCCATTTCATGTGATCTTTATTTTGTTTAGAAGCAAACCTTGATCAGAAAAACAAAACAAAACAAAAAACAAACCTGAATGTTTCCATATGCTGGTCGTGTTTGTAACTCCTTTACACTGCAAAGTAGTTTTAAGAGATATGTAGAGTATCCAACACTATTTCTATGCCATTTTGTATTTTTATGAAATGTATCACTTTGGTAATAATAAATCAGATTTAAAATGCCAAGTTATCTCTATCAATATGAAAGAAAAACTTCAACAAGGCAGTATATATTTCCCCTGGAATTACTGTATTAGACCCTAAAAAGATGGCTTTTTGTTGTTTTACTTGTGTGTAAATGTGTCGTTTGTTGTTTATTTAATAAAGTGTTGTGCTACCTAGAGGGGGGACTTAAGAGGTGATCAATGTTGCTCTGATGAGAGGACAGCAGTGTGATGTTGGTCACTGTTGTTGTTCAGTTGCTCACTCGTGTTTGACTCTTTGTGACCCCATGGACTGCAATGTGCCAGGCTCTTCACTATCTCCCAGAGTTTGCTCATACTCTTGTCCATTGAATTGGTGATGCTATCCAACCATCTCATCCTCTGTCTTCCCCTTCTCCTCCTGCCTTCAGTCTTTCTCAGCATCAGGGTCTTTTGCAATGAGTTGGCTGTTTGTAACAGGTGACCAAAGTATTGGAGCTTCAGTGTCAGCCCTTCCAATGAATATTTAGGGTTGATTCCCTTTAGGATTGACTAGTTGGATCTTATTGCAGTCCAAGGGACTCTCAAGAGTCTTCTTCAGCACCACAGTTCAAAAGCACCAATTCTTCAGAGCTCAGCCTTCTTTACGATCTAACTCTCATTTCTTTTTTTTTTCAACCAGCTTCTCTTTATACAGTATGCATTTTAGTATACAGTATTTGATATCAAATAATTACAAGTATGAAGATCAGCAAATTCCTTGAACTGTTTAACTGCTATTAATTTGTTAATATTTACAGAAATGTTTGTATATTTTATATATAGTAGAAAAATTACATATATACATAGTTACTTGATATTAAATGGGAAAATTATTTCAATTTTAACATATTTGTTTTTCAAGTTTGCATCTAATATTAACTTTTTCAATATAAATTTATTTATTTTAATTGGAAGATAATTACAATATTGTATTGGTTTTGCCATACATCAACATGAATCCACCATGAGTGTACAGGTGTTACCCATCCTGAACCCCCTTCCCACCTCCCTCCCCATACCATCTCACTTCTGTACATGTCATATCTAAGGTTTAATGGTAACAGTCACTTTTGTCAAATTTTGAATCACTGTTTAGTTTATAGCTGCCCATGTGCTTTGTTAGCTAAATAACATTTAGCTCCAATTTCAGAGATCATTTTTAGTTTTAGTGATGATAATCATCCTGTGATTTAATGTTGGTCATTAAATCCATAGTCCAGAGATCTTGTACCAGGAAAATGATTCCCCAGAGCATTTGACTTTGAAGCCAGTGGGACTTACTTTCAAGAGTCCCAGAAGGATGGGGGAAATAGAGACTTCACTCTTAAATGGCACACACAAAATCTTGCATGATCTAGAAGTCAGGAAAGAAGCAGTAATTCAGCAAGAGCCTGTGTCAGACTCACCTACCTCCTGATCCTAGAGAGTCTCCTGGAGAGGCAGCAGTCAACCACAGCTCACACTGGAAACAGCTATTTTGGGAGTTCTTTTTGCCATTAGCCCTGGCAAGTGCCATGTTGGAATTTTTCCTTTTGCTTATTGGCCCCAGGACTCACAGCAGTCCGGGACTAATATTCTATCTCACATGCTAGTAAAGTAATCCTCAAAATTCTCCAAGCCAGACTTCAGCAATACGTGAACCGTGAACTCCCTGATGTCATTATTTTATGTTATGTAAACACTAAAGAAAATAAATTACCAGTCATACTCTATTATGGCAAAACACTCTGAAGCCATCAACTGTAAATTGCATCTCAAATTTGGAGATTGTAACACATGAAATAAAAATAGGACTAGATGAATATGACATTGTGACTAAAATATTTTTATGTTTCTTAGATTGGCTTCAATGGATTATTAGGAAAAAATGTTATTTTCAAAATAAAAGGAACATGGTTAAAAAATGCAGTGACAGGAAACAGAATTGCAGAATGCACTAATGTTACAACTGATAAATATATATGATCACTAATTCCTTAGAAAGAAGCATTAGTTCATATGAGTAATGTATTATTTTTAATTTATTATACAGTATTCTGCTTAAGTTAAATAAAACCTATTACATAAAAGTTCACATTTAATTATAATGAGTTAATTCATCTTATGGCATTCTGTGTGCATGCGTAGGAAGCATGAAAGCAAATACAAAGGAAATGTTTTTTGTAAAATATTGAATAAGTTATAGAAAAATGAGTTACTATTTAAAATTATTATTATGCTAATTTTAGTACTAATAGAGGCTTCTTTTTCCCTTTTCTTCTTTTCTCCCTTATTTCCCTCTTTCCTTATATTTCTTTTCTCTTCTTTTCCTTTCATGGTTGAATGATAACTTTTCTCTATTCCTCCTTTTTTGTGGTAAAGAGAAAGTGTGATGAAAAAATATATCACTGTATATTTTAGAAGTTTAGTTGACAAATGGAAAATTAGTAATTTGTGAAATCATATAAATTTCAGTGTAAGCTGTTTATTCTACACTGACAGAAATAGCTTATGTTTGTGAAGATATGAAAAATTTCCCAAAAACCCATTTAAAAAAAGATGAGAAAAGTAGAATATTTCAGGCTAATGTATATTTCAAAGATGTAGTAAAGGCTTCTTTTTAATATTTTTATATTAAGACATACATAGACCTTCTATCAGATGATATATTTTATTTAAAGAAAAGTGATTCTATGAAAATTAAATATTATTTATGTTCAATTTCAGGAACTCAAATGATACAGAATATAGTAATGGTAACTAAGACTTGAAATTCCTCCTTTGAGAAATAACCATCATTAGCTCAGGTGAATATGCTATCAAACACTTCTTTGTGTCTGCATAGATGAAACACAATGAGAAAGCTGGACAGATAGGCAAACATCCAAATGAAAATTTTATGCTGTAAAGACCATGGTTATACAAATCATCAACTTCAGTTTTGCTTAAATTTATAAGAAGAAAGCAACACAAATGAAACCAAATTAAATGCTGTTTCAATTATTTATTCATCTTAATAGATGGCATTTATTTGAATATTCCTCTGAGGCAAATTGAAAAGATTATAGAACACACATTTATTTTATTTATTTTAAGCATTTTATTTCAAATTTAGAATGTATTGTGCTATTTTATCCCCTTTGGTGGAATTTAAACAATTACTCCTCATACACAGATTCATACCTACCCTCTCATATTTGAATGATAACTTTTTAATTTTATGATAAAAGTGGTTAACACTTTTCCTCTGAGTCATTGGTATTCATTCTAGATGTGGACTTGTCATATCACTTAGTCATAGATTCTCACTTCCTTACATAGATTTATGTGTTGTAATTGTACATTGGATTGTCTAAGTTTTCATATAAAGGTCTGTTTTGTTTTGCTTTCCTCTCCCTATTGTTATTTTTGAAGAAGGACCCAGGGATGTTATTTCCTATTTAGGAATGTCTGTCTGAAGCTCTTTTAAAGTTTAACTAGTCCTTAATTGGATATTTTCTTTTTGAGTCATGTTTACTTTCCTTTGAATTTTATAGACTGTATCATTTTTATATATACATTAAATGTGGGAAAATCAAGGGAAGCATATTCAGAAAGTCAAGAAACAAGTGCACAGTTGATTTCATGATTTAAGAATTTATTTATTTCAGTGCTTTTTTTTTTTTAATGAGAGGCATGATTATTTAATCAGTCAGTCGTGACCTCACCTCATTCTCATTTGGGGTCTGTGATTGGTTACTACCTTTTTCACAGAATATATGTAATGATCTTTAGCTTTTAAATGAATCAGCCTGGCTTCCTTACTTATATCAGTGGGAGAAATGATGAAACACCTTGAAGTTGATCAGTTACTATTCCACTGTTAAAAAAAATGTGTCCTGCTTTAGAAACTTAATCTTTGAGGTCTTGAATGTTTAGTTTTTCAAGTACTTCTGGAGGATGTTTTGTTATACTTAACCTCTCCTGATTGCCTCTCTTAGATTGCCCAGCACCCTTTGAACACTGGGCTTCCTGGTGGCTCAGTGATAAAGGATCCACCTGTCAATGCAGGAGATACTAGTTGGATTCCAAGGTCAGGAAGATCACCTGGAGAAGAAAATGGCAACTCACTCCAGTGTTTTTGCCTTGGAAATCCCATGGACAGAGGAGCCCAGCAAGCTACAGTTCATAGGATCACAAATAGAGTCGAAAAAGACTTAGCAACTAAGCAACAACAGCTAACTTTGAACACTGCACCCTCTTCTGTTTAGTCAATAACCTGTTAAAACTGGGTAGATTTATAAGGCAAATTTTTTTATTATAAATTTATTTATTTTTAATTGGAGGCTAATTACTTTACAGTATTGTATTGGTTTTGCCATACATCAACATAAATCCAACACAGGTATACACGTGTTCCCCATCCTGAACTCTCCCCCACCTCCATCCCCATATAATCCCTCTGGGCCAGTCCAGGTTGCATGATAGGCAAATTTTATACTTATGAAAAGCAAAAATAATTCTTTCTTAAACTTTTGTACAACATGACTTAGAACATATGCTACTAAAACATTAGAGGCAAGAATACATCAAAGAAAAAGGAGATTGGTTGTTGGCAATCTTTAGCACACAAGTACTTTGTAAGTAGTTTTTCAAGTAATGCATGCATGCTAAGTCGCTTTAGTCATGTCAGACTCTTTGCAACCCAATGGTCTGTAGCCTGCCAGGCTTCTCTGTCCATGGGATTCTTCAGGCAAAAATACTGCGTGGGTTACCATCCTCCCCTCCAGGCAATCTTCCCAACCTTCCCACTGGTACTCCCCAAAGTACGGGTAAAACTCACATCTCTTACAGCTCCTGCATTGGCATGCAGGTTCTCTACTGATGGCGCTACCTGGGAAGCCTCTCAGGTAATAAATACATCCTGTATAGACTAGCCATAGAACAGCAATTGCCTGCTTCCCTTTTCACAATGACAAGGCCCTGGGGTATGGCAGACTATTACACAAGTAGCAAAATCATATTCCAGGTCCCTAGTTTGACTAAAGAAAAATAATGGAATACAGTAAAAACTAATAAACTTTCCTTAATTGGAATATGGGCACACTGATGTTTACTTAGATTTAGTTCTAGGTATTAATAATATAAGCATTATTATAAGGAGAATATTTAAAACTTTTTCAGAGGATAAACTTTTCAAACAACCAAATAAAATAAGACTTTATTTATAAATAACTGATATGCTAAATTGAAAATTTTCTCATCTAGCTATTGTAGTATTACCTCATAAATAGCTGCCAGCCACAAGTTTATTTATATTGTGTTTGAGAAACACTAAGTAAAACCAAAGAAGACCTTGAATTTGTAAAAAGTTCATTTTTTCTGTATCTTTGTTTTTTTAGGCTGTCTTTTAACCCAAATAATTAGTAATATATCTAATTTAATGAATATATCTTTAACCTCTCCTGTGCATTAAGCCAACAATGGTGCCCCACTCCAGTGCTCTTGCCTGGAAAATCCCATGGATGCAGGAGCCTGGTAGGCTTCAGTCCGTGGGGTCGCAAAGAGTCGGACATGATTGAGTGACTTCACTTTCACTTTTCACTTTCATGCATTGGAGAAGGAAATGGCAACCCACTCCAGTGTTCTTGCCTGGAGAATCCCAGGGAGAGGGGAGCCTGGTGGGCTGCCATCTCTGGGGTCGCAGAGTCGGACACGACTGAAGCGACTTAGCAGCAGCAGCAACACCGATATAATTTTTATTAGCATGAGTTTATTGTATGTACAATTTTGTTTGTAAAAAAATCAGGGAACTTAAATATTGTATATGAATTTATAGGGAGCCAGTATATACTGAGATAAAGAATGGAATTCTGGCTATACAGAATAAAGTTTAGCAGACTTCCCACACTTTGGTGTACACTTCATATTTCTACTTTGGTTCTTAGTTTTGTTAGACTGTAGACACGAATTATTATTTTCACCAAAGTGAATTTATTCTTGGGGATCAGTCATAACAAACAAATCCTGGAAAGCTGGATGCAGAAAAATCATAATTTTTATTGAATCATAAGGAAGTTATCTTTAATACTAGACTATGACTACCTATGGTTAAATTTTTCTAGAAATTTGGTTTTTCTTGGTTGATCAAAGACTTTGATAAAGAATGGAATTCTGGCTATACAGAATAAAGTTTAGCAGACTTCCCACACTTTGGTGTACACTTCATATTTCTACTTTGGTTCTTAGTTTTGTTAGACTGTAGACACGAATTATTATTTTCACCAAAGTGAATTTATTCTTGGGGATCAGTCATAACAAACAAATCCTGGAAAGCTGGATGCAGAAAAATCATAATTTTTATTGAATCATAAGGAAGTTATCTTTAATACTAGACTATGACTACCTATGGTTAAATTTTTCTAGAAATTTGGTTTTTCTTGGTTGATCAAAGACTTATTTAGACAGCTGTGAATAATCAAATATTTAATTAATTATATACTTTGATTTTTTCCTAAAAGTGATGTTATTTCAAAAAGTATAATGCATAACCATTTTTTATATAAAATGATAAGTATCAGATTCTAATTTTAGTCTTACTTTAATTAATTTTTATTTTTTTTAGTTTGTTTTGCTTTACAATACTGTATTCATTTTGCTACACATCGACAAGGAAACTAGCCAAAAAAGTTTCTATTCTTCAAAATATAGTTAACATTCAAAGAAAATATAATTTACCTATTACCTGAGATTGAGGAAATACATTTTTTTGTTTGGGTACTTCTTATTGATTGAAAAGATGCAGATACTAACGTAGAATTAGAAGCTGACTGACATAAATTCAGGTTTCCCTTCATTTTCTTTATGTTTACTGTTATTTTTTATGTGCTCCAAAGGGAGTTTATTTTTCTCCAATCATTTATATAAACTGAGTCGCATGAACCAAAAAGGGAATTGAAGAAATAAAATTAATCACATACCCGTGATGAAACATAGCCATCAAGTGGAGATTTGACTGTTAGTGAAATTGAAGAGCTGAAATGAGGAAAAAAATATGTATTGAATATCTTTATTTTACAGATGAGAAAACCAAGGCATAGTATGGTTAAATAATATGCACATGTTAGTATGGTAGCTGCTTATTGATAGTCAAGTTTTGGCCCTTGAAAATAGAGCTGTGAGGTCCAATGTCACTCGTGATTTATGTGCTTAGTCAGGCTTCCCTGGTCTCTCAGATAATAAAGAATCTGCCTGCAATGCAGAAGACCTGGGTTCAATCCCTGAATTGAGAAGATTCCCTGGAAAAGGAAAGGGCCACCGCACTGGTCATAGCAAACATCCTCTTCTAACAACACAAGAGAAGACTTCACACATGGATATCACCAGTTTGTTGACACCAAAATCAGACTGAATATATTCTTTGCAGCCAAAGATGGAGAAGCTCTATACAGTTAACAAAAAGAACATCAGGAGTGACTGTGGCTTGGATCATGAACTCCTTATTGCCAATTTCAGACTGAAATTGAAGGAAGTGGAGAAAACCAGTAGACCATTCGGGTATGGCCTAAATCAAATGCCTTATGACTATACAGTGGAAGTGACGAATAGATTTAAGGGACTAGATCTGATAGACAAGAGTGCCTGATGAACCATGGATGGAGGTTCATGACATTGTACAGGAGACAGGAATCAAGAACATCCTCAAGAAAAAGAAATGCAAAAAAGCAAAATGGCTGTCTGAGGAGGCCTTACAAATAGCTGTGAACAGAAGAGAAATGAAAGGCAAAGGAGAAAAGGAAAGATATAGCATCTGAATGCAGAGTTCCAAAGAATAGTAAGGAGAGATGAGAAACACTTCCCTAGTGATCAATGCAAAGAAATAGAGGAAAATAACAGAATTGGAAAGACTAGAGATCTCTTCAAGAAAATTAGAGATACCAAGGGAAAATTTCATACAAAGACGGGCTCAATAAAGGACAGAAATGGTACAGACCTAACAGAAGCAAAACATATTAAGAAGAGGTGGCAAGAATACACAGAAGAATTGTACAAAAAAGATCTTCAGTTCAGTTCAGTTCAGTCGCGCAGTCATGGGAGCACGGAGACTTAGCCACTGGACTGGCAGAGAAGTCTTGAGGCTGCTACTCTTAAGGGAGCACAACTCGGGCCAAGGTTCAAGGGTGGCTAGCCGCTTCCTAAGGATGGGCTCAGGCCAGGGTTTGCAAGATTGAAAGGGTTCACCCACAAACTGGGGACCCCCTTTCTCCCTTCAATGAGGCATTCTCTTAAAATGGTCTGGACACAGGGCCCATTCAGGCTTTCCTGTCTGATCAGCGAGCGTGGTGTCCATTCCATGTTGAGTGTGACAACAACTCAAGGAGAGGTTCCAAGCTGGGTGCCAGGATGTGATCCACACATGCTCGTGGTGCCCAGCATGCTCCTGTCTGCCCTGCTCATCCCCCGTGGTGGCCCCTTACCTCCGGGTCACCCACCCCACAGAGGAAACCAGAATTCCCACCCGTCTGTACCAAGAGGTCTCAGAGCCAGGAAGCCAAACGGGACATACATTCTGGCCCAGTTCTTCTTGCTTGCTTACTGAAGGAAACTGGTCTTTCATTAAATGCCTGTCCCTGGGGTGGGGGCCCTCCAAGCACAGATCATAAGAGCATCCTCTTCAGTACCCTGCCCCCTCCCTCTCCTGCATCAGAGCCTGGCCCTTGCAGAGCCCCAGATCTCCGATCTGAACTGACTCTGAAGACAGAAGCATCACCCAGAGCTGTCAAGGCCTGAATGCCCAGCTCTGCACACCCCTTCCTTCCTCCCAGGGAAAAGAGGAGACTCAAAGCCCGTGACTCACAGAAACAGTCGATGCCGAAAGAAAGGGAAATACTTATTTCTTCACACTCTTCCGTCGCAAGGCCACCAGCTGAAGCCCTGAAGCTCAAGATTGGATCTGAGCGCTGTTGTTTCCCGAAGCCCTGCCTCATCTCCTGACTGAAATGCTGCTATTGATCAGGGCGAGGGCGGTTGGGAAGGTCGGGAGGGCATCTGACAGTCAATGCTGTCTCCAGGTCACCGGCAGCTGCTATGTTGTGGCCTCTTGGCTGGTTGCCTGGACCACCTCTGAGCGGCCTTGCACCTCGGAAGCCACCTTGAGCACAGCCCAGCTGTGCTTTTCCTGAAAGACATCCCTCAGGCCCTCACCTGGGAAATGGAAGCTGCAGCTTCCTGTCCCGCCCTGGTGATACCCACCTTCGCCTGGGGGCCCAGGCCCTCACCCTCTCTCACTGGGTTTTCCCTCCACCCTTCCTTCTCCTCAGCCCTGACCCACCACGAACTCCTGAGAATCTCTGCTCAGGTCAGTCTGGCCTCCTTGCTATCCATCTGGCTGGCCTCTGCCCATGGAGGCCATCAGCCTCCCTCGCCGCCTGTCTGCCTCCTGCACACCTTCTCTGACCGCTCCAGTCCTGCCCCCCACTTGATCAGCGCACATATGATGTCCGAAGCTGCCCTTCTTCCCTCGGGCCCTGTGGCCACTCCGAGGCTCACCCGAGGCACCTACACAGATGGTCTTGTTTGAGCCTCTCCCCTTCCCTATCTGTCAGACTGTTTCCCTGGCCTCTTAAGGTAGTTTTCTGTCTTCCCGAAAGGAAAAGTCATCTTCCACTCTGAACTCCCATAGCATCTTACACTCCACGCAGGGCACACATGTTAAAGAGTAAACACATGTGAAAAGAGCATGCCTGGATGACAGCACGTGCTCACTAAGCATTAGTTATTGGTATTGAATAGTTCAGTCACTCAGTTATGTCTGACTCTTTGCGACCCCATGAACCACAGCACGCCAGGCCTCCCTGTCCATCACCAACTCCCGGAGTTCACCCAAACCCATGTCCATCGAGTTGGTGATGCCATCCAACCATCTCATCCTCTGTCACCCCCTTCTCCTCTTGCCCTCAATCTTTCCCAGNACACGACTGAGCGACTGAACTGAACTGAAGGTTTTGCTTTAGTGTTTACTTAGGATATCACTATTGTCAGAATTATCACTGGGTGTGTGACAGTGCTGGCCCTGATGCCATCAGGTAATTGATATGCTTGCTGCTGGACACCACATCTTTGAAGATTACCTTTATTCCATACTACTTGCCTCTCAACTCCTTGGTAGCTGCTTCACAGAACCTCTAACTAGCCCATTAAATTTATATTACTTCCCCTATATTAATTTTTCAGGGTAGCAGCTACTACATGGCTGCATTATTGTTGCGTTAGTCACCCAGTTGTCTGACTATTTGTGACCCTATATAGCCCACCAGTCTCCTGTATCCATTTAATTCTCCAGGCAAGATTACTAGATTTGGTAGCCATTCTCTATTCCAGGGGATCTTCCTGATCCATGGATTGAACCCAGGTCTCCTACACTGAATGTGTATTCTTCACTGTCTGAGCCATCAGGGAAGTCTTGGTGATATTAGTATTCCATACTACTTGCCTCTCAACTCCTTGGTAGCTGCTTCATAGAACCTGTAACTAGCACATTAACTTTATATTACTACTCCATGTTAATTTTTCTGGGTGTTTTAGTCACTCAGTCATATCTGACTCTTTGTGACACCATGGATGGTAGGCTGCCATCCTCTGTCCATGAAATTCTCCAGGCAAGATACTGGAGTGGGTAGCCAGTCACTTCTCCAGGAGATCTTCCCAACCCAGGGATTGAACCCGGGTCTCCTGCATTGCAGGCAGATTCTTTACCATCTGAGCCACCAGCGAAGCCCAATTTTTCTGAATAGCAACTACTAAATGGCTGCATTGTGTCACATGCTTAATTCTAGCTGCTAAAGTATGTCAAGAGAGGTAGATTTTCACATATTGTGATATGTTGAAATAACTGGTATTCAAGAAAATACACACAAAACAATGATCTATCACATTTTTGTTTGTTAAATTACCAAATATTATAAACATCATAATACTCAGTTTTAGTAAGGGCTGAGGAGACTAGCACTCTTATAGGAAATTGTTACTTCTTCCAGGGAAGTTTGTTAATGAGTATAAGCTACTAAAATATGAGTGTGTTTTAACACAGAAACTATTTTCTAGGAATTTTTCATAAGGAAAAAATCAAATCTTGAATGATGTATTTCAGAGGACATTCATTATGCTTATAGTAAAGAGTTAGAAATAAACTAAATGCCAGATAAAGAAAGAGAGAGAAAGAGAGGAAGATGTTTAGAAGTTTATTCCAAGAAAAATATATACTAGCTACTTTCAGTCTGTGGGACATTGGATGAATTCTATTTTATTCATTGTTTATTTTCTTATTACATAAATTCTCTATATCAATACCTATTATGTTCATAATTAGAAAAATAATCTTACTATTTTGCCTAGAATTTTGGAAGAGATCATTAAAAGACATAATACTACATTCTAAGTCTTATTTACAGGTCTATGTTTCTCTCTAAAATAAGATAAGTATAGAAAATTATTTTCATGAATCCTTCAATCTTCAAGATATTTATTCTACAGAACACTTCAGATTCTAATATGTCTTCTTTAGAAGTAAATGTGTAATCGAGTGCAATAGATTGAATGGCGTGGTGTTTTGTTGGAAGGTGACTCTCAGTTATTTCTAGAGGAAATTTTATAGTGGTGTGAAATTAGATTTGTTGGTTAGGTGGGGAATACTTGGTGCCTCTTGGGAATGCAACTCTTTCAGGAACTTTTGGAGATGATATTAAATGGCTACAGAGATATGAAAGCCAATATCAATGGCAATTTTATTCTCAGAGAAACTGCCAGAGAGAGTAAGGGTAAAAATCCAAGAAAATTTCAAGAGTGATTAAGTAACAAGAGAGGAAAACTGCTAATAAGCATATAATAAGATTCTTATCGTTATTGGTAATCAGGAAAATGTGATTTTTTTTATCACAATGAGCTATATATACCTGTATGTATGCATCAAATTAGCTGAAATTAAATTGTCAGAAATACCAAATTTTGGTAAGATTCGGAAGCAATAGGAACTTGAGAGAATTCCCAAATGGGAATTTGGATTGTAAGCCGGTAAAACCACTATGGAATATGAGTTTAGCATTATTTAGGAAAGTTAAAGATGTACATATTTTATGACTTACCCACCCCATTCTTGTATATTTTAAAGTAAATCTCATGTGTATGTCTCAAATTGTTCATAGTAGTTTTTAAAATAATAACCTCAAATTGGAAAGTACTCAAGTGTCCATCATAATTTTAACATTTTGGTATAATCATAACATAGAAAACTATATGATACACCTCCTAATATGGATGAACATACACATATTGTTGTTTTTGTTTAGTCATCAGGTTGTGTCTGACTCTTTGTGACCCCATGGCCGGTAGCATGCCAGGCTCCTCTGTCCTCCGCCAACACCCAGAGTTTGCTCAAATATAAGTCCATTGTTGGTGATGCTATTTAATCATCCCATTCTCTGCCGCTCCCTTCTCCTTTTGCCTTCAGGGTATTTCCAAAGAAACACCCTTTCCCAGCTTCAGGGTATTTTCCAAAGAGTCAGCTCTTTGCATCAAGTGGGTAAATGTTGGAGCTCCAGGTTTAGCAACATTAATTCCAATGAATATTCAGGGCTAATGAGTAAAAGAAGAAAGTCAAAAGTTATAAATTTTATGCAATTGAGAATGTGGAAGAATCAAACCATTATTTAGGGTTTCATAAATTGCAAAACAAGAATGAAGTATTCATAGGAAACAGAATAATGCTTCTCTCTAGTCAGAAGGTAGAGAGATCTATTTTGGTAGGGACAAGCAAACCGTATTCTATTTCTAAAACCCAAGTTGGTTATAATTGTTTTCATAATTCACTGATTAGTCTTAAATATATTTGGAAATATATTTTAAAATTAAAAATATGTAAAATAAATGAGGAAAATACAAATTTTAAAAAATTTATTCCTCTCATCTTTTTTTTTACCTGGTACTGTTAGTTCCTAGTATGTAGGGTTGTGAGTCGGGGTCAATACAAGCAGTTTAAATTAAGGAGAATGGTACAGTTAAAATGCTCCCAGGTGTTCCACAAGTCAGTTGAGAAATATATAGCACTGTGACATTGTTTAGGTCTTCTATATCCTCACTGAATTTCTGTCTGTATATTACTGAGAGAGAAGTGTTGACATCTCTAACCATAATTATGGATTTATATATTTCTTTTTATTCTGTCAGTTTTTGCTTCATGTATTTTGTAGTTCACTTCTTGATGGACTAAAATTTGTCTCATTATCCCTGGTAATTCTTTAAAGATTGCTCTTTTACTCTAAAGATTACTGATTGTAGTATAGCCAGTCCAATTATTATTGTTCAGTGTTTGATTGTATCAGTTCAGTTCAGTCGCTCAGTCCTGCCTGACTCTTTGCGACCCCTGTTTGATTGTATAGTATATATTTTTTCCATTCTTTTAATTCACACTTCTCTGGTGAGTCAGATGATAAAGAATCCATGTGTAATGCAGGAGACCTGCATTCAATCCCTGGGTTGGGAAGAACCTCTGGAGAAGGGAATGGATACCCACTCCAGTATTCTTGCCTGGAGAATTCCATGGACAGAGGAACCTGGTGGGCTTCAGTTCATGGGGTTGCAAAGAGTCAGACACCACAGAGCAACTAACCCTTTCACTTTCACTTTTAATCCATCTATGTTGTAATGTTTGGAGTGAGATTTTTATAGATAGTGTAGATGGGTTATGTTGATTTATCCATTTTGACAGTCTACCTTTTAATTGCATGTTTAGACATATAAATGGCATGTAATTTCTGATATGTTTGGACTTAGGTCTCTCACTTTATTTGTTTTATGTTTGTTTCTTCTGTTTTTCAGCTCTCTCTCCTTTCTTGCTTTCTTTTGGGTTATTTGAATATTTTTTAGCATTCATTTTCATTTCATTATTTCTATTTTAGTGGTTGCTGTGGTGATTCAGTTCACTTCAGCCACTCGATCATGTCTGATTCTTTGTCTGACTGCAGCACGCCAGGGTTCCCTGTCCATCACCAACTCCCGGAGCTTGACAAACTCATGTGATTGCTCAAGCTCTAGTGATTACAATATACTAAACTTTTCAGTTTACTTGGAATCAATATTTTACTATTTCTATTAGAATGTAGAAAATTTTACTACCTTACTACTTCTCATTTATGCTTTAGTTTGCTTATAAACTATATCTATATAAATTGAGAATGTCTTTATTTCACATTCATTCCTGAAGGATATGAAATTCTGGGTTGACAATTCTTTGCTTTTAAAACTTTAAAAATTTTGTACCATTTTCTTTTGGCATGCATGGTTTTTGATGAGAAATCTTCATAATCTCCATTTTTTTGTCATTGTTTATAGTTAATGTGTTATTTTCTCTGGCTGCTTTCAAGATTTTCTTTTTTTGCAACTAATGTTCAATAGTTTGTTTATGATACACATGGACATAAATTTCTTTAGGTTTAAAGCTCACTCAGCTTCTTTAATTCATAGATACCTTTTGCTTAACTTGAGGTGTTTTGGGGCCACTATTTCTTCAAATATTTTTTTCAACTCTGCAGTTTCTCCTTCCTTGCTTTAATGCTGATGATACACATCTTAAATTTTTCATTGTCCCATAGTTTCTGTAGCTCTTCTCAGTTTTAAGAAAACTTTTATCCTCTGTACAGTTAGTATCCTAGGTACAAACTTTCAAGTTTCAAACTTTCAAAGATGCTAACATGTCTAACCACATAAGTTAGTTCTATCTGAGGAGGCACTATTAGTTTTTGAGGCACAGGACCTGGACATAGAATGGTACATGAAGGTTACAGCTGCCGTTCAGAATGCAATCCAGTGCCATTGTTATCTATGATGAGAAAAAAAGACCCTACTACCTAGACCTTACTAGATCTTTTTTTTTTTTCTTTTTCAAGAAGTTAGATAGAATTGAATCCAGCAAGAAACCAGAACCTGTGCCTTTAACATCAGGCATGAGTAAAATTTCAGCTTGTCCTCCATCACCTATTGCTGGCAATCCTTCAGTTCTACCATTTGCCACCTCCTTTCCCTCCTCCATCAGTAACTCGTCTTGCTTGTTCACTCGTGCCAGCCCCTTGTATACAGCTGTGGTACTGTACTATTGTACTTTTCAAGGTACTGTACTATAAGATTAAAATTTTTTCTTTATTTTGTGTGTTTGTTTATATATTATTTTTATGAAAAGTATTATAACCCTACTACAGAACAGTACTATATAGCTGATTGTGTTAGGTAGATAGGCTAACTTTATTGGACTTACGAACAAATTGGACTTATGAATACATTCTTGTTTGTATGTAGGGGGCTTATCATATTGTTCAGATTGAATAATTTCTATCTTCAAGTTTACCAGCTCTCATCTGCTATTATCATTCTGCTGTGGAGTCTATTCTTCTATTGCTTTGCTGAGACATTGCATTTTAAAATTCATTTTAAGAGTACTCAATATTGCAAATTCATGCTTTTTATAATGGCAGCTTTGAAGTCTGTCAGATTATTCCAACATCTGTGTCATTTTGATGTTGGCATCTGTGTTTGTCTTTTCCCATAAGAGTTGCAGTTTTTCTGATTCTTCATATGCCAATTAATTTTGGATTGTATCCTGGATATTTGAAATATTATGAGAATCCAGTCTTGTTTAATTCTACTGAGAGTATTAATTTTTATGTTTTAGCAGAAAATCAACTGCTTATGTTCAGGCCACGAGTTCCACCTAGTCTTCTGTGGGCCGTGTTTCTAATATCAGTTTTGTTTCTAAAGCTTTTCTAGTACTTCTTGAATTTTTCCTTGTTGTGTACTACCCAGTGCTCTTTTTGGAGCCTGGCTGGTGATCTGCTCTTTAATTCAGTTCTCAAGATCTTTGGTATGCTAATTAGGTTCCTACCTACACCTGTGCATCTGGAAATGAGCCCCAAAGTTTATAAACAATCATTTTAGGTTGCTTCTTTGAATTCTTTGGTCTCTGTCATCAACCTGTAACTTTCCAATTTTCTAGAGCTTTCTCTTTTAGGCCTCAGGCCAGGAACTTAGTAGCCTAGTTACTGTATTCTATTGCACACTCTAGTTTTGAGCCTGCATCCAGGACCAAGTGATGTGAAGACAGAGGAAAAAAGTAGTGGGAGTTGGCCCCACCCACTTTGAACCACAGTTCCACCAGAGAGGACCATTCCCTTCCCTCAGAATTCTGACATTTTTGGGTTCCTATGGCTACAACTGTTACCACTGCCATGGTTTTGTTGGAGGCTAGAGTATGAAAGAAAAGAGCAAAGAAAAATAGGAGGATTTTTGCATTGTTTCTGAGCATTAACAGTTCTATTTCCTACTCTTTGAGTCAGCAATGAAGTTTTTTTTCCTCGAGTTCTGTGTGTACTACAGTACTCACATCTCAGCATCTTACTGTATTAATATTCTGACCAGGGGATGTAAGAAGGAAAAAAAGAGATAAATGTATCACTAGTTTGCTGGCTCTTATAATTCTGATATTCTCTTGTTTACCTACTACTATGTATTTTTAAAAATTCTCAAAAATCTATGTCTTCTGTCCAAGTTTTCTGCTTGTATTTCTACTTGCAGGGAGAAGTGTACATAGTCCATTTTACCTGAAGCTTAAACTCTCAAACAATAAATTGATTACTTTGTAATTAAATATTATTTCTTTTTAAGGAATTGGAGAACTTCCTAGAGTTATTGATAATACTTGAGAGAAAGAAATTGAAGATCTGGTATAATTAAAAAAAAAAACAATTCAAACTTCATTAACTTCAAAAGACATCCATCCTAACACACTTTGATCAAGTAAGTGTTGGATGGTTTGGGGGAGACAGGAGCAAAATATACTCTAGTGGTAAGCCTCATCTTAACTTAAACAAAATTATTAAATATAATAGAGTAAAACTGTGTCTGTGCATCACAGCCTGAGAGTTGGCAAATGTGGAGTTTGTTTTTGCAGTAGCTTCTGTATATTAGCTAGGGTTCTCCTGAGAAACAAAGTAGGATTTGTGTGGTGTATGTGAAGATACATGTGTTTCTGTGTATACACATATATGTATGGAGAGAGAGAGAGAATGCACAAGAGAGCAAGGCAAGATTTTAAGTAATCAGCTTACATGATTGTTGAGGCTGATGCATCCAAAATCTATGAAGTAGGCTTGAGAATCAGGGAAGAATTGATGTTGCAGCTCAAGTCCAAAGGCAGACTACAGACAGAATTCCTTCTTCATCTGGGGATGTCAATCTTTTTTTCTCTTAAGGCCCTCGACTGCTTGGTTATTTGAGGCTTGCCCATGTTCTGTAGGTAATCTCCTTTACTAAAGGGCTTCTCAGGTGGTACAGTAGTAAAGAATCTGCCTGCTAATGAAGGGGATACAAGAGATGTGGGTTGGATGCCCCAGTTGGAAGATCCCCTGGGTTAAGAAATGGCAACCTATTCTAGTATTCTTGCCTGGAAAATTACATGAACAGAGGAGCCTGATGGGATACAGTCCATGGAATAATAGAGTCAGACTCAGTTGAGCATGCATGTCATATCCTTGATGAAAAGTCTACTGATTTAAATGTTCTCATCTTCAAACAACAGATAAACTAGTTTGACCAAAAATCTGGATTCTGTGTCCTAGCCATGTTGATGTATTAAATTAATCATTATATCCTGGAAGGTGATGATAGATAATACTGTAACTCCTTGAAAAATTGTACATTTTCAGAGTGGCTTCAACATAGAGATAGTCAATGAACAATCTAAGATCCAACTGGCGATCTAAGACAGCTTTTTAAGGAAAATGAGTTTTCTCATGGATCCTTACTATCATCTGAGATTAATTCTATAGTAATTGTATTTTCAGTGGATTCTTTACCAGCTGAGCCACCAGGGAAGCATAATTGTATTTAAATACATTTAAACCTGACTGAGTATACATGACTTAAATTTTAGTTCTTTGAAAATTATGTATTCATACCTCAAATGAGATAGAAAACCACGCTCCGATAAAGTTGATAATGGGTGATAATGTTTTGCTGAAACTAAGTGTAGAATAAATAAAAATTTAGGACTGTTACTATAATCAATCTATTTCTACATTCTTCTTCAATGATACTTGGTATTAAGTTAGTGTTACTGCTAATGCAATTATGACTGGAATTTCTAAGTCCTCCTTAATGTTCTGAGTCAGTATATCTGGAATGTAGCCTAGTTATATGAATTTAAAATGTTTTCCTCAGAAAATCTAACATTGGTAGTCTAACAGTCTAAAGTGTAAATTCTATAGAAATGGGTAAAACCATAACATTTAGGCAAATTATCAGAATCACCTGAAATATTGTTTTAAAGTATTATCAATGCCAATTTCATTCCAATCCTAAAGAAAGGCAATGGTAAAGAATGTTCAAAACTGCCACACAAATGCACTCACCTCACACACTAGCAAAGTAGTGCTCAAAATTCTCCAAGCCAGACTTCAATAGTACATGAACCATGATCTACCAGATGTTTGAGCTGGATTTAGAAAAGCAGAGGAACAAGAGATCAAATTGCCAACATCTGTTGGATCATCGAAAAAGCAAGAGAGTTCCAGAAAAACATCAACTTTTGCCTTATAAACTGCCCCAAAGCCTTTGACTGTGTGGATCACAATAAACTGTGGAAAATTCTTAAAGAGATGGGAATACCAGACCACCTAACCTGTCTCCTGAGAAATCTGTATGCAGGTCAAGAAGCAACACTTTGAACTGGACATGAAACAACAGACTGGTTCCAAACTGGGAAAGGAGTAAATAAAAGCTGTATATTGTCATCCTCCTTATTTAGCTTCTATGCAGAGTACATCATGCAAAATGCCAGGCTGGAGGAAGCAGAAGCTGGAATCAAGATTGCCGGGAGAAATATCAATCATCTCAGATAAGCAGATGACACCACCCTTATGGCAGAAAGCAAAGAACTAAAGAGCCTCTTGATGAAAATGAAAGAGGAGGGTGAAAAAGTTGACTTAAAACTCAGCATTCAGAAAACTAAGATCATGGCATCTGGTCCCATCACTTCATGGCAAGTAGATGGGGAAACAAAGGAAACAGTGAGAGACTATTTTTGGGGGCTCCAAAATCACTGCAGATGGCGACTACAGCCATGAAATAAAAGATGCTTGCTCCCTGGAAGAAAAGCTATGACCAACCTAGTCAGTATATTATAAAGCAGAGACATTACTTTGCCAACAAAGGTCCGTCCAGTGAAAGCTATGGTTTTTCCAGTAGTCATGTATAGATGTGAGAGTTAGACTATAAAGAAAGCTGAGCGCTGAAGAATTGATGCTTTTGAACTGTGGTGTTGGAAAGTCCTTGGACTGCAAGGAGATCTAGCCAGTCTATCCTAAAGGAAATCAGTCCTGAATATTCATTGGAAGGACTGATGCTGAAACTCCAATATTTTGGCTATCTGATGCAAAGAACTGACTCATTGAAAAACACCCTGATGCTGGGAAAGACTGAAAGTGGGAGGAGAAGGGGACAACAGAGGATGAGATGATTGGATGGCATCACTGACACAATGGACATGAGTTTGAGTAGGCTCTGGGAATTGATGATCAGCATGAAAGCTGGGCTTGCTGCAGTCCATGGGGTTGCAGAGTTGGACAGGACTGAATGACTGAATTGAACTGAATCAAGGTCACATGCCATTCATAGTAAATCAGAATCTCCAGAGCTCCAGAAATCTGCTCTTTCTTTCTTTTAATCTTCTTAAAGGATATTGTCATCATCTAGATTTGAAAAATAGCTGTTTTATTATTATCTTTCTTAAAAATTAGTGGTTTCATGTAAGAGCTTGTCAATAACTGGGTAATGAAAAATTATTGCTTGAGATCACTGGGGATACCTGAATAATGGTGTATTTTGTATTTAATTAAGTGGAGAAATTAATACATTATAGATTTAATATACTATAACAATAAAAATTTTAGGCAGGTTAAACATTTACTTATATACAATGAAAGCACAATATACTGGAAAAAACAATTTTCCCTAATACTTAGGTAGTGGGGAAGGCTTATCAACACATAATATGAAACTCAGAAATGATTTTTAGAAGTTAAAAATTTAAATATATGACAACAACAACACAGAAATGAACCAAGAACATATTCTGACTTGGGGAAATACGTACAAACTTATGACCTCTATAATTCAAAGAGCCCTTAAAGGTCAGGGAAAAAAAATGGCACCACAATAGGGAGACATGAAAATGGCACCACAATAGGGAAACATGGAACATGAAAAAAACACACAATAGCTAATAGAAGAAATTTAAATGACTCTCTAATACTAAAACACAGATTCGCTAATAAATTTAACAAACAACAACAACAAAAAGCTGAGATGAGCTTTTACCTGTCATCAGTTCAGTTCAGTTCAGTCACTCAGTCGTGTCCAACTCTTTGCGACTCCGTAAATTGCAGCACGCCAGGCCTCCCTGTCCATCACCAATTTCCGGAGTTCACTCAGACTCACGTCCATCGAGTCAGTGATGCCATCCAGCCATCTCATCCTCGGTCATCCCCTTCTCCTCCTGCCCCTAATCCCTCCCAGCATCAGAGTCTTTTCTAATGAGTCAACTTTTTGCATGAGGTGGCCAAAGTACTGGAGTTTTAGCTTCAGCATCATTCCCTCCAGAGAAATCCCAGGGCTGATCTCGTTTAGAATGGACTGGTTGGATCTCCTTGCAGTCCAAGGGACTCTCAAGAGTCTTCTCCAACACCACAGTTCAAAAGCATCAAGTTTTCAGCGCTCAGCTTTCTTCACAGTCCAACTCTCACATCCATACATGACCACTGGAAAAACCATAGGGCATAGAGAAATACATTAGGAGTTCACTCAGACTCACGTCCATCGAGTCAGTGATGCCATCCAGCCATCTCATCCTCGGTCATCCCCTTCTCCTCCTGCCCCTAATCCCTCCCAGCATCAGAGTCTTTTCTAATGAGTCAACTTTTTGCATGAGGTGGCCAAAGTACTGGAGTTTTAGCTTCAGCATCATTCCCTCCAGAGAAATCCCAGGGCTGATCTCGTTTAGAATGGACTGGTTGGATCTCCTTGCAGTCCAAGGGACTCTCAAGAGTCTTCTCCAACACCACAGTTCAAAAGCATCAAGTTTTCAGCGCTCAGCTTTCTTCACAGTCCAACTCTCACATCCATACATGACCACTGGAAAAACCATAGGGCATAGAGAAATACATTAAAAGCTTGATAGTATTCATTTTTGAGCAAAAATATACACAAATGGACATATATATCATACTTTAATCAATGTTAAATTCAGTAAAATTAAGTATCATTTTAAGGTAGTTTGCACTATTTATTTGTTCTGAAATTTTCAACATCTCTCACCAACAAATTAATTCTACTTTAAGTTATGAATCCTGTATAAATTCTCTCACTATTGCCACCCAAATTTGTCCATTACAATAAATATACAATGTAGTATATTTTATAATGGCAAAAGTTGTAAATAAAGAAGATTAATCAAAAAGTGATTCATTAAATTGTACAATATAAAATGGCTTATAATGCTTTTGTCAAAAAGAATGACGTGGCTTGAAATGTATAGATATATTAAAAAATAGGCAAATTATAATTTAAGTGAAGAAAGTGTACATCAGTTCAGTGCAGTTCAGTTGCTCAGTTGTGTCCAACTCTTTGTGACCCCATGAATCGCAGCACACCAGGCCTCCCTGTCCATCTCCAACTCCCTGAGTTTACTCAAACTCATGTCCATCGAGTTGGTGATGCTGTCCAGCCATCTCATCATGTCTTTCCCTTCTCCTTCTTCCCCTAATCCCTCCCAGCATCAGGGTCTTTTCCAATGAGTCAACTCTTCGTATGAGATGGCCAAAGTATTGGAGTTTCAGCCTCAGCATCAGTCCTTCCAAAGAACACCCAGAACTGATCTCCTTTAGGGTGAACTGGTTGGATCTCCTGAGGTTTAAGCCAACTTCTTCACTCTCCTCTTTCACTTTCATCAAGAGGCTCTTTAGTTCCTCTTCACTTTCTACCATAAGGGTGGTGTCATCTGCATATCTGAGGTGATTGATATTTCTCCCAGCAATCTTGATTCCAGCTTGTGCTTCTTCCAGCCCAGAGTTTCTCATGATGTACTCTGCATATAAGTTAAATAAGCAGGGTGACAATATACAGTCTTGACATACTCCTTTTTCTGTTGGATCCAGTCTGTTCTATGTCCAGTTCTAACAGTTGCTTCCTGACCTGCATAGAGGTTCCTCAAGAGGCAGGTCAGGTGATCTGGTATTCCCATCTCTCTCCGAATTTTCCACAGTTTATTGTGATCCACACAAAGGCTTTGGCATAGTTAATAAAGCAGCAATAGATGTTTTTCTGGAACTCTCCTGCTTTTTCCGTGATCCAGCAGATGTTGGCAATTTGATCTGTGGTTCCTCTGCCTTTTCTAAAATCAGCTTGAACATCTGGAAGTTCACGGTTCACATATTGCTGAAGCCTGGCTTGGAGAATTTTGAGCATTACTTTAGTAGCGTGTGAGATGAGTGCAACTGTGTGGTAGTTTGAGCATTCTTTGGCATTGCACTTCTTTGGGACTGGAATGAAAATTGACCTTTTCCAGTCCTTTGGCCACTTCTGACTTT
Organism: Aepyceros melampus; assembly: GCA_006408695.1. Lineage (NCBI taxonomy): Eukaryota > Metazoa > Chordata > Mammalia > Artiodactyla > Bovidae > Aepyceros > Aepyceros melampus. Next base: position 120,995 of record SJXQ01006574.1, read on the forward strand.
TCCAAATTTGCTGGCATACTGAGTGCAGCACTTTTACAGCATCATCTTTCAGGATTTGAAATAGCTCAACTGGAATTCCATTACCTCCACTAGCTTTGTTCATAATGATGCTTTCTAATGCCCACTTGACTTCACATTCCAAGATGTCTGGTATGCATAACAGCATTTATAGAGTCACTTACTTTTCAAAATATATATAAAATTTAAAGTTTGAGTTAGATAAATATGTACCAAAATATTAAACATTTTTAACTCTGGAGAGTAGGATTGTGATAGGAATACATTCATTTCCATTTCTACTTTTTCCATTTTTGTATTGAAATTTTATAGCACACGTGTTAGTCATAAGAAAATACAAGGGGACAAATAGAAAAGGATTAATGGCTTGCTGCCATCTGGGAGTGCCACAAAGTGATCTTCTACCTTTTCACTGTTGAAAAATGTTATCAGTTATTTGGGTGAAGTCATATATGACAATCTTATTTTCAGATGGAAAAAAATTGGGAGGGATAGTAACATAGTTGACCAAGTCAAGTTTCAACCGCCCTAGGAATTCATGTTGTGTTGAAACAAACAATAAAAATTAACAATCACAAATGTAATTTACTGTTTAGGCATAAAAAAATTGCTTAACTTAGTTTAAGATATGAGAATTAGAGTTAGGGTTAGGGAAAGGGTTTACAAAAGGCTAAGGAGAAAGGGAACGATATGTCCATCTGAATGCATAGTTCCAAAGAATAGCAAGGAGAGATAAGAAAGCTTCCCTAAATGAAAAATGGAAACAAATAGAGGAAAAAAATAGAATGGGAAAGACTAGTGATCTCTTCAAGAAAATTAGAGATGCTAAGGGGACATCTCATGCATAGATGGACACAATAAAGGACAGAAATAGTACGGACCTAACAAAAGCAGAAGATATTAAGAAGAGGTGGTAAGAATACACAGGCGAACTATAGAAAAAAGGTCTTAATAACACAGATAACCACTCATGGCATGATAACTCACCTAGAGCCAGACATCCTGGAGTGTGAAGTCAAGTAGGCCTTAGGAAGTATCACTATGAACAAAGTTAGTAGATGTGATGGAATTCAAGCTGAGCTATTTCAAATCCTGAAAGATGATGCTATGAAAGTGCTGCACTCAATATGCCAGCAGATTTGGAAAACTCAGCAGTGGCCTCAGGACTGGAAAAGGTCAGTTTTCATTCCAATCCCAAAGAAAGGCATTGCCAAAAAATGTTAAATCTACCTCACCATTGCACTCATTTCACATGTTAGCAAGGTAATATTCCAGACCCTTCAAGCTAGGCTTCAATAGTACACGAAAGGAGAATTTCCTGTTCAAGCTGGATTTTAAAAAGGCAGAGGAACCAGAGATCAAATTGCCAACATCCGTTAGATCATAGAAAAAGCAAGAGAATCCCCAGAAAACATCTACTTCTTCTTCATTGACTATGCCAAAACCTTTGACTGTGTGGATCACAACAAACTGTGGAAAAGTCTTAAAGAGATGGGAATACCAGACCACCTTACCTGTCTCCTGAGAAAAACCTGTATGCTGATCAATAAGCAACAGTTAGAACTGGACATGGAACAACTGACTGTTCAAAATTGGAAAAGGAGTACATGAAGGCTGCATATTGTCACCCTACTTATTTAATATATATGCAAAATACATCATGCAAAATGCTGGGCTCAGTGAAGCACAAGCTGGAATCAAGATTGCCAGGACCTCAGATATGCTAATGACATTATCCTTATGGAAGAAATTGAAGAGGAACTTAAGAGCCTATTGATGAAAATGAAAGAGGAGAATGGAATAGCTGGCATAATAAAAAAAACTAAGATCATAGCATCCGGTGCCATCACTTCATGGCAAATAGATGGGAAAACAATGGAAACAGTGACAGATTTTATTTCTGTTGGCTCCATAATCACTGTGGAAAGTAACTGCAGCCATGAAATTAAAAGATGCTTGCTCCTTGAATGAAAGGCTGTTTCAAACCTACAGAGAGTATTAAAAAGCAAAGGCAGTATTGTGCTGACAAAGGTCCATATAGTCAAAGCTATAGTTTTTCCAGTAGCCATGTACGGATGTAAGAGTTAGAACATAAAAAAAGGCCGAGTACTGAAGTACTGATCCTTTCAAACTGTGGTTTTGGAGAAGACTCCTGAGAGTCCCTTGGACTGAAAGGATATCAAACCAGTCAATTCTAAAGGAAATCAACCTTGAATATTCATTGGAAAGACTGATGCTGAAGCTCCAATACTTTGACCTCCTGATGCGAAGAGCCAACTCATCTGGAAAAGACCTTGATACTGGGAAAGATTGAAGGCAGGAGGGGAAGGGAATGATGGAGGACGAGATGGTTGGATGACATCACTGACTCAATGTGCATGAGTCTGAGCGAACTCCAGGAGATGGTGAAGGACAGGGAAAGCTGGCAGGCTGCAGTCCATAGGGTCGCAAATAGCTGGACATGACTCAGTGACTGAACCACAGCAATAACAAAAGAGAATATCTGGCTTCTATTTCATATGAAAATAAGATTCTGTTTCCATGAGCTCAGTATGAACTGAAGATGTGATACCCCTGCAATTTTAGATTATCCAGGTTTCAGGAGTTTTGTGGTGCTCTGTGTTGGCCCATCTGGATTATCTTATTCTATTAAGAGTGCTGTTACTTCTGATGAAACATTCTAAGTGGTGTGCATACACAGGACAGGGGTCAGGATGGTAAAGGAGTTATAAACCCTGCCACAAATTTAGAAGTCTACAATTAGAGAACAACAGGGTGGTTGTATTGAAATATTTGAAATTTGTCTTATGACAGTGTTTTCCCTCTTTGATTTTGAGATCAGAATGGTACAGATTAGAGAGCCGGCAATGTAAGCTTACCTTGTATAACAAATTCCTAATTCCTGAATATCTGAGAAAAAAACTAGATAATGTGTATAGATACCATGTAATATGTTTTTATTGGCAAGGAGTGTTGAATTCGGTATTTTCTAATATTAAAAAAAATCCATAGGATTCTATGATAATGGTTATAGACTATTTTCTTATATAAGTAGAAAAGGTAATTCAACTTGTAAGAATTTTAAATCCATACACTTTGCAGAAATCTTAGGAATGTATATCAGAAAGTAATAATTGTCAAGATCCGCTGGATCATGGAAAAAGCAAGAGAGTTCCAGAAAAACATCTATTTCTGCTTTATTGACTATGCCAAAGCCTTTAACTGTGTGGATCACAATAAACTGTGGAAAATTCTGAAAGAGATGGGAATACCAGACCACCTGACCTGCCTCTTGAGAAATCTGTATGCAGGTCAGGAAGCAACAGTTCGAACTGGACATGGAACAACAGACTGGTTGCAAATAGGAAAAGGAGTACGTCAAGGCTGTATATTGTCACCCTGCTTATTTAACTTCTATGCAGAATATATCATGAGAAATGCTGGACTGGAAGAAGCACAAGCTGGAATCAAGCTTGCCGGGAGAAATATCAATCACCTCAGATATGCAGATGACACCACCCTTAGGGCAGAAAGTGGAACTAAAAGAAAGAGGAACTAAAAAGCTTCTTGATGAAAGTGAAAGAGGAGAGTGAAAAAGTTGGCTTAAGGCTCAACATTCAGAAAACGAAGATCATGGCATCCAGTCCCANAAGCTTGCCGGGAGAAATATCAATCACCTCAGATATGCAGATGACACCACCCTTATGGCAGAAAGTGGAACTAAAAGAAAGAGGAACTAAAAAGCTTCTTGATGAAAGTGAAAGAGGAGAGTGAAAAAGTTGGCTTAAGGCTCAACATTCAGAAAACGAAGATCATGGCATCCAGTCCCATCACTTCATGGGAAATAGATGGAGAAACAGTGGAAACAGTGTCAGACTTTATTTTTGGGGGCTCCAAAATCACTGCAGATGGTGATTGCAGCCATGAAATTAAAAGATGCTTACTCCTTGGAAGAAAAGTTATGACCAACCTAGATAGTGTATTCCAAAGCAGAGACATTACTTTGCCGACTAAGGTCCGTCTAGTCAAGGCTATGCTTTTTCTTGTGGTCATGTATGGATGTGAGAATTGGACTGTGAAGAAAGCTGAGCACCGAAGAATTGATGCATTTGAACTGTGGTGTTGGAGAAGACTCTTGAGAGTCCTTTGGACTGCAAGGAGATCCAACCAGTCCATTCTGAAGGATATCAACCCTGGGATTTCTTTGGAAGGAATGATGCTAAAGCTGAAACTCCAGTACTTTGGCCACCTCATGCAAAGAGTTGACTCATTGGAAAAGACCCTGATGCTGGGAGGGATTGGGGGCAGGAGGAGAAGGGGACGACAGAGGATGAGATGGCTGGATGGCATCACTGACTCGATGGACGTGAGTCTGAGTGAATTCTGGGAGTTGATGATGGACGGGGGGCCTGGCGTGCTGCAATTCATGGGGTTGCAAAAAGAGTCGGACACGACTGAGCAACAAACTGAACTGAACTCAAATGATGGGTTTAAAAAATTCCTAAGCTTTTCAAAATCAAAGAATTAAATACAGTTGGAATAAAATTCAAAGTTGTTTTATTTGTGTGCATATCTGATAGCATGAATCATAATATTTGAAGAATAAGCTATAGATGAAGACTTGATTCTATATCCTTGTATATGGGATAGTTTTTTGGACATAGTTGGTTCTAGTAAAACTTTTTGTTAATGAATAAAGAGGGGCCTCATTCGGAATGGAATGACCAAAGGATGGGATATGCTGGGAAGGCCAAGATTGGAAATCTTGGCAAATCCATAATATTAGGTAAATATAGCAGAATATGGGAAATTTAGGCACTAATTTTTTCAAAAAAGTAAATATAGACTGTTAAATTCAGTCCATGATGGAAAATGCAGGCAGATTGTGAGGATTAGCCAAAATTCAACTTAAATCCAAGTTAGGAGTATCTACATAGTAGGGAGGGCTTTGCAGGTGGTGCTAGTGGTAAAGAACCCTCTGCCGATGCAGGAGACCAGACACTGAATAAATCCCTAGGTTGGGAACATCCCCTGGAGGAAGGCATGTCACCCCACTCCAGAATTCTTGCTTGGAAAATCCCATGGACAGAGGAACCTGGCGGGCTATAGCCCATGGAGTCTCAAAGAGTCGGACACCATTGAAGTGACTTAGCACGACACCCACACACACACACACACACACACAAGGGAAGAGAAAAGATTTTAACTATAATGAGCTAATGTTATGGTATTTAATGTTGTGTTGTGGCTCTCATCCAAAGAACATTCAAATTAAGGGTTAGGAAATCCAATCCATGAGTGTTCAGAAGTACAACATAAAGACTAAGGCAACTGGCAACCAGGGAATCTGCTATGAAAACTAAGGAAGACCAACAGGGTTTAATGCTCAATACTAACCTAGGGCTTGTTCTAAAAAGATGGACGACTGAATATTCAGGGGAGATTTTTTAATTCTAGGGTAAATTTAGGGGGCTCGAGGGACAAGGAATCAAACAGAGTATTACATCATCATATTAAGTGTGAGAATTGTGATAGCAAGTATCAGTGGTTGGCTGGGTTACAGTGGCTCTTGGATTTGTTTTGTTTTCATTGTGTAAAATCTTAGAATGCCTTATTGTATGCCTCTTGATAGCTTTTATAAATTGTGGATATAGTCTTTAAATATAAAAGAGTTTTCATTTTGTTTCATCTGATTATTTCTGTGGGGAGTAGGGAGGCTTCTCTGGTGGCTCAGATGGTTAAGAATCTGCCTGCAAATCGGGAGAGTGGTGACAAATTTATTACTCCAATGATAACTAAGATCATTCTGATTAAACTCAGAAAAAGGTAGAATAGTTTAGTTGGAAGAAAAATGAGAAAGCATTTATGTCCTTTTACTAATTCTAAAAAATAATGCTTTTAATAATCAGAGAAAATAGATCATTGGGAAATTTTCTTGAAGGAACTAAATTATAGGCCTTTTAGATTCAAAATATATTAAAAATATTCTTGAATACTCAATAATTAGTTATTTATGATATGTCTTTTTTGAAGGAATGTTTCCAAAGTGTTGTATTTCCAACTGAGAAAATAATTAACCATTGCAGTAAAAAAAAAAAGGCAAAAAAAAAACCCCTAAGAAAAAATGTAGCAAAATGATTGAATATTATGATGAGAACATTTTAGAAGCAAAAATCCCAAACATGTGTCCTCACCTATATTAAATTACTGAGGCTCCTTGGTACTCAAAGTATGGTCCATGGAAAAATCACCTGAGCATTTATAAAATGCAAAATCTCAGACCCTACTCTGGACTTACTGAATCCGGGTCTGCATTTTAATATGATCCTTAGGTACATGCACATTTAACCTTAAGAAGTGCTACTATAAACAATTTATGCTTTTATGAAATCCAGACCAATTTCTGTCACCTTAGAGAAGCAGTTTTACACTCCCCATTCACAGTTGATTATTGCTTTCATTGGGAGCTTCTGGATAGACAACAAACACCGCAGCAGACTTTGATGGTATAATAGAAAGTAACAGAGCTGACAGCCCACCCTTTTCTATACTGAGTAGCCCACACTTAACCTATACTGAGAAAATAGTTAACACATATTGGACAAGATATGAGGCTCATGTTATACTGTCTGTTCAGACATCCAAATAGGAATAACTCATGACTGCTTGTTCCGGTCATTGTGTCAGGCACGGAGGACACAATGATGGTAAATATGTAGTCGTCAGTATTATTAAAGCTGCATCTGGAAAATACTGTTCCTAATCTCTGGCTTTTAATCCTGAGGCTTTTCTTAATCTCTCAATGTGAGTCCTCATTTTCCTTCTCTTGATCTGACAATGTTGTCAGTGTTCGCCTTTATAAAAAATACACACCATTTCTTCAAGAATCCTCTTCCTTTATGTGATGTGATTTCATGTTTAAGAACTCTGGTTATAGTTCTGTAGAATGGGCTGTTTTGCCCGAGACAGCCTAGGAATGAATAAAAGAAAAAGAAAAATTCTTTAAGGAATAGGGAGGCAAGTGGTATAACTACCTTAAACAACACTTGCTTCATGTTCAGGATTCCAACTCACAAACAGTTCAATTCTCTGACTGTATTATGTATTGGATACTTTGTATGGAATCATGTTTCCTCCTTTTAAACTCCTCATGGTCTTCATTTCAATTATTAATATTTTTTTCCCTCTTCTAGGACTTCCACGTCTCTACCGGAATATAAACATTCTCAGTTATTTCCACTCTAGGAAAAGAACATATCCTTTTTATTTTCCTTCCTGTAACATCTTTTTACTTTTGCTCCAATTTGAGATGCTTGACTTTGATTGAAAAGGAACTATAATGTAGCCTCTATGTATCTTCTCTCTCTCTCTCTCTCTCTTTTTTTTTTTGGCATCTTCTCTTCTTAATTGCTTAGTCAGTCCTCTGCTATTGTTAGTCTGATGTCTGCTTTCCCACACTCTTGCAACCTTCATTGTGGCCTCTAGGTTGTTAAATTTGGTAGACCCTTCACAGCTTTTTAAAATACCTTTAAAGTGTCCTTCATTTTACATCTATAATATAACTGCTTTCATTCTGTTCTAAGAATTTCTTTAGTCAAATTATACAAATAGCCTCAAACTGTTTTCCTGCTTATTAATACCAGTCTTGTCACCTCCAGTCTGTCCTGCAAACTCTTTTCCAGAGTAGTTTTTGAAAACATGTTTGATCGTTTCAGTATGCATTAAAAGCCTTCAATGTTTAAGGATAAATTTAAGCCCTTCTGATTAATATATTCTTTTATTATCTGGCCCTTTCCTTATGTCTTAAATCTTATCTCTCCCTATACCACATTGTATACCAGCACATGTGTGCGAAGCTGTCAGTTCTATACATTTGTGTATCCTGTTTACACTGTCTAAAGTGTCCCTCTGCTCTTATACTGGTTAACTCTTATGTATTGCTGAAGATTTGGTAAATTTTGATCTATTTTGAGAAGTGTTAATCTCCATCTTTCCCTATAATCTGTGTAAGGAGTGCTTCTCTGAGCTTCCAAGGTGTATTGTGCATACTTCCATTACAGCATTTATTTCTGTGTGTTTGCTTAAGATATTTTTTTTTGGCCTTGCAGCCTGGTATGTGGGATCTTAGTTCCCTGACCAGGGATTGAACCTGTGCCTCTGTATTGGGAGCATGGTCTTACCCACTGGACTGCCAGGGAAGTCTCTGTTTAAGGTTTTGATTTCTGTGTTCTTCAGTCAGTTCTTAGAACCTGTCATATACAGCAGGCACAGGTACAGAGAAGAATATGGCAGAATTATTTAAATGAGTGAATCAAACAAAGGATGAGTTTATTGCCCTCTAATATGAAATTATGATTAGGTTATTATTTATTATCTATTTCTAGAGGATGATCATAGTAAAGATTGATTTGTCAGTGTTCTAGTTTATTAAGACAAACTTTGGCCCTCAACTCCAATCTCTTTTGTGTATGTTCCACTTTTGAAACTACCCCTAAATTTATGGTGCTCTACTGCTTAATAACCTACAGCAATTCTTAGTTATTACATGGCTTTTCAGCTTTTGTAGTTACTATTTGCACATCCTTTAATAAAATCGCTCTCATATTATGCACCAGCATGAGCCTCTGACACAGAAACAGAAATTATTTGGACGCGTGGTATATCACTTAGGATGAGATTCAGCAACACTTAACTAAAACTCGATAATGTTCTATGATGTTTAAAATGAGAGAAGTGTATTTCTCCCTCATGTTAAAGAGCTCATTTATGAGCTGCTTAGGACAGATATGATGATTCAACAAAGTCATTAGTGACCCAGACTCTGCAATTCATGAATTCTCCATTCCTGGGCATGACTCTAGGCAGTTACTAGAGTACTAGCTATTACAAACATCTTCTAGACTGCAGTATGGAGGCAGGACACAAGAAGGGCATGGTTGCCCCCTTGAGAAATCCTGCTGGAAGACCCATAGCATATTTTCAGTATCTCACTGACTAGAACTTAACATAAAATGCAAAATGTTCTGTATAACTTGACAAAAATCCAACTAATTATGTAGCTTGAGGAAGTTACTTTATCTCTTTAAAGTCCATTTCCTTTATTTCTAAAATGTGAATGACAATGCCCATCTTATAGAAATTTTGTAAATGTAAGCATGTATTTGAAAGTCTAGTACAGTTACAGGCACATGGCAGCCTCTCCATAAATAGTAGTAGCTGTTATTGTTATTGTAGAGGAGACTTTTGAGACCTAGAAATATATAGCTCCTTCAAAGCCCCAAAGCTAGCAATGATTAAACCAGCATTCAAATTCAGATCTACTTGAATCTGAGATCTCTGTTCTTACAAATATAGTGAAATATGGTAAGGATTAGAACAGAGAGTTCCTATTTTCCAGCTCAACCCTCTTTGTCCTGAATTTTGATATCCTTTTGATTTGAGATTTTAGGATCACTGAAGATCGCATTAAAACAGAAAGATCTAGTTTCTTTAGTTTGATTTATCCGAATACTTGCCAGTTTTTCCACTTCTTTTTGTGGAGACTTGGCTGAAATCAACAGCATTAATTGAGTGTGTAATTCTGGAACCATCTAAGAAAGCTAAAATCATTTAAAATTAGTTGGGGTTTAGTAACTAGGTTGAACTTTGCCTTTGTAAAGCAGTTTCCAGCTGACTCACTGCAGCTGCAACAATTGACATCATTTTGTGCCTTTCCTGCAAAGACTAATTTGGCAAGCAGCACTCCCAGCGGAGTGGGTTTCAGAGCTTCAGTGAATTTCAGGTTGGCGTAGACTTTAAAGGTCATGAAATCCAAACCTTAATGTAATGACTGAATTGGATTACATCAACCTCACCAAGTGGTTTTCTAACCTACACTTGGTTAAGTCCAGTGGAAAAAAATAGTGAAGATGCCCATGTGGACTGAATTGTATAACCTGAGCTATATTTGAATAGCTCTTACTTCGTTATATTGAGCTGAAACAGGTACTCTTATCCTTAGCCAAAAGCACTAGCTTTGTCCTTAGTACAAATATAGTCCTTTTGGGAACCATATAGCCATTCAAATGTTTGAAGACCACTACCTCATCTCATCATTAGAATTTTCTCACTGCTAAATAACTCTGGTTCCTTTAACTTTTTCTCATTCAGCCTGGCTTTATTTCCCTTCATAATCCTGAGCTCACTATTAAATCAGTTTTAGTTCGCCTAGATTATTCTTAAAGTATTTCCCTCTTATCCTAGGAATGAATGAAATTCTGCAGTCATAGATTGAGGGAATTGCCTAATTGAACTGTCCTGGTAAAGTAAGAAAGGAGTTTCTTGAAAAATTATGAAGAGTGGTGAGCAGTTAGGAAATGTTTAAACTGTTGAGTCTTTGCTGGCCCTCCTGCAACCAAACCAATGTGGCATATTAATCTCATGCTATGAAAAGCTTAAAAGCATGAAAAAGTCACAGTGCTCTTTAAGCACATGGTTAGTTGGGTTATTTATCATGATAGATTAAACTCCATCTGCTTCATTTTATTCTTACGTATCATTTATTTTAGTGCTGAGTGATATCATTAAAATGGAAAGGATGGCTATGTGAGTGGATGGGTAGACAACAGGAAGACATGATGGTTGTCCTTCAGTATACATAGATTTAAAGCAAAATTAAAAAAAATCAGTGTTTCTAAATCTAAGTTTTAAGTTCTGTATGGAATTAAAATAGCAATTTCAAGTCATTCATTAACATATATTTGCCTTTAGTAATATCAGAAATCTTACTCTGCTATTGAGGAAAGAACTCTTGCCTAAATTTGAATTGGTAAGTTTCATGTCTGTAACTAAATGTGTGCATGTATACTAAATCACTTTAGTCATTTCTGATTCTTTGTGACCTATGGACTGTCACCCACCAGGCTCCTCTGTTGATGGGATTCTCCAGTCAAGAATACTGGAGCAGGCTACCATGCCCTCCTTTGGGGGATCTTCCCAACCTAGAGATCCAACTCGCATCTCCTACACCTACCTGTATTGGCAGGTAGGTTCTTTACCACTAGTGCCACCTGGGAAGCCCAATTAAATAGCTGTATATTATTTGAAAAAAAATCACTCACCATGTCTAAGAAATATGTGAAAATGAGCTCTTAATTGTGTAACAAGTATATAGTGAGGATAAAATGATATATTTTCTTTAATTCAACTAGAATTTATGAAATGATTTTCATATTTTATTCCGTGTTCCAAGAGCTGAAGGTTTGGTAAAGGATAAGTTAAATAAGGCCTGTATCCTCATATAGCTTATATTTTTATAATAAAATGTTGGCTCAAACAGTTTAATGGGCCTTGTAATACAAGATACTTTAAAATAGTTATTTGAGTACATAAACGTTTTCTTTTGCATTGATATGTTCATTTCTTTCTAAGCTAAGCTAAGCTAAGTCACTTCAGTTGTGTCCGACTCTGCGCGACCCCATAGACGGCAGTTCACCAGGCTCCCCCGTCCCTGGGATTCTCCAGGCAAGAACACTGGAGTGGGTTGCCATTTCCTTCTCCAATGCATGAAAGTGAAAGTAAAGTCACTCAGTCATATCCGACTCTTAGCGACCCCATGGACTGCAGCCCACCAGGCTCCTCTATCCATGGGATTTTCCAGGCAAGAGTGCTGGACTGGGGTGCCATTGCCTTCTCCGCATTTCTTTCTAGTACACCTTAAAAAATATCCTTTGTTTTAAACTAGACTTTATTCCGTTTTAAAAAAGAAATCACATATAGCTTTTCTTTTTCAGCACAAAGTAGAAATACAACTTACATTAAAGTTTAAATTTTACTCTAGTGATAGAGTTCTTTTGTGTTATTTCATAGTCATTTACAATGTTTAACTGATACTAATTACTTAAAATATTACCTCTTTCTGATATTCCTTCCCGGAGAAATAGATATACTAACATACCTAAAATATATCATAATTTAAAGAGCTCTAGGGAAATGTTGATTTTGAAAATCTCATGTACCTGGAGGTCAAATATTCACAAAATTGACCCCCTCTTTTTTTTACTTAAAATCTTGGAATAACTCTTATTAAGGAAAAGTCATAAGTAAATTGTTTCAGTTTTTTCTTTATAAATTTCTTGGTAAATATAACACACAATCTTTAACTTAAGAACTTTGCATGTTTCCTTTGTAAAAACATAATTGTTTGGAAATGTAACTCCTTTTTATTGAATCATGTTTTTTGTAGAGTTTTGTTCATGTAACAGTATATTACCTCCTTGAGTTTATTGAGGTTCTGAAAATCATTTACTGGTCAGTGATATCCTGGAATGGAAATTTTGTTTGGTTAAAGTGTATCATCTTGATTCTTAAATATTTTCTTTAAAACAAATAAAAGATCATTACTGTTACTTTCATATTGTATCTGACAGGATATTTTAATATATTAACACTGTGTTTTACCCAGGAACTCATGTTACCTAGAACTGCATTGCCCTTTGTCCCATGTGGGGTTATAAGACAGCTACAGCCTTGAAGAAAGTCACTATAGATTTTGATCATGTGAAGGCTCTTTAGAGATGTAAAAATATGGTACTTTTGACCTTCAGATACTTTAGCCCAAGAACTCTGGGCATAAAATTCACACCATAAATAATAAACCTGAAAAAAAAATTAGTATCAATTCAGAGAAAATTCCTTCTTGCCGCCCTCTCTCTCAGATCAAGTAAAAAATCCATTGCCTATAGAATGGGAGTAGATAAAGGGAGGAACACTTGGTGGGATGTGTGTGTGTGTGTTTAGAAAAGGAACGATAGCTTTGATCCTCTTTTGTCACACTAACGAAACTACCAAAATGATTTTGTCTCAACCTTTTTCCTTTACTATAGATAATGTGACAGTTCAGTTCTGTTCAGTTTAGTCACTCAATCATGTCTGATTCTTTGTGACCGCATGGACTGCAGCACGCCAAGCTTCCCTGTCCATCACCAATTCTTGGAGCTTGCTAAAACTCATGTCCATTGAGTCAGTGATGCCATCCAGCCATCTCATCCTCTCTTGTCCCCTTTTCTTCCTGCCTTCAGTCTTTCCCAGCATCAAGTTTTTTTCCAAATGAGTCAGTTCTTTGCATCAGGTAGCCAAAGTGTTGGAGCTTCAGCTTTAGCATCAGTCCTTCCAATGTTCTTCAGCATCTTTTAGCACCAGTAAGCCAATTCTAAGGCTGACTTCCCTAGACAAAGTATTTTAAGCCATAAATGTGAGTTCTATCCCTGGGTCGGAAAGATCCCTGCAATAGAAAATGGAAACCCACTCCAGTATTCTTGCCTGGAAAATTCCATGGATTTTGGTGGGCTACAGTCCATGGGTTCTCAAAGAATCAAACAAGACAGAGCACTCACACACACACACAGGATAATAGCTATAGCTAACATTTATTGTCTACTTGATAGTTGCTAAGTTTTCTAAGCATTTTCTGTGTACTGTCTCACAAATACATCGCAACAATATTCTGTAGACTACACTTTATTATTTCCATTTTACTAAGGAGGAAACTGGAGTATGGAGAGACTAAGCCACTTGCCTTCACTCTTAACCTCTATATCTACTGCTTTCTCATGAGGGATGTACACCTTGGTGAGTATATGATAACAAGCTAGGATTAGACGTCTCCCAACAAACCCCAAATTTATATGACTCTAAACTTGATAAAGCATTGACTCAAGCCAGTGTGGCTCTGAAGTGAAGGAAACTGTCTATATAGAAAACATTAAGTTATGGAAAATTAAAGTTATATTTCTTGCATGCCTGATTTTGTGATCAGTCTCTTATCTATAATTTATTGATGTAAAAATGAGTAAGAAACACTAGCAAAAGAAACCAAACTAGTGGCCTAGTAAAGATCATTTCCAGGATCTCCTTCAGTATTTCTTAAAAGAGAGCATCTTTCAATATACGCTTTAGAGAATGCTCCCAGAATATAGTGAAATTTCTATAGCAGTTTCCCATGTAAAAGGACACGAAAGTGTCTTGATAATTGTTCTTTACAGTGCTTGCTTTCACCCAGAAAAATCTCTTTAACCATACCTTCATATACACTTGAATTTTGAATACTATCTGCTATGTGAACTAAAGATTAAATGTCACTGAAATTAAAAAATCCAAAGGAGATCAGCTCTGGGATTTCTTTGGAAGGAATGATGCTGAGGCTGAAATTCCAGTAGTTTGGCCACCTCATGCCAAGAGTTGACTCATTGGAAAAGACTCTGATGCTGGGAGGAGTTGGGGGCAGGAGGAGAAGGGGACTACAGAGGGTGAGATGGCTGGATGGCATCACTGACTGATGGACGTGAGTCTGAGTGAACTCCGGGAGTTGGTGATGGACAGGCAGGCCTGGCGTGCTGCGATTCATGGGGTCGCAAAGAGTCGGACACGACTGAGCAACTGAACTGAACTGAACTGAATTGAGTCGTTTGGTTACAGTTGTCAATACAGTTTTTCTAGGTTTGACATAAGTTTGTTTCATTTATAAACCCGTTATTTAACTTATTTTAGATTTAAAAAGTACGTTGCTGTTGAGAAGGTTGAGTATTATACAGGCCTGATCGGGGAAGTATAAAATTCAGATGACTCTCTGGTTTTGCTAGACTTTAAAAACCTAAAAGATATGAATTTATTTTGACATGATAGAATGTACTTTTCATTTTTTACATGAAAATATGTATATTAATATGTATAAGAGCAAAGCTTGTGATTATATAATAATTACTATAAAATTACTTATATTTTAAAAATAAGGAACATATATATTATAGATAGAGCAAATGAACAAGGTAAATGATTTCTACTTTTAATTAACAAGAGCAAGAAATGAATGAAAAATTAGTTCTCTATAAATCAACAATGCTTTACTGTTAAAAAGTCTCATTTTCAGCAGTGAAACAAAGACTTTGAGAATATAATTGTTATATTTCAAAGTTAAAGAAACATTTATTAAAATAACTATTTGATGCATTAACTATTATAGTTCAGACTTTTTGACTTTCTAAATTATGAATCAAATTCAGAGTAGGTAAAAATATAGAGTCAGTTTCAGAATATTCAGACTAATGAAGCAAACACAGCTCAAATCAATCATTCAGTCATTCCATTGAGTGAGTGCCTTAATTGAGTGCCTGTTGTGTGGTAGGCTAGTTAAGGGCACAAACTGATATGATAAATAGTGGTTAGAAATTCATCAGAAAATCAAAGCTTTTTATTGTTAATGGTTAGTGATGTATAGAACTAGTGTTTCAGTTCATTCCTGGAAATATATTCTTAAATTGAATCTTTCAGTCTTCTAAATAATATTCAGCCCTTCTCTTTGAATTTACTAAATTGCCTATAGGAATCATTTGTAGGAATCACTGTTTCTTTCCAAAGCACTTTTGGAGTGGCTTGGGCATTGGAAGATTCCACTTCATTATGTCAGAAAACCACAGGGCAGTTTTATTATTATATGGCTCAAATTGTAGCCACACTTTATCAATTTTGGTATCACTTTGCTATAGCATCAATGTCACTCTTGAAATAGTTTCAGAAGATTAGTAGAAAAGAGAACCATTTGATATTTACACAGTTGTGAATTACAGTGTTCTACTGTCATCTTAGAAAGTTTTGCTCCTTACTAATTTTGCAGTGTAAACAAACATTACAAAATATTGATATTTTTTCTAGTTAAATTTCCTGTGGTAGAATTTCATATATCATGTCAGACTCTTTTTATGTCTATTTGTATAAAAATAGACTGTATATAAAGTGTAATTATACCATTTTAAACTGACTAAATACATTCTTGAGAAGGTCAGAACTATTTTTGCTCTGGCTCAAGTTAATACCATTACATATACCTTCATAAAGAACAAACACTCACATTGGAAGTTATTTAAATAAACTGTTTCCCTTCTTATTATAGCAAATTGAGGAAATGAGCAGGAATGTAGTGCCTTTCTTGTAAAGTAATGCAAGACTCTATAGACACCAGTTCAGCATAGACAATAATAGCATTTTGCCACTAGGATTATTTTTAGTAAACAAACTAGCAAACAAATGAAACCTAGCAAACAAATGAAGAATATAGACTGTTGGGATTGGGCATATTATTTGTAATAATATTGGGCATGTTATTTGAAACATCTGTGGACTATGAGATTACCCCTGATGTAGCATAATTTACAATTTAAAATATTTGTTTTCATTTGTTAGGAGATTTATATTGGATTTTGCCAGCTCACTTTACCAAGATCATCTGGATTTTTCTGCCTAGGACCACTTAAATAACAAAAATAAATAGGTAGAGGATTTTTTAAAAAATTTCTTGTAATAGAATTGTTTGAGGAAACACATTGGCAGGGAGCATGATATAATGAGGTATTGTGGCTGGATTTCCTGATATCATGCTAGCTACAATATTACAGGTGAGGATGTCAGTGACGAACAAGGTATGAATGTGTGTGTATACACACAGAATTTGTGTGATGTATTTTCTTCCTCCTATCCACATATGATACTGAAATGAAGTGGATATGAAACTTCTATACCACTATCTTTCCATTTCTATTTTTTGTCAGTCTCAGTCTAGACCAACAGGAAATATCATTTTTGGTGAATTCTTCTATTTCACTGTAAAATAAAGGGAGAAATGTTATCTATCTCACAATACAAACATTCTCACATAATTGCTATGCATTTTCCTTTGTCAGCTATATATTACATAATGAAATGCTTTTTAGTAGAGCATAATAGAGTAAAAATGCAAATTTTTGTGAACTATGTAAAAGAAAAAAAATCACTTTCAGGGTCATTGGTAGCTAAATTTCAAATTCTGTTGTGGTTATCATAGGAAGCAAAGAAATATATAGCTCTGTTGATAAGGTCCGTTTTCATTTGTTCAACAAATATTTTATAGTACTTGTTAGCTCCTAGTAATTTATTAGATATTGGGACATAAACAGAGATGAATAACATACTATAGGACAATATCTATCCTATAGTGGAGGAAGCCGGCAAAGAAATGTCATACTGCTATGCTGGAGGTGCATGCTGTGGAAATATGGAGGTGGGAGTATTTATGCTATACGTGAAGATTTCTGACCAAGAAAGTGACACTGGAGTTAGTGTTTGAAGGGTGTATTATATACACAATGAAATACATTGGAAAATTACTTCATATAGATGGACAACTTCATCTTTAAAAAAGCACCAAATGTGAATATGCACAGTATATTTAGGGAATGACAGTTAAGGGATGAGTGTTCCAGAGGAAAATGCCTCTTGGCACTATTTTTTTGTCGTTGTTGTTTTGTTTTGCTGTTTTTTCTTCTGTGGTCATCTACCTGTGGATAGCATCTACTTTGGTGACTGCTGAATTTCTCCCTTTCTGGGTCCTACTTATACATTAATGATGCTATTAACTTATTTAGGGGAAAGCGATCTATTAATTATCTTAAGGAATTAGCATATTTTATAAAAATATTTTAAGTTTTAGTATTTTAAAATACTAGAGAGTGATTTTAAAGATCAGTTAAAAATAGAGCATTTTGATAACTGCCATTTATTCGGACTCAATAGGTAGAAACTTATTGGATTCAATATGAGTAGTGCAAATGGGGCATGAAGGCTTCTGTACATATGTAGAATTGGAGATGCTTTCATTTTCCATTTGATAAAATTGAATTTCTCAAAATGGACTCTATATCTTTTTAATTCAAAGATTTTCATCAAGTAGGAGGAAGATGTCCTATAACTTATGGAGATAGTATTTTTATTATTTTTTTTTATTAGCTCTCGGCTCTAGCAACTGCTTTTTTTCCCCCAGCCATCTTGCTTGCTTGTGATCCATATAAGGCAAGCCGCCTTTCATTTTCATCTTCCTTAGCACAGCTGGTGCTTATACTACTCAACATCCATTGAGTCATTTCCTGCTGATAAATGTCTATATGTAATCACATTGTCACCTATGTATGTGATACAAAACTGTCCTCTCTTTTTAAACCAAGATAGCATTTGTACCAGCCTCTAATCTTATGTACCACTTTCTCCTCTTTCAGAACCAAGCTGGCAATTCTCATCTTGAATAGCTTTAAAATTGCTCATAGCAATCAATGACAACTGAGGCATCACTAAAGAATTTCTTTTATCTCCAAGCTCCAATTTAGATCTGTCATTAAGCTTGAGTAAGCTTGAACTGTCAGAGCATTTTCCCTCATCACATGCTCTAAGCACAAAAAGTCAACTTCAAAATCAAATTTGTTCTATCTCTTACTATACTTTGTAATGGTTTCGTGTGAACAATAAACTTCACTGAAATAGTACTGTCAATCTTTAGTAACTCAGATAACTGTGGTTTTAAGAAATAGTGAGATGCTGCCAAAACTCAAGTATGATATATGGTAAATCATTCCCTCACATCAGTTGGTTTTGTTGTGGTTTAAGGGGGAAGCATTGTGATATGGGAGAAGAACATTTGACAGTGATGAAGGAGATGCAGAATTTGTTTTCTTCTTTTGCTTTAAAGATTGTGTAATATTTGGCAAACCACTTTTCTACTCTACGTCTTAATTTCTATGTCTATAATGTTTGTTGTTATTGTTCAGTTGCTAAGTTGTGTCTGACTGTTTGTGACTCTGTGGACAGCAGCACACCAGGCTTCTCTGTCCTTCACTATCTTCAGGAATTTGCTCAGACTCATGTCCATTGAGTCAGTGATGCCATCTAACCATCTCATCCCATCATCCACTTTTTCTTGAGGTGTTTTTAAATGAATTCTAAGGTCTCACCCATTTCTAAAATTGATTCTTAATAAATATGACTTTCCATTGTGTGTTATTCTTCTTCAAAAAATGGATTAGAAACAGTTTATCATAAAGAACTGGAAGTCAGAAATTAATTAGCAAGTTTATAATCCTAAGCTAGTTGCAAAAAATGCTTCAGCTTCATCTTTTGGACCAAATCAATGTTGTATTTGGGTTTGTTGGTGAACAGTAGCTGTCTTTTAAAGATCACAGCATTTGTCTTGGAGATCTTTTCCACTGACAGATCCTTCAGCCTCACACACATATTTAAATGTACTTTGATCTCTCTTTGTTTTGCAGATTTCATTATGGAACAATCTGTGTGAACGTTAGAGGTGCCAGACTGAAAAACTAAAAACTACAAAAATCTGGCAGAACTACACATGCAAAGTATTTAGCAGCTCAAATATGTTTACAGAGTCCTTGTTCAAAATTAGAATGATTGTTTTTTTAATAATTTCTTCACAAGTTCCAAATTAGCTTGTTGTATTTCTTCTCTCTCCCATAAAGGAAAGAAGGTTGTTTTTTAATACCCACTTTCTTCCTTTGAAAGTACTATAGTTTTCAAGTCAAATTATTTTTCGCATATCTCCCTATAAAGATGTAACCTTCATGGAAGTGTCATCCAGGTCACTGAATGATGTGCTAGAGTAAGAAAGGAATTTGGTGATCTTTTCAACCCTTAAAAAGTAATATCTTAAAGAAAGTATGTGTGTGTGTGTGTGAAGTCGTTCAGTCATGTCCGACTCTTTGCGACCCCATGGACTGTAGCCTACCGGGCCCCTCCGTCCATGGGATTTTCCAGGCAAGAATACTGGAGTGGGATGCCATTACCTTCTCCAGAGGATCTTCCCCACACAGGGATCGAACCCAGGTCTCCCGCATTGTAAGTGGATGCTTTACCATCTGAGCCACCAGGGAAGTCACTAAAGCAAGTATAGATAATCACTAAGTCAAAGTTATCATTATGTAATTATTTTTCTTTCATTTTGAGTACCAAGTCTTGTTTGTGGCATTCCTATACTTCAGCACAGAATCCACATCTCTTGGTGTACTTTGAGCTCTCTCGTCACTTACCTCTCATTGATATCACTCCTTTAGAATTTCTTAGTTTGACTAACTTAGACTCTGATACGAATCTTTGCAATTTTGGCCACATTTCCTTGATTCTGATCAAAACATGTGTGTTTTCTTAGGGATTATTTGTTAATGTCAACCAATATTTTAGGCTATTTTATCCTAGGGTGTTAATGGCTAATAGCAGTTCAGGAAGGAGCTATCTCTGATAGTAGTAACAACATTTCAATAGCAATGCTTTAATCAAGTGGACTGAGGATCGAAGACACTGTGGCAGAGAAATGTAGGCAACAGATGTATGGTAAGTTCCAGCTTTCCATGATCCTCTATAATCTTTTGATATAGATTGATGCCTGTTTACCTATTCTCATGCTTACTTGTGTTATAAAAATATTTCTTTTGTTAATAAGAGGCACATCATTTACAGTGTGATTTTTAGACTTTTAGAGGCACGCCCATCTACAGTATGATTAAAAGGAAAATACCAAATAGCTTTTTCTGTCTCTAAGACATCAACATGCTTTCNAGAGTACTGGAGTGGGGTGCCATTGCCTTCTCCACTTCACAAAAATGGCATTTAACTTTTATTAACAAGTTTCTTAATATATAATGCTAGGCTATGATTGTTTAATATTTAGTACTGATTTATGATTCATTTTCTGTATACTATATAATATAATGAAAATTGAATCATATTTGCTTTTTCCTATGTGTCAAATAATTTACTATATTTCATGAGTCTAAGGTGACATCAGTTATTAAATGTACCGTTTTATGTATCACTAATAAAAAAAAGAAATTTGTTCACTTTGTTGAATCTAAGTTTTATACGGTGTAGAAATGTTAACATATGAAAATATGTGCATCTTAGAGTCAAGAGAATGTGGTAATCGGACTACCCTAAACCATAATGAAACTTCCATCTAAAACATTTGAAATGCTTTAAAACATGATTTTTATAAAATCTTTGTAGTATAGATTGGGACAAAGCTGTTTCCTTTTTAGGGATGTTGGGGAAATTCAGTGAACTTGCGGAAGAGAATGAGAAAAACCTTTCAATCTGCATTAATAGTATGAACTAGAAACCTTTCAAACTGAATCCCTCCCAGCATCAGGGTCTTTTCCAATGAGTCAACCCTTTGCATGAGGTGGCCAAAGTACTGGAGCTTCAGCTTTAGCATCATTCCTTCCAAAGAAATCCCAGGGCTGATCTTCAGTGTTTTCTAATATTCTCTTAATTTCTGTCTGTGGAATCTTGGAAATGTTGAAATTGGATTCTGTACTGGAAATATATTCACCTTTGGTGACATTGAGCCAGGCATATTTTGACACTTAATATGTAACTAAGAGTTAATTTCATTTGGATTTATATATTTATAGTAACATACACAGTAACATTCCAATCAGGATTCTTTTCTTGGCCTTCGACTATACAACATATTACTGTATATTAACTTCAAGAAGTTCTTTGCAAGATACTAGTCATAGTAGTAATATTATTGGTTTGCAATGAATGATTCTACTGTTCTAGTTTATTAGCATATTTATATATTGCTCCAAACTAGACACAAGAAGGATTCAGTGACACAGAACAAATCTTTGTAGAGGGAATCTAAATAGAGGGAGAAACAATATTTATCTACATGGGGAACTTCTGAAATGTGTGTTATTAAAAAAGTTAATTCCCCTTCTGAATAAATGATATTTGATTTTCATATTAGCATACTAGTTTGAACAGCTGCACAAAAGTGCTCAAATGAAAATAAGAAAAAATAAAGTTTCAGATCTAAATTTTGCTTTCAGATTAACAGGTGTTGAAGATCCCAAGATATACACATCTCATTTTGTTTGGGATCACAAATGCATATTATAGTAGTCAACACTTTAATAATCATAACATTTTCACATATGTTAGATTAAAATCATGAAGGGGGGAAAAGAAGCCCTCTGACTACATGGGCAACATGTAACAAGCAAGTCACTGGACAAGCTAGTTTACCAGACAGATGATCCAGGGCTATCAAAGAACAATTTCATATTTTTACGTGTATAAGCGTGTTTTAAAGAAAAGTTGATTGTTGAAGAAAATAAAGCTGTAGTGAATATTTGTCTTTTTTTGTGTAGAGAAAGGAAATACAACCATTTTAGGTACATGAGTATTTGGCTCTAAAATTAAGAATTTTAGAATTCAGCTATTAATTCTTGGCCTCCGTAAGATGGTAATAGTACTGTATGTGTAATTAGTTACTAAGGATCATTGTTTAGAGTCTATAATAACACTTATAACTGTATAATAATATCTGCATTATACATTGCACAATGAAAAGCATTTGAAATATAACTTAGAAAATGAGTTAAACATTGCTTTAATGATGTAAATTAGTTTTATCCTATGTTCATCAATAAATATTACATTTTGTCATTTTAAGGTGTGTTTAAAAGTTATGAATTATACAAAACTTTGGTTTTGTTTTGGTTGCCATTTTGTCTTTGCTTCTTAAAAGTTAGGTGAGCAAGAAGGTGACCAAGAAAAACATGAGACAATCCCCTGAATCAGCTGACTCTTCTGCCCTACTCTGCGTAACAACTTGATAAGTGATTGAGGTAATATTGCTTTTCTTCCTGTGTGACCTCACCTTGTTTCTCTGTGCTTGGCAGTATTCTTAGATAATTTATTCTTTTTTTCTCTCATCCACTTATTCATCTTTTCAGCAAATGTTTATCAGGTGGCTGCTGTGCTTGGCTCTAAGGATATAGAAACGAACAAAGCAGACACTGACCCTGCTCTCAGGAACTTTCTGCTTTGTGGAAAAGAGAGTCAATTAAACAGTTTAGCCACAGAGTAGGTGAAAAATGAGATAGTAGATTGTGCTCTGCGTGGAAGCAGATAGCACAAGAGACACTTAACTAAGCTTGGAGAATTGGGAAAAGCTTCAATTTTTGTTCACATCAGCCAATTATTTGATCCTCTGTAAGCTTATATTTGGTTAGGCATTTCAGACTGTATTAGTTTCCTACAGTTGCTATGATAAATTGTCACTAACTTATTGGCCTAAAGCAACAGAACTGTATTCACTGATAGTTCTGGAGGCCAGAAGTTTAAAATGAGCCCATCAAACTGGGAGAAAACGAAAGTGTCAACAAGGTCAGACTTCCTAGGAGAACTCAATAGGAGAATCTGTTTTTCTAGCTTCTAGAGATGCAACTCCTGTATTTCTTGACCCATGATTCCTTCTTCCGCCCTTAAAGCCATGGTAACACCACTTTTTCTTCTGTAGTAAACTTCTTCTGCCTCCTTCATGTAAAGATACTGGTGATTATATTTAGTGTCTACCCGAGTAATCCAAAATAATCTCACAAATTTAACATTTTTAACTAATCACATCTGCAAAGTTCCTTTTGCCATACAAAATAACATTCATAGGTTCTCAGGGTTAGGACATGGATATTTTGGAAGCTACTATTCAGCCTATCACACTGTCCCATCCAAAATTAGTATTCATTGGATGGCCTAGTATTTATTCATGGCCTAGTCCGTTGGCCGTTCACCTGAAACTATCACAACATTTTTTGTTAATCAGCTATACCCCAATACAAAATAAAAAGTTAAAAAATAATTAAGTACTCATTAAATAATTGTCTGAATATGTAATCTAAGATAGTTCTTATAAATTATATGATCAGATATTTTATACTTATTTTAGAAAAGAAGGCCATTCTTTATGAAGTACTAAATATTTAGTGAAGTAATAAAATTATATTTCATAGTGTTATAAAGTATTTTGCAAGAAACTCAAAACCGGCCTACATCGAATAACTACTGCATGTATAGTGAGAGTATATGGACAGGATTTAAACCTCTGAGTCTCCTGTTTAGTTTGTAGCCCTCCATGCCCATCTAACCTGAGTCTCATGTACACAGATATATCACTTCATGAAAAGAAAAAGAATTATTCAGTTGGCTTCTATGTCCAGATCTCTGGAGAACAAACCTGTACTTCTATATATCATCAGTACTACTTTGGCCTAAACAGTGGGTAGGCCTTGGTAGCCTGCTGTTTAGTTCCCTTCTCCTGGGCTCTTCCTTTACAGTTGTGGTCGTAGAGAACAATTCTTCCAGAAAGGAAGGGAACCTACCAGCCAAAAGGAATGCAAAGAAGGGGAGTATATCAAGAGAAAAGTTATTCAAGAGAGGCGAGAGTATGTTACTTTTCTAACATACTATTACAGTTATCTTTAAAATCCCCTTTTTATCCAAAAGAAGCTCCACCTTCTAGTACAAAGCCTGATAATGTTGATTCTATTGACCAGTGATCTTTTTTTCCCCCTAAACCTAGAGAAGGAATAAAATGAAGTAGTTGGGAAAGAAAAGTGTTAAGGACTTTCAAATGATAGGTTATGTAGTCAAAACTTGTGAAAACTTAGGGGTAAGGTAGAATATAAAGACATTACATCCCAAACTACATGAAGGAACCCCCAATTTTTGAGGGGTAAAATAATAGTATAAGAAAAATTAGAGTGGAGATAATGCCTAAAGAAAAAGAGATAAGTGAACCAACAATTATTGAGTCCCATTATCTTTCAGAAAATCTGCTTGATTCTTTTCCTTCAATGATTCTGTTTGGCTAGTGAATTCTCTTTACTGTAGAAAGAATTGAGGCTGTGAAAAGTAAATTGATTTTCCAAGGTAATTCAGGTAGTGAATGGCAGTGCTCGTATTTAAAGTCTAGTTTGTCTGAATCCAAAATCCATTGCCTTTTTGATATCCCACCCCTTTCCAGGGTGTCTGAGTTTGTTATTTAATCACAGAATTACATGGAAGAAATGGAAGAATAATTCTTAAAATGTCAAATCATTCTCCTATAAAGGATTTTTCCACAGCTGTGGAAATAGGGCCTTAGGGTGTATGATAGAATGTGAACAGATCCATGGAAAATACATCTTAACTCTACTCTTTTTCCTTTCCCTGCTGAGTTTCTAGTAGAAAATGAGTGTATATTGCTTTTCTGTTGATATTCATAGTGCTTTATTTCTGTAGGATAATCTCACATAAATAATCTTTCTTTCACATTTGGGGTAGATTTAATAGTGTTAGTTCCAAAAGATTTTGCTCTTTTAACTAATGCAACCTGCATAGGTATAAGTTAAATTAGTTTAGCTGCTGCCAGAATGTGATCAGCTCTTAATGAGTGGTCTACAGATTTTCTTTTTTAACTGAAGGATTGATTCTCTCGTTCTTTTTCTGAAAATTAGCAAAGCTTTTATAATTTCATTTGCATGTTGAGATTTTCTATTATGATTTGTATTTAATTTAGCACACTAAAATATGAAGCAAATCTGTTCATTCAATCTGCTGGTGCCTGAGCCAGTATCTCTTGCCTCTGCAGCAAGAGATATCATACCTTCATGTGTACATGTGCTTGAGAGCAATTGTTTGATTATAGTTCTTAATATAAATCAAAATCTACAAGAAAGCCTCTTCTATTCCTGTAATTCATATTTATATAAATAGAAAAGTAATGGATTTTGAGAAAGGTCCAATAGGTTTGAGCTTCTAGAATTATCCCGAGTATAAGACCGGATTGAAATATTTCAAGGTGTTTTGGAGTGGGTGTTGATAAAGTATTTCCACGTTTGCTGAGTGCCTCTGAGCTGGTAGATTCATACTAATAAAGGCAGAAGCCAGGAATAGTTATAATACGCTTAATTAACTCTAAGCTCATTTAATACCATGGTCCAGATGAACTCTAGATAGGGAGGCATAATACATATAGCTCATTAAAAAATAATTTGGATTTCTCTAATCTATATTTGCATAAAGTTCAGGTCCTTGTCCTGAAGGTATTAATTATTTTCTAATATTATTGTTGAAAAATGGATGCCGATGAAAAAATGGTAATTAGAAGAATGCTGGCTCACATCATTCAATTTCACATAACATACCATGCCAATTATGCTGTGAGATTTCTTTGTTTGAGGAAACACCCTTTTAAAAGAGGATTTTGATAAAAAAAAAATAAATAAATAAATTAGCTCTTGGCTGAGAGCCATTAAAAAAACAATAAACAAAATTAACCTATTTGTCTCTGTAAGTTGGAAAGGTACTTGCTAGCGCCTTTGTGTTTCCATAGGGAACAGGTTATTTTTACTTGGATCATATTTTAGAACTCATTTTCTTAAGGGTAGTATGTGTTATTTTGAGAAAATGTATGCAGAAAATTAAAAGAATCTGATTAACTCTTATATTTGATGAAATTTCATATGACATACTTCTGGAATTTTATGGTGAATTGCTAACAGTAACAATTCTAGAAAATCAGCATTCTAGCAAAGAAGCTGTAATAGCATCCTAAATAAGAAACAGCAACTTGAGCTGAATGTGCTATGGGAATTTTTTTCTTCTAATTTTATGCGTGGTATATTCAAATTTTTTTCGCTATTTCATATGTATATATCAGGTCTATTTTATGTTAAGGAACAGATCAATGACCCTATCTAATATTCTTAATATTCATAAAAAAAATAGGAAAGATGGAAAAGTGGATAGGGGAGAGATTACAAAGGAGTAGGAGTGGGGACGCCAACATTCAGCACTTACCACCCTCCTCCATTCTAGGCACTATGCTATGTGCATAACCCATTTTACCTGGTTGCATGGGATGAAGACTCTATTTTGACTTTGTTGCTATCTGTCAGGATAAGAACAGCAGACTAAGTCAGGTGTGGCTTGCACTGTGTCCTATTCCAAATATTTATCTACTGTGTACATTGGTGGGGCTTTTCTGGATTATGCTTTTTAATTCATCCCTTGTTGTTTAGATTATTCTTAGGGGAAAAAAAACAACTCTTAACAACAACAAATAATATTTTTTTGTATTTCCCTCAGTTTCTTATTGTGGAACCTGAAACTCCTCTCAAAATTTCCACGATTACTTCAGGACATCTGGCATAACTTTTTCCTTCTTTCCCTGATTCTTGCTCCATGTTTCTAGGGTAATGTACACTGCTAAAATATGCACACAATACTTCAAAGGAACTTTAAGGCTACTGATAGTGTGGTGGTCTCTTGATGATGGTCACTAAACTGAATTATGCCAAGGCTATGCTGAACTGAAGCTTCTTTGACGTGGCAAAGCTAAAGTTATGTCTGATACTGAGAAAGCTCCACCTGGCCATACTGCTCTGTGCTTGGAGAGCAACATTACTAGAAAACCCGAAAGACTCCCTGATTCTTGCTCCATGTTTCTAGGGTAATGTACACTGCTAAAATATGCACACAATACTTCAAAGGAACTTTAAGGCTACTGATAGTGTGGTGGTCTCTTGATGATGGTCACTAAACTGAATTATGCCAAGGCTATGCTGAACTGAAGCTTCTTTGACGTGGCAAAGCTAAAGTTATGTCTGATACTGAGAAAGCTCCACTGGCCATACTGCTCTGTGCTTGGAGACAGAGAAGGCCTTTTTCTCACTTTTGTGATTTACTTGAATCCATGTGTCCCAGATTGTAGTTGCTTCATGCTCCTAAGATCTCATGGAGATTGTGGTGAAATAGCTTTTATTTTCTCTTGAAGCCAGTTTCCCTAGAATACAGACATGAGGCTAGGACTGAGCTAATGAGTAAAGCACCTGATTATAACTGCCTTCTCCTCCTAACTTGATTGAACCTCATTCTCAAATTGAGCTGACATGCCTCATGCTTTAGAATAAAGTGCTTTCTAGGTGGAAATACCATTGAAATAAATTCCTGATGGCCTTAACTCGTTCTCCAGGAATTTCAGTAATATCCAAATTGTTCTTTGAGCAAAGTGTATGGCTAAACTGAGAACAAGCCAGTCTTTTCTCTCCTCATATGAAGTTTATGTGTTATAAAGCTGATGTACCATACCAGATCCAGTCGTTGTTTACCAGTACCATTCAACTAGTGTTATTATTATTAGGAAATGGGGTTAGGTCATGTTAAAAATGGGTTATTTGAGTGTGTTCTCATAAAATTTCCTTAGTGCATATCTTTGAGAGACATTTCTATTTAGCTGAGGACATTTTTGCCATTTTTGGGTTAGGTTGTTGTTGTCACTCAGTCGTGTCCAACTTTTTGTGACCCTATGGACTGCAGCACTCCAGACTTTCCTGTCCTTAACTATCTCCCAGAGTTTGCTCAAACTCATGTCCATTGAGTTGCTGATGCCATCCAACCATCTCATCCTCTGTTGTCCCCTTCTCCTCCTGCCTTCTATCTTTGCCAGCATCAAGGTCTTTTCCAATGAATCAACTCTTTTCACGAGGTGGCCAAAGTACTGGAGCTTCAGCTTCAGCATCAGTCCTTCCAGTGAATATTCAGGATTGATTTCCTTTAGGATTGACTGGTTGGATCTCCTTGATGTCCAAGGGACTCTCAAGAGTCTTCTCCAGCACCACAGTTTGAAAGCTTCAATTCTTTAGCACTCGGCTTCTTTATGATCCAACTGTCACATCTGTACATGACTACTGGAAAAACCATAGCTTTGACTATACAGACATTTGTCGGCAAAGTAATGTCTCTGATTTTTAATATACTGTTTATGTTTGTCTTAGCTTTTCTTCCAAGGAGCAAGTGAGTGAGTGACTGAAAGTCGCTCAGTCATGTCCAACTCTTTGCTACCCCATGGACTAAACAGTCCATGGAATTCTCCAGGCCAGAATACTGGAGTGGGTAGCCTTTCTCTTCTCTGGGGGATCTTCCCAACCCAGGGATCAAACCCAGGTCTATTGCAGGTGGATTCTTTACCAGCTGAGCCACAAGGGAACCTCAAAGAGCAAGTGTCTTTTAATTTCATGGCTGTAGTCACCATCTGCAGTGATTTTGGAGCCACCCCCAAAATAAAATCTGTCACTGTTTCTGTTGTTTCCCCATCTACTTGCCATGAAGTGATGGGACCAGATGCCATGATCTTTCTTCTTTTGAATATTGAGTTTTAAGCCAGCTTTTCACTCTCCTCTTTCACCTTCATCAAGAGACTTTTCATTTCTCTTCACTGTCTGCCATAAGGATGTGTCATCTGCATATCTGAGGTTATTGATATTTCTCCTGGCAATCTTAATTCCAGCTTGTGACTCATCCAGTCTGGCATTTCACATGATGAACTGTGCATATGGTTTAAATAAGCAGGGTGACAATATACAGCCTTGACATACTCCTTTCCCAATTTGGAACCCGTCCATTGTTCCATGTCCAGCTCTAATTACTGCTTCTTGAACCTGCATACAGGTTTCTCAGGAGGCGGGTAAGGTGGTCTGGTACTCCCATCTCTTTAAGAATTTTCCACAGTTTGTTGTGATCTACATTGTCAAAGGCTTTAGTGTAGTCAATGAAGCAGAAGTAGATGTTTTTCTGGAATTCTCTTACTTTTTCTATAATCCAACTGATGTTGGCAGTTAGGTTAGGTAGAGGACCTACATGCAGTTTCCAGAGAGCACTATAGGATATAGAAGAGCAAAGTTTAGTTATCTGAGAGTTAATACTCTAACAAGTTACAGGATGATGTTGAAGTGCTAAGACAGAGGTTCAGTGAAAATATCTAAGGTCACAGCTTTGTGTACTTGAAGTCATGAAGATAGGAAGCAGAGAGTCAGAAGTACCATCTGAATAATACAAGGTTTCTGAGACAAGCAGAGAGGTTGCTGTCTGTAAAGTTCAGATAAGCAACTAATCAATATGGCAAATGGTAACTTATTAATAGTAACAGATAGGATTTTTGCTGGACAGTGACACATACGAGACTGTCAATAACGATGAATATGAGCCAATGCGTGTCAAGCACAGAGGAAAGCTTCAGATGTGGTCTCCTTGACAACAAGTAGAAGGAGATTCTTCTAATCTAGAGTATTGAAAGCTGTTGTTTGTTTGTTTCTTGCTTTTCTTTCCTCATACACAAACTTACCTGATATAATTATTACATAAACTTTAAAAAGTAAACAAAATTTTATGCATTTTGGAGGAGGAGACAAATCAGCCTTAGGCAAAGCCTGTGCATTTTCCATATACAGGAATCAAATTTAGTCACATAGTAAGTCATGTAGCAATGCAAGAGACCCAGGTTTGATCCTTGTGTTGGAAAGATTCCCTGGAGAAGCAAATGGCTACCCTGTCCAATATTCTTTACTTGGAGAATTCCACGGACAGGGAAACTGGCAGGCTACAGTTAATGGGTTCACAGAGAGTCAGACATGACTGAGCAACTAACACTTTTAGTAATGACAAAATATTTACCAGATGGAACTTTTAGAATCTGGAGCTCCCAGAATGGAAGTTTCTCCTACCATGAAGGAAAACATGAGGCAAACAATAATTTTATTGCAGGTGAAAATTTAAATCTATTTTATAGATAGAATCCTCTTGTCTAGATTTGCCCTAGAGAAGATTTATACCCCTGCCTTTTGTATCCTGCGTATTGGTACTAGCACTGTCTTGAAGCTTGCTTGGAAAATAAAGTGTATAAAAATATCCACTGTTGCTTAGTATTGTGTTAACACTATGGAAATACAGAATGTAAGGAAGATATATTTAAAAATGTATCTGTGCTTACATTCTAATTTTGGAGACTTAAGGTTGTGTCATCCAAAGATGGCCACAGCCACGTTTCTCATCCTGTGCGCTCTTCTGCAACGTAACTTTGCCACGCTCTCATCAAGATATGGAGTCTCTCATCAACATATATGACGGGAGGTTTTCAGAGCAGGAAATGGCAATCAGTTGAAGTCTGAGAGTTACAGAAGAACAAATACTGCTTGGGGAAAGTATATTAGAAACAGCCTATCTTATTTCATTTGAGTTTTGATTTGAACATTTCCTTTTTATGGTTAGTGGTTTAATATACTTATTTTTATTTACATTAATGAACTAAGAGGATGTTAAGAAGTCATATTTTTTTCTAATAGGCCAAGTACTACTTGGGGATATTGACTTATGACAGAGAAAAATCAGAGTTAATAGTGTACTAACAGTAATATGAAGAGGTGAGACAGATGAATAGGATTCTGATGAGCCTAGAACCTTAATACTGGTTAGATTCCAGAGAAATATAGACATCAATTATTCCCATCACAAACACAAAAATCTTCTTTATGCTCTCCCACTGCATTATTAAGGTACTTCCAGGTGGTAAGAAACAAATGTGTTTGGATCTCTACTCATGATGTGAGTTCATTATAGGTTTACAGGAAAAGAAGGAAAGCCCAAGAAGTTGCTTCAACCAAACATCCAGGCCTAACACAGGCCTTAGAATGTCCTCAGAAACTTTTAGTTGTCCCATTAGAGACAAGAGTCCACTGCCTCCTTTTTGAGTCACCTTGCTGTTCCATTTGTTTCTCTATTTTCACTTGTGACCATTTCTTGCTTTCCTATTTTTACCTTCTAACTTCTGTTTACTTATGATATCCACTTTCTCATAGTCTTGCCTGTTTACTTATTTCTGTGGATCTCTTAAATTCCTTTACTCTCTGATATTTCTCTAACTGGGTTGAATAGTCAAAGCAATTTTAGTGTGATCTCAATAAGTTCAGAATACTCAAGTTAAGACACGATCTACTCTGTTGGCCAACTTTTGACAATTTCATTCAGTCAAAAACTATGAATATGGACAAAACTCAGGGTCATGATCAGCTCTTCAGTTCTGGAGTTCATTGTTAATCATTCTCAGCTAGTATATTCTGATCTTAAAATATGATAATGAGATATTTATCATAAAATATGATAGCGGAAAACTTAGGGAAAATGACCCTTCTGAGAGGTCAAATTCTGAAACAAGTCACCTTTCTTCTGCTTTGCTTAGTCTGGCCATTCTTACATAGAGGCGATAAATGGTATCTGAATGTACAGCATTTAAATGTATGTGTCCCATCTTTTGGAGTCAATAACTATTTAATATGGTGCTGTATTCATTACAATTTATTTTAAATCTCTCACCTTTGTGTGTGTGTTCCTTGTTGTTAACAATATAATTGAGAGATCAAAGGATTATCTCTGAGGATAGAATAAAAATTTTAATGGTTGGCCAGTAGTCCTCAAGGCAAGAGTATTCTTATTTTAGCACTTGGCTCTTCTGTTGTAAACTCTGCATTTGAAAGAATTAGGCCACAGTGTAGAGTTGACATTCTTTCTTTCTTTCTTTCTTTTTTTTTTTTCTGGTTCAATGGTTATAAGAAAATGAAGGGCAGCTTCAACACTTCCATGCTGTCACTATTGATGTATTCAATACCATCTGGAGAGTTGGCTTTGGCAGTTTCTTTGTAAGATTGGCTAACCAAAGTCCTTTTATACATCTGGAGAGAATTCTGAGAAGTTACTGATTGAAAGGAGGGAGTGGCATATTTCCTGAAATATTTTTAAAATAGGGTTAAGTAGAGTTCAAACTTAGCTTATTTTAGGAATTTCAGACAGAAGATAGTTTTTGAACTGAGACCTGCCTCCATTGATTGAGAACTTATTAAATACCATATACCAAAGTAAATATTTAACTTACTGTTCTCATCATACTCCATCAAAGTTTTAGGAGCTCTATTATTATATTTTTACATTAATACATAATTATTATTCAGATCAAGTCATTGTCCTAAAGAATTTAGTTCATGTGGCCAAATTCAAATAGCTAGTAAGTAGCTACATGTTTGACATGTATAGAAATCCTTTACAGTTTTTCATGAAAACTAAAGATTCTGAAAGTGGATATTGGATTGCTGTCCAAAACTTAAAGTTAATATCTTGAATACTGAAATAGACAAAATGGATAATAGACTCTCCTATTCACCCTACTCCCTCATATAAATGAGGAAAGCAAGACTGGAATAGTTTAAATAATGTGCACAAAGTCTTAGAATTAATAGTTGACAAACTAGGGGCCAGAATCCTTATATTATGGCCCAGACTCCTTTCCATAACACACGGATGTCTGTTGAAATTAAATCTTCAAATTTGAAAAATATTTTGTGGCTCAGGTGGTAAAGAATCTTCTGCACTGCAGGAGACCTGAGTTCAATCCCTAGATTGTGAAGATTCTCTGAAGAAGGGAATAGGTATCCATTTCAGTATTCTTGCCTGGAGAACTCCATGGACAGAGGAGCCTGGCAGGCTATAGTCCATGTGTTTGTAGAGTTGGACATGACTGAGTGATTTTCACTTTTTTCTCTCTTCTCCTTTCTCTTTAGAACCAAATTGTCAAGGATGGACACATGGAACTTGAGATCTGTCAATTTCTTCTCACTGGTTAAGAGAAAAATAGGTTGAGTAGTTTTGAATCTCAAACACTTGCTATTGGTGTACGTATATACATATGTTGGGGAGAAGAAGCTATAGTCATATATAAGTGATCAAATAATTGAAAGTGAGATAAAGTTGAGAGTCAGAGGAGATGCCCACTGGACTTGATGCTGAGAAACAACAAGCATAAATTGAGACAGTCTTGGGCAAACTGGAACATATGGGTTTCTCTGCATTGGGAAATAGGGTTAATCAGGAAGTCCTAATGATTTGTAGGGATTGAGCTAAACCGTAGGCCAGTAATTAGCATGTAACTGTGCCTTGCTCCCAGGGTCTCACCACTATCTTCTAGGAGAGAGATTCCATATGTATCTATTGGTTAATGTCATATTCATACCTTGCCTTTTCTCTTCTGTCATGTCAGTTATGAAAGAATTTGTTTCTGTTAGAGTGACCCTTCATTTTGTTAGTATACAACCATGTCATTAATTTGACTGTTATGCAGCTGATTTAAAGATTATTTTATGGATTTCCTTGACCTTTATAAATTCATTCTATTTTAGCTAAGCAAGGGCCTTAAAGACTTTTTCTAATCTGCTCTGCAAAAAATGAGTCTCAGTTTTTTTTCAGTGTCTCTATTTCAACTTGTGAGTTTCTGGGTTCTTGAAGCGGAGAAGGCGATGGCACCCCACTCCAGTACTCTTGCCTGGAAAATCCCATGGACAGAGGAGCCTGGTAGGCTGCGGTCCATGGGGTCGCGAAGTCGCGGAGATGACTGAGCGACTTCTCTTTCACTTTTCACTTTCATGCATTGGAGAAGGAAATGGCAACCCACTCCAGTGTTACTGCCTGGAGAATCCCAGGGACGGGGGAGCCTGGTGGACTGCCGTCTATGGGGTCACACAGAGTCGGACACGACTGAAGTGACTTAGTAGCAGTAGCAGCAGGGTTCTTGAAGATAAGAAACTAATTGTTATAAGTTGAATTGTATCCCACCAGTAAATTCCAATGTTAAACCCCAATCCTCAGAACCTTAGAATGTGAACTATATTTTCAGATAAGGTCCTTAGAGAGGTGATTAAATGAATATGAGATCTTGTGGGTAGGCCCTAATTCGATCTGAGTAGCATCCTTATAAGACAGGAAAATTTGGACACATGGAAATGTGTGTGTATATCTGTATAGAGAAGAGACCACGTGAGCACACTGTAAGAAGGCAGCCATTTGCAAATCAAGAGGAAAGGTATCAGAGGGAAACCAGCCCTACCAAAACCTTGATCCTGGACTTCTAGCCTCCAAAACTGTGAGGAAGTAATTCTTGTTGTTTAAGTCATCCACTCTGTGGACTTTATAGCAGCCTTAGCAAGTTAATACATGAATTATCATCTGTTACTGCTTTTCTTAAAAAAATCAATTTGTGTACTTTTCATTTCTAGATCCACAAACTCCTTCTTAGCCTAGTTTTTACCAGAATAATTCTTACTATTTTACTCCATGATTATCCTTGCAGTGTTATTAAAGTATTCCCAGAAAGAGTGGCACATTCAACAGATTCATATATTGTATATTAAACAAATAGTCCTTGAATTCTTACTATGGTTTAGGCACTTTTCAAGCATTATGGTGGATCCCAAGATGCAATTTGACTTTAAAAATCATTAAAAATAAAATATCTAAAGATTAGATATGTATAAGTATTACAGCTATTTTTTGGCACCTGTTATTTAGCATATGATAGTAATTTCTTTATGACAACTATATTTTAAGGGAGGGAAGCCCATGTATTAAAAAATTAAAAACAATGCTTTTTAAAAAGTTAGATTTAAAAATTACTCTGAAATGCATTTTCTTTAAATATAGAAATTACTAAATTTATTTAATGATTCTTATGTGCAAAAATTAGTCTCTAGTTAGTTTGCTGTTTTTTATTTAAAAAAGGCAAAATTGGAGCCTCTGTTTCAGGTGCTTTCACGTGGTAGGTGTCCTTAGATGTTGTTGGAACGTAAAAGCATTCAGCTGTCCATTGGCATAACTATAATACAGAAACTTTGATGAAGTTATCAATATCTCATTGAAAATAGTTGTTGTAAGGACATTTTTTCCCCATTTAGCTCAAGATGACAAAATCAGTCTTAAATCTGCCTGGCTTGGTAAGTTTCAGGGCTACAGTGATTGTTCATTGTCCTCTTCTGTTGTGTTCTGCAATGGAAAAAGTATGAGCTAATCATTTGGTAGTCTAGTAGCACTTTAGCTGTCACTGGATAAAAGTGACTTTCTAAGTCAATGTTCTTTTGTTATTAACAAATGTCAGAAACAGAGATAAGGAAAGAGCTTGAGGTTGGAATTTTCCTCCCATAGGAACATATCCTTAGTTCTTATGGGTTTAGCACACTTTTAATATTTTAATGAAGGCTTTTCATGTGCCTATGCTATTTAATATTCCAAATTAAGGTTCTATTCTCTTCCTGATATGCACATGTAACTCCCATTATGCACCATCAAGAGGAGTGTGGTAGAAAAAGCCTCTATCTGCATGGAACAGCACATGCCTTAAGCACAGAAGGTCAACAATTGTGCTTTGACTAAGCTAAGGCTTCTTAATGAGAGCTTCAATGCTTCAGTAAGTGTTTTACATTTCAGTCAAAGCACCAGACTTGGATAATGATAAGTTTCAATATGTTCTCAGTCAAAAATAATTTCATAGTTATTCTAACGTCATTCTTCACTTCCAAAGAAACAACACATGTGATCCGCGATGTAAGGGTTACCTCAGGATTTTCAGAAAAGCACAGACTTAAGCTTTAATGGCTAGCATAACTTGGTTCTAACTGCAACAATATTTCCATTTAGACCCAAATGACCTGAATTTGCTGGTTTCCAAAGACTGGTGGTCTACCACTAGGAGAGAGTTAAAAATCTAGAAGTTATTTGGCTATCTTAACCAAGAGTTGATTAAATAAAAAAAAAAAAAAAAACTAGGATAAGAATTACTTAAGGGGGAAAAATTTCAGTAATATATTGCAATTTCTAGGGATGAATAAAAGAATGTGTTTGGGCTAGCTACAACTTGAGAAAATTTGATTTTTAGTACACTTTCCAGACTTTTTTTTGGCCTTCCAGAACAAATAATCAGAAATATTTCTCTACTTAATATTCTACCCATTTAATAGTGTTAGTATGATCCTGGGAGAGCTGCTTCTATTTATTATTCTGAACATGGAAAGTATCTGGATCTTTCATTCAAAGAAATCATATCCCTTACTTAAGAACAGTTAAGGAATAGATGTAAATGTCCACCTGTCTATTAAGAAATGTTGAATTGACTCAATCTTGGAGAAAACTGCTGAAAAGGACAATCTAATGATATATTTGAGAGAGTCTAAGCTAGAATTTAGAAATCAGATTGTATCCCCAGAAGTACCGTAATTGTTCTAAGATAAGGCACTGCTCCCAAGTACTAAAAAGGCCAAAGGGACCCAGAGGATTACAAAGCACATACCCTTGATTTTATAATGAGGAAGTTGAAGGCTCTCTGGCTTATCATGCGTTATTACCTGTTTATGCCTTACTGTGAATTTTATCAGATCCTTCCAAAAGCTGTGCGTGTGTGTGCTCAATCTCTCAGTCAAGCCTGACTCTTTGACTATAGCCTGCTAGGCTCCTCTGCCCATGAAATTTTCCAGACAAGAATGCTAGAGTGGGATCTTACTCCAACCCAGGGATTGAACACATGTCCCTGCATCTCCTGCATTGCAGGTGGATTCTTTACTGCTGAGCCACCGGGGAAGCCCTTTACAAAAGATAACTGGCTATAAATGTTTTGTTAGTGGAAAGGTTGTTTAGAAGCTGAAGGTAACAGCTACTTGGGATATGTTCCTATATATATAAACTATCACAAAACTTAGGAGTATAAAGCTACAACTATTTTATTATGTTCATGGAATGATTTAATGACAGGGTGTGATTCAAAGGTTTGAAAGCTGAAAGAGGTTGGGCTGGAGGATCCTTCTTCAAGATTCTTCACTTACATTGCCTGGCACCCAGACTGAGACGACAGATGAATGGAGTTCAGCTAGGACTGTTGAGTGTGGATCTATTTGACTCCACTCCAGCATAGCAGTCTTGTAATAGATTTGTTAAACAGTTGCTTAGGGCTCTAAGAGCAAGTGTTCCAGTAAAAAGATGGAAGTTACATGGACTTTTGGACTTTTTTATGACCTAGCTTTTGAAGTCACATAGAGTATTACATTGGTCACAGTAGGTACAACCTTGACCATATTCAAAAGATGAGAATTTGGATCTTGCCTATCAATGGAAAGAGTATCAAAGAAGTTTCTTATGTGTTTTAAAACTGCATCAGAGGGGGATGGAATAGAAAAAGAAGACAGTGAAAATAATTTAAACTCCAGATAGCATTAAAATTGATTATAAGCTTTCTCTATTGCTTTATCTAATTAGACATTTTTCATTTAGAAGAAATAAAGGAAAAGAAATATCCAAGAGATGAGATTTCTGTATTTAACATTTAGTTGTATTTTTTGGTTAAATAATATTTTCTACCAGGGCTTATACAGAAAGTTAGGATCTGGTATCTTTATGACAACCAGAGTTAATGACTGGAAAATGAACATTTAGAGTCAAAAAAGTGAATATTTAATCCATGGTGATTTTTTTAAAAAACTATAACTCAGGATATCTTGCCTAAATGTTTAAGGTTGATGTGAGTAAAAATTGGATAGATATACTTTTTGCCTGTTGGGGTCAAGGCTGTCTTTTAGACTTGTCTTTCCATTTCTTTCTATTATAAACAAGCAAGGTTATAAGTCTTACAGTTAAGACAAAGTAAATTGGCATAGCTATTTAAAGAGGATGAATGATGAATGAGAAAAAGGAATCAATTTACTCAGAATGGATTCTTTAACCTTGTCAAGATTCCTTTTACTCCTTATCCGAGTCAGTTTGGTTGCTCCACTAGCAATATCTGCTGAATGAGGCAGGTTTCCTGAAGTGGGAGATTTGGACCTATAGCAAGAGTCATTTAAATGGTAAGGAAAGGCCTGAATAAAGTTTGGCAGGTTATATTTTTATCATCCATATTAGCTAGGTTAAAGCCCTTGAAACTGAAATGGGTCACATGTTCTTTGAGGGAAAGTTAAGCTAGGGATCTGTGGGTAGCCATCTTTTGTTGTGGATAGGAAGAAGCAATGAGGATGATGGAACTGAGGACTAAGGAGAAGAGATGGAGAGACAGAGGAGCAGAAACTTCCAGAAATGCAACAGATGTGCAGAGAACTAGAGGTGATAACAACCTAGCACCACATAAAGATAACCAGGTGACTCTGCCTTTCCCAGTAGCTTTCCAGTACTTGGTTCTTACCGTTTATTAAGTGTAGAAAGGAAGGTATCTGGTAACCGTCATTTTAGTTAAACAGTATACACTAAACAACTTATTTGCTTAATTTACAATGATTTAAACTTGCTTGAATTTGTATTTTTTGTAACAAAATAGGACTAAGACTTACTTTTGTTATGTGCAAAGCAATGTGCTGAGCATTATGGATTTAAATGTGGTTTCATGTGTGCTAAGTTGCTTCAGTCATGTCTGATTCTTTGTGATCCTATGAACTATCACTCACTAGGTTCCTCTGTCCATAGGATTCTCCAGGCAAAAATACTGGAGTGGGTTGCCACACCCTCCTCCAAGATCTTCCCAGGGATTGAACTTACATCTCTAGCATTGGCAGGCAGGTTCTTTACTACTAGCACCACCTGGGAAGCCCTGAAATGTAGTTAACAAATATGAATTAGATACTAATCTTTTTCTAATGGAGACCACAACTGATAATAGAAACAAGATATATGGTAGTTCCCGCTTATCTATGGTTTCATTTTCCATGGTTTCAATTAACCATGGTCAACTGTGGTATGAAAATATTAAATGAAAAATTCCAGAAATGAATAATTTGTAAATTTTAAATTACATGCTCTTCTGAGTACTGTCATGAAATTTCACACCTTCCCACTCTCTTTGCCCCAGGATCCCCAACCATTGACATAACCTGCTCCCAATATCCAATCATTAACATTGTCATGATGTCCTTGATGATCCATATCACCTGAAGCAGCTGGTTCTCCTTCTAACCTATCATCAGAAGGTCAGTAATAGCTTAATGCTGCATCACTTTGCCCAAGTCACTTACCTCATTTCATCTCATCACACAGGCATTTTGTCACTTCAGATCATCACAAAAAGAAGGGTGAGTAGAAAGCTAGGACCTGGTATCTTTATGACATCCAGAGTTAATGACTAGAAAAAAACCAGTATATATAAAGTTAGGTATTATCCATAGTTTCAGGCATCTGCTTAGGGTCTCAGAATATATGTCCCGGGGGACTACTGGACACAAATTACTGCACTACAGTGTTTAATATATGAAATAGCTTAAACAGGGAAAATTCATTCAACACTGATCTAGGCACTTGAGATATGTTTGTGATCAAATATATAAGCACTTGATAGAGTGAGAGACTTAGTCATGAGAATATCATGAAGAAAATTTCAGATAGATAAAGCCATCCCTGAAAATGTTCCATAGTGGAGTGTGCATGGTATATATGGGGAATCGTGAAGAGATGAGTGCACATTCAGTAGAACTACAAGGGAAAGAGGAGTAAACAGTAAGGTTAGAGAGGTAATGGAAGTAATAAGTCTTTTCATACTACTGTGTCCTGTAACCACAAATAATAAGGAAAAATTTTAGTGATCAGTTAGGAAGATGTTACAAAAATCCACACAGGGAAATAATTGTGGATGAGACCAGGTGATAGCGATAGAATTATTAAGCAGTTTGATTCTGGGTAAAGTCTGATGATAGAGACAAAAGGATTTTGTGATGAATTGGAAGGGTGTGTGAAAGAGAGACATTTCAATATTTTGCTCTGAGCAGCTGCAAGGATGGTGTTGTCACCTGAGAGGAAACAGACATTTTGGTTGGAAGATCAGAAGTTCAGTTTTGGACATGTTTGTTTGAAAAGTCTATTAAACTTTCTGGTAGAGATATCAAGGAGGCAGTTGGTTACATGGGTAACTTATATTGAAAATAAGACTGGAGAGGATAAGTTGATGTATGATTCCATGGAAAATAAGTTGGGTTTCCCTGGTGTGCTAGTGGAAAAGAACCCTCCTCGCAATGCAAGAGACACAAGAGATGCAGGTTCAATCCTTGGGTTGGAAGATTCCCTGGAGAAGAGCATGGCAACCCACTCCAGTATTCTTGCCTAGAGAATCCCATGGACAGAGGAGCCCACGGGCAGGCTACAGTCCCTAGTGCTGCAAAGAGTCGAACATGACTGAAGTGACTTACACATACAAAGCCAGGAGGTTGGATGGCTCACCAAATAAGTGAGAACAGATAAAGGAGAAAAGATGATCAGAGATGAAACTATGGAGCAGCCAAAATTAGAAGGTCAGTCCAAGAGAGAGTGCTAAATGTGCAAAATACAGAGATTGTTTTATGTAAAATAAAGAGAGATTATTTTGAGTAAGGAAAACTTCATGGATGAGAGAGCATTTGAATTGAGTCCTAAGAATAGGAGGCATTTTTAGTGTAAATAAGGAGGAAGAATTGTCACATTAGAGTAAAAAGGAATAGGATGAGCAATGTATGAATTAAGAACAGCAAGTATATCAAGGTTTAGCAATAGGTTACACAGGTAACAGACATTATTACACTGCATAGTAGAGAACTATGTAAGGGCTTTGCATACAAGTTGATGTGATAAAATGATGCATTAAAAAGACTAATCTAGCAATATAGCGTAGGTTAGATGGAAAGGGTTGAGTTTGGTTACAGAGAAACGGATTAGAGATTAAGTAACATAATAAAGTGCATATAAAAATACACACATTATGTATAATGTATATACTATATAGTGTAGTTTACTCATACTTCCCCATTGTGATTGTTAATTTTATGTGTCAATTTAACTGGGTCATGAGGTATCCAGATATTTGGTCAAATATCATTCTGATTGGTTCTATGAGGGTGTTTCTGGATGAGATTAACATTTTGACTGGTAGACTGAATAAAGCAGATTGCTCTCCCTAATATGGGTGAGCCCCATCCAGTCAGCTGAAGGCCAAAATACAACCAAAAGACTGATCCTCCTTTAAGTAGGGGGAATAACTTCTGTCTGACTGCTTTAAGCCATGATATTTATTTTCCCCAGTCTTTGTACTGGAACTAATGGGTTGACCATGTTATGGAAAAACCTGGATGAGCTTTTGTCAACCCAGTACATCACTGACTTTCCTGGTTTTAAGCCTTTATTCCCAAACTGGAACTATACCATCAACTTTCCTGGGTCTCCAGCACACTAACTGGAGATCTTGGGACTTAATCAGCCTCCATAATTATTTGTTGTTATTCAATCTCTAAGTCATGTCTGACTCTTTGTAACCCCATAGACTGCAGCACTCCAGGCTTCCCTGTCTTTCACATCTCATAGAGTTTGCTCAGACTCGTGTCCATTGAGACAAAGATGCCGTCCAACCATATCATCCTCTGTTGCTCCCTTCTCCTCCTTCCATCAGCATCTTTCTCAGCATGGTCTTTCAGTGAATAATTCCAAAGAATTAGCTCTTTGCATCAGGTGGCCAAAGTACTGGATCTTCAGCTTCAGCATCAGTCCTTCCAGTGTATATTCAGGGTTGATTTCCTTTAGGATTGACTGGCTTGAACTTCTTGCTGTCCAAAGGACTCTCAAGAGTTTTTCTCCAGCACCACAGTTTGGAAACTTCAGTTCTTCAGCATTCGGCCTTTCTTATGGTCTCTCACTTCCATACGTGACAGCTGGAAAAACCACAGCTTTGACTATACGGACCTTTGTTGGCAAAATGATGTATTTGCTTTTCAACATGCTGTCTGTGTAGACATAGTAATGTCTTTAGAAGACAAAAATTAAAGTGTATATGTATTTTCAGGATGCTGTTAGATATGGAAAGAGAGGTTACTGTTAGGACTGCTCTTGCAAGTTTTAGTTGCTGTGATAAGAAGTCAGTGATAAGTATATTCTTTCATTATTTATTTGAGTATAGAACGTAAATGCTTTGCAGATTTTTTTCTAATTTCTATACAATACCTAAATATTTCATCAGTGAGTTTAAGTGATATTTTTAAAAAACTTTACTGTTGTATGAGAGAGATTATTATGTGGAGAGACTGCAATGTACTTAATAAAGTATACTGAAAACCAAACAATAGTTTTATTCATATTCTACTGGTTTCCGATTATGAAAATCTCTTTGCAACCCCAGTTTCCTTATGTACAAAACAGTTAATAATATTTGTGTTTAGCTCAATTTGTCTAGAACACTAGCTGAAAAATGCTCAGATGGTTCCACTTTGTAAACTCTGAAGGGCTCTTTAACACAAGAAGGTATTCACAGTAAGTGCTAGAAACTGTTCCTTGAAAACTTTCCCCTCCCTATCTACATCAAATGGAGAAGGAAATGGCAACCCCTCCATTGTTCTTGCCTGGAGAATCCCAGGGACAGGGGAGCCTGGTGGGCTGCCATCTCTGGGGTCGCATAGAGTCGGACACGACTGAAGCGACTTAGCAGCAGCAGCAGCAGCATCTACATCAAAATCTACCAGTGAGATTTTAAACATTACAGTATTCCTTACCAAGAATTCTCTTAGGCGAGATTACTGCCTAAACTGTCTTTCTTTGGGAGATCCTTAGCAAAATCATGACTCTTCCGTAGTAAATTTCCATCTTGACCAAAGTATGATCTTAAGTAAGCTCCCCATGTCATGGTTTCAGTCAGTTTATTTCCCTATTAGACATGTAGTTCTCTGTTATGCTCATTGTATAAATTAGGGTTTTCATTCAAGAAAATGAAAGTAAACAGAAAGAGAGACTTACTACAGGGAATTGGATATTTACAGGAATTAGGTGTTTGCATGAGGAAATTAGGTATTGACAGAAACATTGTAAGGAGGTTGTTGTTATTGTTGTTGTTTAATCACTCAGCCGTGTCTGACTCTGCAAACCCATGGACTGTAGCATACGAGGCTTCCTTGTCCTTTCTCCTAGAGCTTGCTCAAACTCATGTCTATTGAGCCAGTGATGCCTCCATCCAACCATCTTGTCCTCTGTCATCCCCTTCTCCCTCCTGCCTTCTATCTTGCCTTGTCTCCTTGCCTTCTATCAGGATCTTTTCTAATGGGTTGGCTCTTTGCATCAGGTGGCCAAAATATAGGAGTTTCAGCATCAGTCCCTCTAATGAATATTCAGGTTTGATTTCCTTTAGGATCGACTGGTTGGATCTCCTTGCAGTCCAAGGGACTCTCAAGTCTTCTCTAA
Organism: Aepyceros melampus; assembly: GCA_006408695.1. NCBI lineage: Eukaryota > Metazoa > Chordata > Mammalia > Artiodactyla > Bovidae > Aepyceros > Aepyceros melampus. The sequence goes on from SJXQ01006574.1 coordinate 164,495, forward strand.
CACCATAGCTCAAAAGCATCAGTTCTTCAGTGTTGAGCCTTCTTTATGGTCCAACTCTCACATCCATATAAGACTACTGGAAAAACCATGGCTTTGACTATATGGACCTTTGTTGGCAAAGTAATGTCTCTGCTTTTTAATATGCTGTCTAGGTTTGTCATATCTTTTCCTCCAAGAGCAGGCATCTTTTAATTTCATGGCTACAGTCACTGTCTGCAGTGATTTTGGAGCCCAAGAAAATAAAGTCTCTCACTGTTTTTGTTGTTTCTCCATCTATTTACCATGAAGTGATGGGGCCAGATGCTGTGACTTCTTTTTTTGAATGCTGAGTTTTAAGCCAACTTTTTCACTCTCCTTTTTCACTCTCATCAAGAAGCTCTTTAATTCCTCTTCACTTTCTTCCATAAGGGTGGTATCATCTGCATATCTGAGGTTATTGATATTTCTCCCTGCAATCTTGATTCCAGCTTGTACTTCATCCAGTCCAGCATTTCACATGATGGGCTCTGCATATAAATTAAATAAGCAGGGTGACAACATACAGCCTTGACGTACTCCTTTCCCAATTTTGAACAAGTCCATTGTTCCATGTCCAGTTCTGTTTCTTCTTGACCTGCACACAGGTTTCTCAGGAGACAGGTAAAGTGGTATGGTATTCCCATGTCTTTCAGACTTTTCCACAGTTTGTTGTGATCCACACAGTCAAAGACTTAGTATAGTCAATGAAGTAGACTGTACTACTTTCTGAAATTCTTTTGCTTTTTCTATGATCTAATGGATGTTGGGAATTTGATCTCTGGTTTCTCTGCCTTTTCTAAATCCAATTTGAACACCTGGAAGTTGTACTGTTGAAGCCTGACTTGGAGAATTTTGAGCACTATTTTGCTAGCATGTGAAATGAATGCAATTGTGCAGTAGTTTGGAAAATCCTGTAGGCAGAGAACTGGTGGGCTACAGTCCATGGGGTCCCAAGAGTTGGACACAAGTGAGTGACGAATGCTTTCACTTGAACATCCTTTGGCATTGTCCTTCTTTGGGACTGGAATAAAAACTGACCTTTTCCAGTCCTGTGGCCACTGCTGAGTTTTCCACATTTGCTGGCATACTAAGTGCAGCACTTTAATAGCATCATCTTTTAGGATTTGATAGAGCTCAGCTTGAATCCATCACCTCCGAGGAGGTTGCCACTGGACTTTTGTTGCACAACGCAACACCATAGCTGTGACAAAGACAGAGAAAAACCCTGCTATTGCCATACCTACTATCACTGTCACCTTATACCCAGATGATTAGTGATGAAGGGGCAGAGCATTCAGAATGTCTGAGGTAAAAAAAAAAAAAAAGCAAAACACCCTTGTCAGTGCTTGCTTGCTAGCTGCTAAGGGAAAGTGAAAGGAGAGACTCTCGGTCATGTCTAACTCTTTGCTACCCCACGGACTGTAGCCTGCCAGAGGACTGTAGACTGTCCTCTGTCTATGGAATTCTCCAGGCCAGAATACTGGAGTGGGTAGCCATTCCCTTCTCCAGGGGATCTTCTCAACCCAGGGATTGATCCCAAGTCTCCTGCATTGCAGATAGATTCTTTATCATCTGAGTCAGCAGGGAAGCCCAAGGATACTGAAATGGGTAGCCTATCCATTCTCCATCAGATCTTCGTGACCCGGGAATTGAACTAGGGTCTCCTGCATTGCAGGCAGAGTCTTTACTCGGTGAGCTACCCGGGAAGCCACTACTACCTCCCAAATACAGTGTGAATGCAACTAATTCACTTGTAGATACCAATTTCCAGACAAGTCTGTATGATTTGTTGGTCTTCTAAATCTTTCTAAGATGAGAGTAAATGGAAGTATGGGAAAGCAATTTCAAGGAACCACTACAGTTTCTGTGTAGCTAAGTTCATTTTTCCAGTGTTCCTCAGTGGCCTCGGAACTTCTCACCTTCAAGCCCCATGTCCTTAAATGCTGGAGTTCTTTGGTCTTTGGAGAATTATGTGAGGAACAAGGGAGAGGACTATCAAAGGAATGGCCTGGGAGTTTGGGATTAGCAGAGAGAAACTATTACATGTAGAATGGATAAACAACAAGGGCCTATTGTATAGAATGTGAAGTGAAAGTGAAAGTGAAGTCACTCAGTCGTGTCCGACTCTTTGTGACCCCATGGACTGTAGCCTACCAGGCTCCTCCCTCCATGGGATTCTCCAGGCAAGAGTACTGGAGTGGTTGCCATTTCCTTCTCCTATTGTATAGAACAGGGAACTATATTCAATATCCTATAATAAACCATAATGGAAAAGAATATGAAAAAGAATATATATTTTATAATGCATACATTACTGTATACCAGAAACTAAAACAACACTGTAAATCCATTATACTTCAATAAAAGAAATTGAAAATAAAGAAGACATGCATATCTTCTGCCCATGAAGAGTTAAAGATATTGTTTTGGGATAAGATTTTCAGTCATTAACCAATTTAGAAATCAGAATGTAAAGAATTATGCAAGGGAAGACACATGGGTATCACCTTATGATACATTATTATCAAATAAGTTGTAGTTCCTTTATCTCCTTTAAGTCAAGTTGCTGTGATTTTGCAAAAGCAATAGAAAGGAATTCTTGGATATACATGTCCTAAAAAAGCATATTATCCTTACTGAAAAACTGAAAAATTTATCCAAATATATGTTTCATCAGTCAAGTGAAATATAGGAATATATTCTTATTTTGTGGCAGCTAGGTCTCAGGTTTGTTTTTTTTTAAATTTATTCTGTGAATTAAGATATCTATTTATCCAGTGCAGTGTTTTGCCAGCAGGTACTGTGTATAGTGTCAATTTAATTTTCCTCTCTCTGATACTGATGGAAACCCTGTCTTAGGTTGGGAGGGTAAATTGATATACACATTCTTGCAGATTTAGGGGCATCTAGGACACAATTCACATCTTCTTTTAAAATTCAAGAAGAGTTCAAAAAGTATTATTGGAGTCTTGGAAAGACACTTCAGATCTCCTCTGGGGAGCAGAGTTAATGTCACTTCCAACTGCCCTATCTCTGGCTCCATCACCATTTCTAGAATGAAGTCCTACTTCTCTCAGATATTCTCAGGCAACAGTTGCGTATGGCAGGAATGTCAGTGTTGGCCCATGCTAATGTGATGTTGAGCATCTCGAGTGGACAAGTCTGGCTGGGGAACTCCCTTGCTGGTCTTAGAGCGATACTGCAGTCTGAGACTCTACCTCTCACCTCTCCTTCTTGCCTCTCTCCCTTCAGAGATGTCAGAACTGCACTGCAGTCTGAACACTTTTTCTGCCTACTCCTGCTTCCTCCCTGTTATTCTTTGGAAGTGTTTCTTCATCACGGCTCCTGAAAGACTGATCACATCTTGGTGTGTGCTTCTCAGATGACCTGAACAAATACAATGACTTTAAAGATTACAATTAGAAATTGTTTTAAAGATTGTAAACATGGGATTTCCATCTTCACTGAGAAAAGGAGTAGGATAATTAATTAAATCTAAACAAATGAAGGTACTCTAAGTGTCATTTTTAACTGTAAATTCATGTAGCTACTGAGATGGGATAATATTGGAAGACAAGTTTTTAGAGAATTTTAAGAAGAGAGTCAACATTTATAATATATTATACTAAATATGTAATGATTGAATCTGTCAGCATTCTCTGTGAGTAATGGAAACCCTTTTGTTGCCACCGTGAAACTGTGCTATTGAACCATTGATACTAATTCTCCAGCCCTGATACTAGTATCGAACAGGTTAGTTGCTTTATGGGTTAAATACATTCAGGGTTCCTAATCATCATTTATTATGTGTAAATGCATTTTAGGTTTCAAATATGGAATGAAAGTTAATTGTAACATAGAAACTGCCTGAGTTTACCATTGTTAGTTCTGTAAATAAAAAATTACCTTTGCTCTAGAGGGCAGTCATTTCAAGGGTGTAGTATTCTTAGGTTAGTAAAGTATTTTCTCCGTTTTGCCACTGACTCTCCAGCATTTCGCATTATTAATCAACCTATTTCTTTGGCATGGAACCTGGCACTTTTGCTCCCTCCCTAGGATCTACCCCTGCATTATAGGTTGCTTATCAGAGAACTTTCCCCTTTTCCAAAGGTCTACATTTTAGGGTCTAGGGTCTAGATTCTGAATTCTGCAAAGAAATGAAAGCTATGCCAATAAAATGTAACAGAATAAAGAAAAAAATCAACATTATTTCACATTCAACTTTTATTTTTCTGTAAGAATAATTTACAGTTTATGAGCTTGTTCAGAATATGTGATTATTTTTCAAATATTTGGCAACTCATTCTTTCCATAAAAGTATCTGTAGATTAGATGGGAAATATTTTAAATAATTTCGTATTTCATGTGAAATAATCACAATAACCATTTTAATTTGTAAAATTTTCTAATAGATGACAATGTATATTTTGCATTTTTATTATACTTAATATAATTCCAAAGATACATTATATTTGTTCTTTGTAAACTAATTTCTTAGCTCATTTTGAAACTCATCCTGGATGTACAAGATTCTAAATGCAATTCTCTTCAGTCTGAATTTTATGAACTTCTAGGAGCCTCAGCTTCAATATCTGTTTTCTTAGGAAGCTTCTATTTGTATAAATGTATTAAGCTTGATTCTTCCCTGAAAGCAAATATAGCTACACTTATTATTCCCAGTTTGATAATAAAACCTTTAATCATAATCTCTAGATAAAGGACTTTTCCACTCATGGTTCTAAATAAAAGAAAATCTGCTTCCCTGTTTACTTAACATTTGGTGATGATGCAATAAATAAAAGAGCAGCTGAAGAGTGATTGTGTCTTTCTCTGCTTTTTCTTTCTACAAGTTGAGTTTTACATGGATGTATGATGTCTCACAACAACATGACATCTTGGTTAGGTGAGTCTTGAGTCTGTTACACCTGCTTTAAAGCACATTTATGCCACAGAGTTCCCAGGTCAAGACAGTCTACTTTTGGACAGTCTACTTTTACCATTCCTAGCCTAAATGCTGATGAAAATGGATCTTTTTGCTTTCTTGGTGATATTTGGAAGAAAAAATTGAATTCCAGGTACCATGAAAATCTTATTTGTTGGATTGTTCTTTTTCTTAATGGGATTTATATTAAAAGTGAATTCAAGGAAATGTTTAAAAGCTCCATCAAAATGGAGGCAAAGCAGTATTGAAACAGAGGTTATGAGTCTCCTCTTTCCTGTAGAATACCCCACTGTAGAGATTTAGAGAGCTCCAGTAGTAGATAGGTTTATGTTGAAACAGTACATATTCACATATGTAGACATATTGATTAGTTTTCTTACCTGATCTGTACTTACAGTTTTTCTGCTAATAAATGCTAGCAGAAATATATAAGTTTGAACACTCACTTCTAAAATTTTCTTGACGTTGGTATAGCTATTAGCACTCTTCTGCTGTAGCAGGCAAGAGAACTGTAAGGGCAAGCTGGCAAACATCTGCACAAATGGCTTCTCCTGTACTCTTTGACAGGGAGAGGAGAGAGTCTTTGAGTTTTCATGCCCATGTTAGTTTCTGTTGCCATTTAGACTGTTGCTGCAAAATAGCAAATAATAAAGGAAGCTGTACAATTAGCCTCATGTAGTAAAATGAATGTTGGCCTGCCAGATAATGTCCCTCCATTTGAATCTTGGTCTTTTTCTGGCTACCTGTGGGCAAAACTTATCACCTTTTAATAATCATATTCTCTTCATCTGTCAGATGAGGTGCTCCCATCAGTGCTCACTTCATCTGTCAAATTAAGTGCTTAGCCTTAATTCTAGGTTTGTGATTCTGTAGATTTTTAGTAAATTAACTAGATTTTTAATGTCTTATGAATGGCAGAGAGGAGCTCTACATGCTTTGGTTGCCAAAATGATCTACTGTGCACAACTGAACAAAATGATTATGAACCTGATAACCATTTAAAAGTACTGTGATTTTTCTTGTGTCTGGAATATTTATAAATAAAACCAGAGGCTGATGAACTGTTTTTTTTTTTTTTTATTCAAGATCAAAAGTTGTTTTCCTCCTTTTTCTGGCTCCTTGCAGGAGCCATGGTTGTTGATTGGATTAAATGTTAAGAACCATTCTCATTTTGTGATTTGATGAAATATTATTTGATAAGTCCATATATTGAAATTAGCCTTGAAATAGATGGGCAGTATTCCTGATTTCTATTCATCTTTTCTTTGTACCTTCCTTTCTCCTAGAGAAATATTTCTTTCCTGCATGACCACATCCTTTTGTAGTGTAGAATAATTAAAACATTCAAAGCAAAGTGTCACTTGCTGTCAAGGCATCTTAAATATGTTCAATTGTATTTTAGTTGAACTTGAATGTTTATAAAAATTTTCTTACTTCTCATGTAACACTAAAATATTGATGCTGACCAGGTTGTGAAGGCATTAGTTTTAGTGGGGGTACTTTCAGATGCTAAGTAATCTTGCAAATGATTGATAAAAAACACTGCCATATCTATGAGAATTTGAGAATCTTGTAATGTCTTCCTGTTGTTAAGTGTATACTCAGGTGGCCAGAAAGAACTTTTCTTTTTTACTATTATTAGACTTTTTAAAGTGAAAAATACTTATCTCAGTATATTGATACCTTTGTTTGGGAAATATAAAAGAAATCAATGATGCATATGTTGCTGAGTACACTGTATATCTTTAATGCTTATATATTTCAAATTATATATACATTCTCCCCAGGGCTGTGTCATCTTTTCTAGAGTTAGGGTAACAAAACCTTCATTTGCCTGAAGGGACAGAGGGAACTATATAGGGGGGTGAGGCAATTAAGCAATTACATAACATTTTAAAAATATTAAGCATTTCTCACCATCTTTTTCACTTCTGGGAAGACTGCTTTTCTCATACTAACAGATTAGAATAGTTGATCCTCATATACCCCTCCTCTCTGTCATTCTTTTTTTCCTCTATGAAATTATATCTTTCTTTCCCAAAATACTTTCTGGAAAAATTAATGCTTATATTGAATTTTGAAAATGCAGCCATATAGGAGAGAGACTTTTTTGGGAGGCCATACCCTGTGGCATCCCAGATCTTGGTTGTATCAGTGGTCAAACTTGTGTGCTCTGCAATGGAAGCACAGAATCTTTACCATTGGACGGCCAGGGAACTCCCTGTGACTTTTGCTGAGGTATAATTGATTTACAATGTTGTCCTTGTTTCAGGTGTTTGGCAAAGTAATTCAGTTAATACACACACGCATGCACACACACGCATATATAAAAGAATCTGGAAAAGAACATATACTTTCTTCTTTTCCGTATAGGCTTTTATAAGATATTGAATATAGTTTCCTGTGCTAGGGCATAGCAACCCACTCCAGTATTCTTGCCTGGAGAATCCCCATGGACAGAGGAGCCTGGCAGGCTATAGTCCATTGGGTCACAAAGAGTCGGATATGACTGAGCAACTAAGTACAGCACAGCTATGCAATGTCTTTATTATTCAACTATATTATATATAGTACTGTATAACTGTTAATTCCAAACCCCAGATTGGGATGTTTTATTTAAAAAGTTAAAATAATTTTTAAAATATAATTTTGTTAAATATTATCATCTCCAACTGTTTCTTGCAAATTGTGTTTATGTTATCACTCCCATGTACTCATGATGAGCAGTAAAACAAACAAAACAAAACTAGGGGAGAATACTCTATCTTAAAACAATAAGAATAAAACTCTTGAGTCTGTATTGGTGGTGGAAAAGGCAGGTGGGAAAAGTAGATGAATAAATACAATATATAGTTAATCCAAAAGTCTCATTGAAGTTTATAATATCAGTCACTAGAAATACACAACAATTGCCAGCACCAACCAAATTAAAAGATGCATTCTGCCTTCTGCTCATTTCCCTTCCCTGCAAACATAATTATCAACAAAATTGAAAGCAACAGAAACAAAGGAAAAAAAAAGGGAAGATCTTGGAAAACCCATTAAGTAGATTATAATTTTCTAACAGTTGTTTAATGGACTATTTTCATTGTATGCTAACATTTTTTTCCTTGTCTTTTAGTAAGTTAGACTCTGTATTATATTTATCTTTGGCAGAACACCTAGCATTTGACAGGAATTCTAACCATCAAATGATAGCATGATAGTTTTATTATCTATGCATCTTAATAGTCCTGGCAAATAACAAATAACATTTCTTTCTCCCAGAGGAGAAAGAAATACAGATAGAAGCAGCTTAAGTGAATGAGTTACATAGCATAGTCAAAGAATACTTTCTATATAAATAGACTATTAAAGAGTTGGCAGTCTTATAAAAAGAAAATGGGATTTCGATAAGGAAACCTGGATTCATTTCTCAGTACTATGTGGATATATATCTTGAGGAAGTTACTAAACCTCCTTGTGTTTACTTAACAATAAAATGAGAGAATAAGATTAAATGATCGCAAAGCTTCTTTTCAATTCAGGCAATCTGTGAAATGACAGTGGAACCTAAGACTTAGGAGGTAATAGGTGTCACAGTCTGTGAGACACTATCACTTTAAGTGTTTAGCATGGATTTTACAATTGTCAAGCAATGTTATGAAGCAGATGCTGTTATTAATTGGGTTTATAAGGAAACTAAAGCTTAGGGATTTAAGTCTCTTAAACACTGTCACATGCTTGGGAGCAGCAGAGTTGAAGTCTTAAATGAGGCCATCTGACTCCAGAACCTACCAGCATAAAGACCATGCTATGCATCCTCCCCTTGACATTATTCATGAGCCAATCACAAGAGGGAGTGCTAAGTGTGTCAATTCTGCATTCTCTCCAACTTCATTGTCCCTGAGTAGATGATTATTTGCCCATCAGTCTGCCTTGTGCTGTGGCAACATATACTTCCTCTTCAGTTAGCATTTTCTGTCTGTGCTCACTCTTTATGATCAAGAGAGTGGCACATTTTCCAATGGAATATTTCTACTGAGTATTTTCCAGAGACTGCCCACACAATCATCGAACAGGAGTCAGAGGGAAGGCTCACAGAAATTACAAAAGAACAGTCAAGGGAGAGTCTTTCATAGCAGAATTATAGTAGTGTCTCCTTAGGTCAAAGTCAAAGTAAGGATGAATTAACTCCCAAAGCAATTTTGAAAAGGTGAATTCAATGATATTGCAGTTGTTGGACCAGGTGTTAAAATGTTATTGGGTGTTAATTTAATTTTCATCCTGTCAACACTCATCTGAACTGTAACAGCTGCTAAACACGGTTCCACAAGAGCAAACCATCCTTACAGAGGAAGCAGATGCCTAATCAATAGGGCCAATAGAAATGTGTGGCTCAGCCGAGCAACCTGCACAAGGGGGAATGAATCCACAGGGCTCTGTCTTACCTGAATAGAAAATAACTTTAAAGATAGTGAGACTATTCAAGCAGTAAAAACAGGAGACTAAAAGTCCTGGGTTGGCTTCCTATTGACTCTTTTCTTTCTTTTAAAATTCTCCATGACCTTGGATTGAACAGTGCCTTAGTATCTCTGTCCTCTTTCAGAGATACTGAGGATGTCATTTCCAGTCTACTGCTATCTCTACTGCAGTTACCATCTTACCGGCTGTGAACAGTTTAAATTAAAAATCAACTGCTTCTTAAAAAAATGTACCTTCAATTACATTTTAACAATGCATGCATACATTCTCAATAGCTTCAGCCGTGTCTGACTGTCTGCAACCTTATGGACTATAGTCCATCAGGCTCTTCTGTCCATGGGAATTTTCCAGGCAAGAATAACGGAGTGAATTGCCATGCCCTCCTCTAGGGGACTTTTCTGATCCGGGATTGAAAGGCTTTAACAGTAAAGAGATAACAGTGATGCTGTAGTAATAGTTAATAGCTATCCTTCATTACATTTTAGGATAGATAGGCATAAATGACTTATAATTGGGAAGGTATTTTGCTTTTGAGTAATAAAATTGATTATGCCATGCTTTAAACAAATTTTCTGTAAATTGTTGTTCAGTCATTCATTTTTGTCCAACTGTTTGGGACCCCATGGACTGCAGCATGCCAGGCTTCCCTGTCCTTAACTATCTCCCAGAGCTTGCTCAAACTCATGTCCATTGAGTCGGTGATGCCATCCAACCATTTCTTCCCCTGTCATCCCATTCTCCTCTTGCTTTCAATCCTTCCCATCATTAGGGTCTTTTCTAATGAGTCAGCTCTTCACATCAGGTGGCCAAAGTATTGGAGCTTCAGCTTTAGCATTAGTCCTTCCAATGAATATTCAGGACTGATTTTTTTTTGGAATGACTAGTTTGATCTCCTTGCAGTCAAAAGGACTCTCAAGAGTCTCTTCCAACACTACAGTTCAAAAGCATCAGTTCTTCAATACTCAACCTTCTTATGGTCCAACTCTCATATCCATACATGACTATTGGAAAAACCATAGTTTTGACTATCTGGACCTTTGTCAGGAAAGTAATGTCTCAGCTTTTTAATATGCTATGTTTGTCATAGTTTTCTTCCAAGCAGCAAGCCAGCATCTTTTAATTTCACCACTGCAATCATCATTTGCAGTGATTTTGGAGCCCAAGAAAATAAAGTCTGTCACTGTTTCCATTGTTTCCCCATCTGTTTGCCATGAAGTGATGGGGCTGGATGCCATGATCTTAGTTTTTTGAATATTGAGTTTTAAGCCAGCTTTCTCATTCTCCTCTTTCACCTTCATTAAGAGGCTCTTTAGTTCCTCTTCACTTTCTGCCATAAGGGTGATGTCATTTGTATATCTGAGGTCAAGTCAATATGGTGGAGTAGAGGAATGTGTGCTCATCTTCTCCTGCGAGAACACCAAAATCAACTAGCAGCTGAACAACCAGTGACAGGAGAATGTTGGATCCCACAAAAAAAAAAAAAAAAAATCCCATATCCAAGGGCAAAGGAGAAGCCCCAACAAGATGGTAGGAGGGGAGCAATCATGTTTAGAATCAAACCTCATACCCACCAGAGATGCTCAGAGACACTTTACTTCAAGCACCAGGCACACCCACAACTGGGTGTTGCTTTTGCTTTGGCTCAGCCTCTTCATTCCTTATGGAGCCATTTCTCCACTCTTCTCCAGTAGCATATTGAGCACCTACCAACTTGGGGAGTTCATCTTTCAGTGTCATCTTTTTCCTTTTCTGTAAATTAGCCTCACCCAAAATAATCACCTTTGTTTATACACCTCAGACTTTATAAATCCTTCTCAGGTTGTGTGGTATTGTGCCAGGGATTCTCTCAACTCTGCTAAACACAAGATTTATGACACTTTGGAATGTCAATTTTATTAGAAGTTTTGGCATTATTTTTAATAAATGAAAGCAATTGGATTTAAAGGAGTAAAATGCAAATTTTATAGGAATGTTAAACAGGTACATCTTCCGACAGTTTGAATGTTGAGACAGGTTTCTTTGGTTTACATGCAAACCCTTGGCTATTGTTCTTTTAGGAACCATGGGGGAAAGGTTCCTGTGGCTACTTGTCTAATATGTTATCTTGGAGGAGAAATCTTCTATCTTCTTGGGTTTGTCAAATTTAAATGTCAAATGAAGTAAACAACATAAACTAACACTTGTTTTCTACTTCAGATTTTACAGTGCATATATTGTTCTTTTTCTTCTGCTTTTTATTCCTATAGAAAGTAAAAGCTTTAAGAAAATAAGCCGTAGGGATTGGAATAGTGGTTGTGTGACCTAACTGAAAAAAAAAAAAAAAAGTTTAGTTTGGAGAAAATAAGCTAATTGTGGTGTTTGGGAGAATAACCTGAACTTTTAAAATTTTTTTGGAGATAAGGTGAATTATTGAGTAGAATTCATAAGACTATCAGGGCACATTGAAAATTTTGTATCGTGAAATTCTTATTCCCCAAATAAATGCAAATAAGGCAGATAAGAGGAACTGAACCAGACTTTTAATAGAACAATAATTTTGAAATTGTTCTTTAGAGTTCTTAGTAGAGAAACAAAAGGTAACACCAAGTATCATATTGCTACTGCTGCTACGTTGCTTCAGTCGTGTCCGACTCTGTGCGACCCCATAGACGGAAGCCCACAAGGCTCCCCCTGTCCCTGGGATTCTCCAGGCAAGAACACTGGGGTGGGTTGCCATTTCCTTCTCCAATGCATGAAAATGAAAAGTGAAAGTGAAGTCGCTCAGTCATGTCCGACTCTTCTCGACCCCATGGACTGCAGCCCACCAGGCTCCTCCGTCCATTGGGTTTTCCAGGCAAGAGTACTGGAGTGGGGTGCCATTGCCTTCTCCAGTATCATATTACTTAGCGCTTAATTGAAACTGGGGACAAGAGCCATTACTGGTTATGTTTAGTATGACAACATACTAAAGTTTCCCATTTTATGTTATTTGAAAAGTCTGAAGTTTGGTACAGGAATATAATATCAGGAATTCTTCTTTCCTTCCTCTCTATTCTTCCCATCTTCTTTTTTTCTCTCTATCCCGTTTTCCTACTGGTAGGAAATAGATGTAGGTGGAACACTTTGATGAATGAATTTGTTCAATTTCAGTGAAGAAAGATGTACTTACAGGGTAAATTGAGTTTCTGAGTGTGTTAACACATTATCAGAGTCATTTATAAACTGTAATCTTATGGCTGTAAGTGAATTTCATTATATAATTTATATAAAATAGATCATAGATTAACAAATGTTATTTCCTTACTTTCACTAATTAGATTATTGCTAAATGAGATCAGCTAAATTCTGAAGCTTTTAATGGAAAATTGATGTATCTTTTGTGAGCCTTAGAAATCTTATTTCTTTGTTCTGTCACAGTAATATATACAGATTCATCATTAAAACTTGATATTTAAATCTAATTAAAGAATGTTTTTAGTGGAATGATCAGCCTTATAAAATAATTGAAAACAAATTTTGAACAAAATTCATAGAGAAATTAACATTTTGTCTTTTCTGTCATAATTCAAAGGTTTTCTAAAGAAAAAAAATTGCTTGTCACTATTTACTTTCTTTTCAGTGACTCCAGTACAAAACTGAACAGTCTCAGGTGCCACCTTATTTTGACTGTCTAGTAACTAGTGTGTTTGTCTGAGAGAGTAGGGTGTTGGGGGGGGGGCAAACTGGAAAACTTGGATTGATAAATAAGCACTGCTATATATAAAATAGATAACTGTTAAGGACTTAGTGTATAGCACATGAAACTCTACTCAATACTGTGTAATGGCCTATTAGGGAAAAGAATTTAAAAAGGAGTGAAAGTGAAGTCACTCAGTCATGTCTGACTCTTTGCGACCCCATGGACTGTAGCCTATCAGGCTCCTCAGTCCATGGACTTTTCCAGGCAAGAGTGCTGGAGGGGGTTGCCATTCCCTTCATATCAACATGGCTAACGCAGGTGGTGCACTGGTAAAGAATTCGTCTGCTAATGTGGGAGACACAGGAGATAGGGCTTCAATGCTGGGTCAGGAAGATCCTCTGAAGTAAGAAATGGCAACTGGCTCCAGCAGTCTTGCCTGGAAAATTCCAGGGGCAAAGGAGCCTGGCAGGCTACAGTTCATGAGGTTGCAAAGAGTCAGATACAACTGAGCACACACATGCAAGTAAAAGTATATGCATTACAGATTCCCTCTGATACACAGTTGAAACTAATACAACATTGTAACTCAACTAGACTCCAAGAAAAATTAAAAGATAAAAATAAAAGCCATCATTGAGAGCGAATAAAAAATGTCAGTTACCTTCACTGTGCATTTAAATCGCATGCTGTTCCCTCAAATTCTCTGCCACACAAATGCTATAATTCCTTGTTTACTCACAAACCCAAAGAGTGGGATAAAACTTGGAGGAAATCTTGGACTTAACTCCTCAGTGGGGAAATCCTGAGATTTGGTGGTTGGTTACTGTTTCATCATATATGCAAATAGATGTCTGAGAAAATGCAAGTTGGATCACAAACTGCTTGCTAGAAAGTATAGTTATTCAATCAGGAACCACAGTAATTATTTTGCTGGGCCAAAAGTAAACAACAAAAAGCAAAGCAGGCTTTTTTTTCCCTCCATATCTGGCTATCATGGGCTATATCAGAGGTTCTGACACAGAGAAGACTTTTAACAAATGTTTATTTGAATAATAGTAAATAAATAACTAATATAAACTAAAAAAAAATAAGAGACACGGAGATAGGGAGAATGCTAACAAAATATCCTATGAAAACACCTGTAAGGTTTAGACTTTCGGCTTTGATTTTTTTCTTCATTTGTGTCTTTTATCCAGATGAATTAACTGTGGGATTATATAGTGGGTAGACATTAATGTAACATTTTAAATTTTAATTGATTGGTTCATAGTTCATCTAAGAACTTACTGGGCAATATATTTATAGCCATGATTTCACTTTTTTCCATATATACCATTTATATATAGGGTGGTGGGCTTATTGTAAATTTTCTAACATAAAATTATATTAATATAAGTCTTCGCTACTGTTATACAACTGAATCCTCGTTGGCCTTTCTCAAGAGTACATTAAAGAGTTCAAATACACTACTTAGTAAATGCACTGATTTATACTCATTCTTTAAGTCTATACTTAAATTATAGAGTGGCTTATATTTCTTCTACAGTGGGATATACCTCATTTTTCAAACACCTTTATTGAATTATCTAATGTTTGTTTTCTTCCTCAATGTACTCTATCACAGTAACTGTAAATGATATATATATAATATATAAAACATATATATATTATATACCTATTACATTAAATTGAATATGAATTCTCACATATCTCATATTTGTTTGAAAGAGTTTGTTCAAATTTACTAGTTGAAAGAAATCAACACAAAGAGATCAAGATTTGTTCATGATCTCTTGATCTTTGAATCTCTAGAATTCTCAATCACTGAATTTTATTCTAATACTCTTCTTAAGGCAATAATATAATCCTTAAACTTAAATGTTTCCTATGACTAATAAAACCTGAAAGCTAAGACATGCATTTAAGGACGAGCCTATAATTTAAAAATGTTGAATCTTGCACTAATCCTGCTACTAATAAATTCAAAAAAGTTACCTTAACTCTGCAAAAGTTATTTTCTCACTTCATAACTCTAATAACATTATTGTTGTTGTTGTTTTTCAGTTGCTAAGTCATGTCCAATCTTTGCAACCCCATGGACTACAGCATGCCAGGCTCCCCTGTCCTTCACTATCTCCTGAAGTTGGCTCAAATTCATGTTCATTAAGTTGATGATGCCATCCAACCATCTCATCCTCTGCTGCCCTCTTCTTCTTTTGCCTTCACTCTTTCCCAACATTAAGGTCTTTCCAATGAGTGGATTTTTCACATCAGGTGGCAAAAGTGCTGGAGCTTCAGGTAGAGTATCAATCATTTCCAGTGAATATTCAGGGTTGATTTCCTTTAGGATTGACTGGCTTGATCTTACAGTTCAAGATACTCTCAAGAGTCTTCTCCAGCATCCCAATTCAAAAGCATCAGTTTTCGGTGTTCAGCCTTCTTTATGGTTCTCTCACATTTGTATATGACTGCTAGAAAAACCATAGCTTTGACTGTGTGGACCTTTGTTGACAAAATGATGTCTCTGCCTTTTAATACGCTATCTAGGTTTGTCATAGCTTTCCTTCTAAGGAGCAAGTGTCTTTTAATTTCATGGTTGCAGTGATTTTGGAGCCAAAAAATAAAAAAAAAATCTGTCACTGCTTCCACATTTTCCCCTTCTATTTGCCATGTGATGGGACAGAATGCCATGATCTTAGTTTTTTGAATGACATTATACTGGAGTTTTAAAATATATTTCCAAATAGTGCAAACACATATATATGTTTCCCCCTTTTTTTCTCATTCATATTCCAGTGAACAAATGAGCCACAATTGTGTGTGATTAGCAGTGGCTTCCTACTTAGCCTTAGTCTTGTTGAACTCTAATCAAACTTAAGTGGCCCTACTGTGAACACTGAACCATACCTTATGATAGTTGTTCTGGTAGTATCTTCACTTCTAGTTTGGGCTTTGATTGGTTTTCTTCATTGTGTCTTTTACCCAAATGAATTAACTATGGGGCTATATTGTGGGTATATATTAATGTAAGATCTTCCATTGTCATTGTAGGATTTTAAGGTTATGGCATTTATTGTTGCTTATAAGGAATGGACTTTTAGGACAGATCAATCAAAGATGGTTACCTGCTAAGGTACTGTGCTCAAGTTCAGAAATCTATACACAAATGAACTTGCTTATAGGCCTTCTGTTGAGGCTTACCTCAGAAGTAGATGACTATAATGATAAAGATACATCATGTTTCAAATTAAATAATAATATAATTTTCTAAATGATCTCTGGGAAAGATCTACTTTATGGAACAGAAGTACTTAATAAAAATGAAATAGCTTACTCTAAGCTGTAATAGCTACTTAAAAGGATAATCTAATTTTGATTTTAAATCCCAAGCCTAAGTATCTTACTCACCCTTGATCTTTTTACAGTATCAGATGGCTCTTGATTTCCTAAAAATTAAGACTTCTTTTCAAGTACAGATGTTGAAGATTTACTTTACTGAGTAGGTAGACCAAATTACTGGAGAATCAGTTTCTATATTTAAAAGAAAGAAACTACTGCAAGAACAAAGTATTCCAAGAAATGATTTGGAAATAGATTTTATTGAAGAAAATATATTGATAGCATGTGACTGCTCTGTAAATTTTGGCCTATAGTAGAATTTGTGTTAGTTTTCAGATGCAAGGAAGAAGAAAAAAAATAACTTGCTGCTATGCTATGGTAATAGTAAGTTCCTAGAGGGACATTGGGCTAAAAATAATTTATTGAAACTGCCCTCAATTTCTAAAGACATTTCTGAGTTGCATTTAGAACATAGCCATTGATTACAAAGTGTGATTTGAGAAGGCAAAAGAGGCCAATTTTCCTGCAAACAAATTAAGAGATACATATTGACTGCAGGGAAGTATGTCATCACTGAGAAATCGAAAGCTATAGGACTTTAGGAAATCAATCAGCAGTCGAGTCAAATTAGATTTTTTTCTCATACTTAGTTGTTGGTAACTTACATGGGATGTACATATTTTCAGCAGATATAAACCTTCTGCTTTTATAGCAGATCCACATCAATAAAATGAATAGAGAGATATTCATTCATATTTTATGTTTTTGTAATCTTAAAAAAAAAAAACAACAGAAGTCCCCTAAATCCTATGCAAATATATATGCTTCTCTACTTCATTTTTTCCCAGTGACCCACTTTTCTTAGCATTTTAGTTTGGGTCCCATTTGAGAAGGTATGACTTTCTAATCTGAAACCAATAACCAGCTTGCTATATTTATTTTAATGTTTTAGGAAATGAGAAAGAGGAAGGAAGTGGTTTTTCAATACATAAAAAGATAACAGCACTACATTCTATTAAGTCTTACATGGGGATGTATGTAGTAAGATCGCAGGTTCATATTTCTCCAGAAATAATAACAGTAAAATAGCTTTTAAAATAAAAATTCAAATAATGTGATTAATGAGGTTTTTTCTATTTAGATTAATATTTATTTTAATTGGAGGCTAATGACTTGAGATCAGCCCTGGGATTTCTTTGGAAGGAATGATGCTAAAGCTGAAACTCCAGTACTCTGGCCACCTCATGCGAAGAGTTGACTCATTGGAAAAGACTCTGATGCTGGGGGGGATTGGGGGCAGAAGGAAAAGGGGATGACAGAGGATGAGATGGCTGGATGGCATCACCGACTCGATGGACATAAACCTGAATGAACTCCGGGAGTTGGTGATGGACAGGGAGGCCTGGCGTGCTGCCATTCATGGGGTCACAAAGAGTCGGATATGATGGAGCGACTGAACTGAACTGAACTGAACTGAATGACTTTACAGTATTGTGGTGGTTTTTGCCATACATCAACATGAATCAGCCATGGGTATACATCTGTCCCCCCATCCTGAACCGCTCTCTCACCTCCCTCCTCACCCCATCGCTCTGGGTTGTCCCAGAGCACTAGCTTTGAGTGCCCTGCTTCATGCATCAAACTTGGACTGGTCATCCATTTTACATATGGTAATATACACATTTCAATGCTTTTCTTTCAAATCATCCCGTCCTCTCCTTCTGTTAGTCCAAAGTCTGTTCTTTACATCTGCATCTCTTGCTGTCTTGTATATAGGGTCATCATTACCATCTTTCTAAATTCCATATAGATGTATTAATATACTGTATTGGTGTTTTTCTTTCTGACTTATTTCACTCTGTATAATAGGCTCCAGTTTCATTCACCTCATTAGAACTGACTCAAATGCATCCTTTTTTATAGCTGAGTAATATTCTATTGTGTATCTGATTAGTGAGGTCTTAAGTATGTAATGATCTTTTGAGCATAATGTATCCATTCACAGAGCATTATGGAATTAGAAGCTAATTGTTCGTGTTTTAAGATAATAAACCAGAGATTTGTAATTACCAAGTGCACAAAATGCCCCACATTTCTAATCTTCAACAACAGCATATTAAGAGAATCATACACCATGATCGAGTGGAATTATCCCAAGGATGCAAGGATTCTTCAATATATAAAAACCAATCAATGTGATACAACATATTAACATATTGAAGAGTAAAAACTGTTTATAATTATCTCAATAGATTAAAAAAAGCTTTTCACAAAATTGAGCACTTATTTATGATAAAAGCTTTCCAGAAAGCAGATATCGAGGGAACCTACTTCACCATAATAAAAGCCATATATAACAACCCACAGCAAACATTCTCAGTGGTAAAAATGTGAAAGCATTTCCTGCAAGATGAGGAACAAGACAATGATGTCCACTCTCACCACTCTTATTAAGCATAGTTTTGGAAGACTTGACCCCACAATTAGAGAAGAAAAATAAATAGAAGGAATCCAAATTGGAAAAGAAGAGGTTAAACTTGTCACTGTTTGCAGATGGCATGTTACCATACATAGAAAATTCTAAAAATGCCACCAGAAAACTACTAGGAGTAATCAATGAATTTGGTAAAGTTGCAGAATGCAAAATTAATGCACAGAAATATCTTACATTCCTATATACTAACAATGAAAGTATAATTTCTCAGAAAGAGAAATTAAGGAAACAATCCCATTTATCATTGCAGCAAGAAGAATAAAATACTTAGGACTAAGACTACTAAGGAGTCAGAAGACATATATTCAGAAAACTGGAAGACATTGATGAAGGAAATCAAAGATGACACAAAGAGATGAAGAGATATACCATGTTCTTGGACTGAAAGAATCAATATTGTGAAAATGACTATACTACCCAAAGCAATCTACAGATTCAATGCCTTCCCTATCAAATTACCAATGGCATTTTTCACAGAATTAGAACAAATATTTGTACATTATGTATGGAAACAGGAAAGACTCCAAATAGGCAAAGCAATCTTGAGAAAGAAGTCAGATTCCCTGACTTCAGACTATATCACAAACTGTATAGAACAGAAATTAGCTCAGTGGAACAGGATAGAAAGCCTGGGTATAAGCCCATGCACCTCTAGTCACCTTATTTATGACAAAGGAACATGAATATAATGTGGAGAAAAGACAGTCTCTTCAATAAGTGGTGCTGGGAAAACTGGACAGTTACATGTAAAAGAATGAAATCAGAATATTCTCTATCAGCATACACAAATGGATTAAAGACCTAGTGTAAGGCTGGACACTAAAAAACTCTTAGAGGAAATCATATACACTCTTTGACATAATCACAGCAATAAGTTTTTTGACCCACCTCCTGCAGTAATGAAAATATAAACAAAAATAAACAAATGGGACCCAATTAAACTTAAAAGCTTTTGCATAGCAAAGGAAACCATCAACAAACTGAAAGGCCAGCCTTCAGAATGAAAGAAAATATTTGCAGACAAAGCAACTGACAAGGGATTAATCTCTAAAATGTACAAACAGCTCATTCAACTCAATTAAAAAAAAATAGCCCAATCAAAAAATTTAGCTGGAAGACCTAAATAGATATTTCTTTTTTAAAAAATTATTTACTTTTAATTGACAGGTAATTGCTTTATAATATTATATTGGTTTCTGTCATATATCAGCATGAATCAGCCATAGGTATATGTATATGTCCTCACTCTTGAACCTTCCTCCCACCTCCCACCCCATCCTACCCCTCTAGGTTATCATAGAGTACAAGATTTGAGCTCCCTGTGTCATACAGCAAATTTTCACTGGCTGTCTAATTTTACATATGGAAATATAGATGTTTCAATACTACTCTCTCAATTTGTCCCACCCTCTCCTTCCCCTTCTGTGTCCATAAGTCTGTTCTCTATGTCTATATCTACACTGCTGCCCTGCAGATAGGTTCATCAGTACCATTTTTATAGGTTCCATGTATATCCATTAATATACAATATTTGTCCTTCTCTTTCTGACCTACTTCAAGAAGACATACAGACGGCCATGAGGCACATGAAAAGATACTCAACCTCACTAATTATTAGAGAAGTGCAGATCAAAACTACAGTAAGGTATCACCTCACATTGCTCCAAACAGCCATCATCAAAGAATCTGTAAACTATAATGTCGGAGAAGATGTGGAGAAAAGGGAACCTTCTTGCACTGTTAGTGGGAATGTAAATTGATACAGCCACTATGGAAAACAGTATGGAGGTTCCTTAATAAGCTAAAAATAGAACTGCCATATGATCCATCAATCCCACTACTGGGCATTTACCTTGAGAAAACCATAATTGACATATGCACCTGGGCTTCTCAGGTGGCACAGACAGAAAAGAATCTGCCTGCTGTGCAGGAAACATGGGTTTGATCCCTGAGTCAGGAAGATCCCCTGGAGAAGGAATTGGCAACCCATTCCAGTACTTTTGCTGGGAGAATTCCATGAACAGAGGAGCCTGGTGGGCTACAGTCCATAGGATCATAAAGTGTTGGACATGACTGAGCAACTAACACACACTCCATTGTTTATTGCAGCCCTATTTACAATAGCCAGGACATGGAATCAACCTAAATGTCCATTGGCAGATGAATGGGTAAGAAAGCTGTGGTACATATACACAATGGAATATTACTCAGCCATTAAAAAGAACACATTTGAATCAGTTCTAATAAGGTGGATGAAACTGGAGCCTATTATACAGAGTGAAATACGTCAGAAAGGAAAACACCAATACAGTATATTAACGCATATATATGGAATTTAGAACGATGGTAATGATGACCCTATATGCAAGATAGCAAAAGAGACACAGATATAAAAAAACAGACTTTTGGACTCTGTAGGAGAATGCGAGGGTGGGATGATTTGAGAGAATAGCACTGAAACATGTATATTACCATATGTGAAATAGATCACCAGTCCAGGTTTGTTGCAGGAGACAGGGCACTCAGGGCTGGTGCACTGGGATGACCCTGAGGGATGGAATGGGGAGGGAGGTGGGAGAGGGGTTCAGGATGGGGGGGGGGAACATTTACACCCATGGCTGATTCATGTCAATGTATGGCAAATACCACTACAATATTGTAAAGTAATTAGCTTCCAATTAAAATAAATAAATTAACTTAAAAAATTTAAGAGATTGCACATGTGCAATCATTGCAGTATTAACACGATTTGCCTAAATATTTTATAGTCTTTACATGAGTAAATAGTGATCTTTCTATGTTTCTTCATGCTACTTGATGCCTTGCCATGAAATAAATGATCTGGAATCAACAGGGTATTTTAAACCACCAAGTGAATAGCCTTTATATTATGAACATGTTCAAAACAAAGGGAAATGTTGCTTTAGGTATCCTTCCAGTGTAAATGTATTATGTGAACCTCTCTTAAATGGCTTGCACTTGTCAGATGAGTCAAATGTCAGGTCTCTGCTTTAGGGATGACTCTGTTACCACCCCATTCATATTTGAACTCTTCATTAGTCTAGCCTCCTTGTAGCTCACATAGTATTACACATTTTTTATTTGTTTTCTCTCTCCTCTAGTAAAATGTCAACTCCTTGGGAAAAAGAAAAAAAAAAGATGAGGGCATAAAGATGTTGTACATATGTAAAATGGAATATTATTCATAAAAAGAACAAAACGGAGTCATTTGCAGACACATGGATGGACTTAGAGTCTGTCTTAACACAGTGAAGTCAGAGAAAAATAAATGTCATATATTAATGAATGTGTGGAGTCTATTAAAATAGGAATAGAAGTGCAGACATAGAGAACAGACATGTGGACTTGGAGGTAGAACCAGGAAGTTGGATGAATTGGGAGATTGTGACTAAAATGTACACACTTCCATTTGTTAAATAGCTAGCCAGTGGGAATCTGCAGTGTAGCACAGGGAGCTCAACTCAGGGCTGTTTGGTAAACCTAGATGAGTGGGATGGAGACGGGTGAAGAGAGAGGGGATATATGTATGCATATGGCTGATTCACTTCATGGTATAGCAGACACCAGCACAATATTATGAAGTAACTATACCCCAATTAAAGAAAAGCTAAATAGTATACATCAAAAATCTTTTAAAAATACTTTTAGAGTTATAACATATTCCCTAGATACATCAAACTAGGTTGGTTGATAAAATAGGACTGAAGTGTATAGTAAGTCAATTTAAAATACTTAAAGTCAATTTGTTTCATTCAGTACTATGTACAGTGCCTTGTGCTAGCTACACTAGAGTATCAAAATTCACTTGATACAGTGTTCCTCTCAAAGAGATCAAGCTCTAATACTGTGTTCAATTAGTACAAAACAGCCTTATGAACCAGTAGCAGCAGTGATTTGAGTGTGTTTTTTACTAGAAAATGTCCATTTGCCTTCTATAGCCAATCTAGGACAGTAAAACTGAAATATTTTAAGATGTATTTAGTTTTTCTTTATTTTAAAGATGTTATTAGGGATATTAAAAACAATGGCATATATTGTGGATTTTATAATTACAAAAGTAATTGTACCAAGTGGAAAATTTGGATACCATGGATTAGCTCAAAAAAGAAAACAAAAGGCGTTCATGATTCTGCCACCGAGTAATAAGCACTATATTTGTGACTACTTGGCTACTCTGGACAAAATATATTTACAGTAGTTTAAGATAAAAATTGTCATTGTCATACATACCAGTTTGGAACTTACCTTATAATGTATTTACTGTAGAAAAACTTT
The DNA here is from genome assembly GCA_006408695.1 of Aepyceros melampus. NCBI lineage: Eukaryota > Metazoa > Chordata > Mammalia > Artiodactyla > Bovidae > Aepyceros > Aepyceros melampus. Next base: position 187,706 of record SJXQ01006574.1, read on the forward strand.
TAATGCCTAAAAAATTATAGTAATCCCAGTTGCAATGCACTTAATTCAGATATTTAAACAATTGCATTTTTTGCTATTTTAAACAATGCTACATTGAACATCCTTATAGAAAAGTTCTTACTTAATTTGATTTTCATCAATATAGGCATTCATACATTTTACTATCATTTTGTTAGATAAGCATAACAAAAATAATACTGAATTTTTTAACCTATAAGTTTGGAAAAAATATTAAACTTTACAATATTTAAACTTATATTTACAATGATATCTCTCACTCTATTCAAGTATTTATATTATTTGACACGTTTCCACAATTTTAAAAATTTTAATCCTGGACAAAATTTATATGTAAGAATTTTCATATTTTTCATTGTTATGATTTTTCCAAATTTCTGCAATAAATACATATGAGTTTATATATTTATTTTTAACCATCTTTCTCAATTCTCTAATTAATTTAACCAATTTTATTTGACTATATTATTTACAATTCTTCATGTCTTTTCAAAGTGTCTTCTGATTGCAAAGTTTGTTTCCCCCTCAGCAGGCCTCCTGACTCAAGCTGTATACATTTGCAATATCTGATTTTTAACCACACACTCTTCATTCTATTGACCCAGAGTGAAAATTGATACTCTTATCTGAAGGACTGTTCCCTTGAGTGCATTTAAGCCAGACCAATCTCTGTGTTTAATCTGGGTTCATCAGGAACCATTAGCCTTGATTGGTTTGCTTTTCTCCGCTCCATCTCAGGACTTGATTCATTGAGTTAACAACTATTCTCCCCAGAGGATGGCTACCACAAGCATGTTTCAACTAATTCCAATATCTTACTTATAGAAATTGAACTGACCTCTTTTCCTTTTTAGTTTTATTTGAAGAACTACTGTAATGAATACTTTATTTGTTTAGATCTTTGAAGATCTCTGAGGACAAAGCAGAAACTCAGATCTTTGTTATGTTTAGCATGCTATTTATCACTATTTCATTTTTTCATTGTTGATTTATGAAGGCCAGTTAAAATAATAAGCATCACTTACTAAAGACTCATACATTGGTATTCAATGTGTCTTCATTAATTATGATTTGACTACCTTGGGATTTATGTTATTTCAGAAAAGACCTAGGTATGTGTTTATCTTTGTAAAATATCAAGAAAATAGAGTAGGAAGCATTTTAGCAATATGCATAAGACTGAAAGAATTATTAAGAACAGACTGTATTTCTTTTAAAATACTCTAGAATAACACATTACTCAGAAAATAAAGCAATCTGTTTTTGAAGCTCCAGCAAATTACAATCTATGAGCCCCATAACAGGTTTTTCAGTGTTTAATTAAGTTGCACTGCTGATGTGTAATGTATCTCTAAGTAGTTAAACTTTCACTCAAACTTTGCTATTATAGTTCTGAGGAAGGAAAATCATTGCATTATCATTTAAAACATATAGCTCTAGGTCTGATTTTTAATATCTGTGACTTATGACCTCAGTAAATAATTTAACTTGTCTGAATCTAATTGCTTATCACTGAAATGAAAAAAGAAAACAAAATATTGAGCCCAAAAGCCACCCTGAAAATTATAAATCAACAAAATTCTGACTAGTTCTTACTATGTACTAGGATATTTTTATTACGAATTCACAAGATGATTTTTGTTTTCAATTTTTAGGTTCCCTATGGCAAGAAACACAATGGCTTGTGCTAGTTTGTCTATAAAATTATAATTGCTATGAGACAGCTTTGATAATTGCCTTGGCTACAATATTCTGAATAATTCTAAGTTTCACTTAAAATATTTGAATGAGTGAGTTATTTAGCACTACAAATGATAATCATGGGGAAATAATAATATTTCTCATTTACACTCTAAAAACACTTTCCATTTTGCAAAAAAAAAAAAAAAAAATCAATTGCATTTAAGACTAAATTCTTTTAGGCCCAAATTTACTCTAATATAAATATAGCACAAAGCTTTTGTGTGACAGGTTTTAAAGTAGCAACAATTTTTCCCATATAAGAAAAGAAAAATCCTACCTGAAGTAAATTCAAACTATACCCTTATTGTTGTTCAGGTGCTCAGTCCAGTCTGACTCTGCAACCCCATGGACTGCAGCACACCAGGCTTCCCTGTCCTTCCCTATCTCCCAAAGTCTGCTCAGTTTCATGGCCATTGAGTTGATGATGCCATTTAACCATCTCATCCTCTGTTGTCCCCTCTCCTCATGTTCTCAATCTTCCCCAGCATCAGGGTCTTTTCCAGTGAGTTGGCTATTTGCATCAGGTGACCAAAGTATTGGAGCTTCAGCATCAGTCCTTCCAGTGAATATTCAGGGTTGATTTCCTTTGGGATTAACTGGTTTAATATTCTTGCTGTTCAAGGGACTCTCAAGAGCCTTCTCCAGAACCAAAGTTTGAAAGCATCAATTGTTCAGCACTCAGCCTTCTTCATGGTCCAACTCTCACATTCATACATGACTACTGGAAAAATCTTAGCTTTGACTACAAACACCTTGTCAACAAAGTAATGTCTCTGCTTTTTAATATGCTGTCTAGTTTTATCATAACTTTTCTTCCAAGGAGCAAGCATCTTTTAATTTCACAGCTGCAGTCACTGTCTGCAGTGATTTTGGAGCCCAAGGATGTCAAATATATCACCGTTTCCAGTTTCCCCATCTACTTGCCATGAAGTGATGGGACTGGATGCCATGATCTTAGCTTTCTGAATTGTTGAGTTTTAAGCCAAGTTTTTCATGCTTTTCTTTTATCCTCATCAAGAGGATCTTTAGTTCCTCTTCACTTTCTGCCATAAGGGTAATATTATCTGAGGTTATTGATGTTTCTCCCAGCAATCTTAATTCCAGCTTGAGCTTCCTCCAGCCCAGCATTTTGCATAATGTATTATGCATATAAGTTAAGTAGAGTGACAATACCCAATCTTGACATACTCCTGTCCCAATTTTGAACCAGTCCACTGTTCCATGTCCAGTTCTAACTGTTGCTTCTTGACTTGCATGAAGGTTTCTCAGGAGGCAGGTAAGGTGATCTGGTATTCCCATGTCTTTCAGAATTTTCCAGTTTGTTGTGGTCCACACAGTCAAAGGTTTTCACGTAGTCAATGAAGCAGAAGCAGCTGTTTTACTAGAATTCTCTTGCTTTTTCTATGATCCAACAGACGTTGGCAATTTGACCTCTGGTTCCTCTGCCTTTTCTAAATCCAGCTTGTACATCTGGAAGTTCTTGATTCACATACTGCTGAAGCCTAGCTTGAAGGATTTTGAGCATTACCTTGCTAGCATGTGAAATGAGTGCAGTTGTGTGGTTAATTTTATAACATTACCTAAGGGTTAATACTAAACTGTCATTAGTGATCTTGCCTGGAAAATCCAATGGACGGAGGAGCCTGATAGGCTGCAGTCCATGGGGTCGCTAAGAGTCAGACAGGACTGAGCAACTTCACTTTCACTTTTCACTTTCATGCATTGGAGAAGGAAATGGCAACCCACTCCAGTATTCTTGCTTAGAGAATCCCAGGACAGCAGAGCCTGGTGGGCTGCCATCTATGGGGTCGCACAGAGTCGGACACGACTAAAGTGACTTAGCAGCAGCAGCAGTCATTAGTGAAATGATTAATTTTGAAAAATTAATTATTGTTGAAAGCTAATATTGCAAAATTTATGTGTTAAATATTAAGTCTCCTTGTAGACTGAGGCAATTTTCTCCCTCACTTTAGGTAGCTAGATAGGATGTACCCATTATTTAGGGAATGATAGGCTTTAGAGATGGAGAAAGCAATGGCACCCCACTCCAGCACTCTTGCCTGGAAAATCCCATGGGCGGAGGAACCTGGTAGGCTGCAGTCCATGGGGTTGCAAAGAGTCAGATACGACTGAGTGATTTAACTTTCACTTTTCACTTTCATGCATTGGAGAAGGAAATGGCAACCCACTCCAGTGTTCTTGCCTGGAGAATCCCAGGGAAGGGGAGCCTGGTGGGCTGCTGTCTATGGGGTCGCATAGAGTCAGATACGACTGAAGCGACTTAGCAGCAGCAGCAGCAGCAGAATTTAGAGAATAGAAGAACAAAGACATGGGCTTAACATTCTCACCTTTTATATATCTTTAAATTTTTATTTATTCATTCGTTTATTTTTAGATGTGCCAGGTCTTTGTTCCTGTGTGGACTTTTTTCTAGTTGCAGTGAGTGGGGACTCTTCTCTTATTGTGCACTGGCTTTTTGTTGCTGTGGCTTCTCTAGTCCCAGAGCACAGGCCCTAGGGTGCATGAGTAAACAACAAAGTTGGGGAAAAAATACTGATCTCACAGAAGCAGTTCTTTTCCAGTACCTGCTCCAGCCAAGAGAAAGATTCTTAGAGCTGCAGTAAGGTGTTTAGCAATCAAGGTGTTGACATGGGTTTCTTACCTCTTCCTCTGACTTGAGTTGATCCTAAACTAATGGGGGTAAATTAAAATCTCCTCATAATTTTAGGGATCTGCAATTAAGTACAATCTGTTCTGCTAAGGTTCTATATATGCCTCCTTGGCATAAGAGAATATAAAATGAACAGGCTAAATGGATTCTCCATGCACCAAGACTTATAGTATGACAGATTTTTTTTGATGATACTGGCATTGTGAATAAAAAAAAATGGAGGAGACTTGCAGCAGCTATGTGCCATGGATCATATAATGAAATCACATGAAACTTTGACCCCTCAAATGAGATGATGCCCTTGTGAGGATTTCAATCCACAAACTAGCCTGAAGAACACACTTTGGTGAATGTCACTATAGACAGATGGTGACTGAAAACAACATACCGTCTCCCATAGTACCTCCTACAAAAATTAACTATTTTATTTAGACACACTACCAGGAAGAAAGGGAAGGGTAGGTGGAATCCTTGAGTGTACCTTGAATTAGCAAAGTAATACTTTTTATTTCCTCCTGGGCAGAATGAGATTAAGATTGAAACTAGATTGAATTATAGAAAATAAAGAAAATTATGATTTTTCATAGCTGAGTTTGTAAATATGCGCCCCCCCCACACTAGTCTTACCATTATAGTGATTGAGTACTCTTCCTAACATAGAATTCATCCTAATAACTTATCTTCATGTTAGTAAAGTACAAAACAGGGGAAGATGAGGAAACTGGCAAATGGCATCACGTTTGTCCTTTGTTTCTTTGGAATATGCTAAGTTTATCTGCATGAGCAGGATTTTGGGGGTTGGGGGTGGCAATTCTCTCTACTGTCATATTTGGGTTAAAAGAGCAGTTTATTTCCTCTCTGTCTTTTTATCCACTTGAAAATGATTTTTGGAAAGTTCTTACTGTTTCAAATGGGTAGAAAGGAACTTTGATTTTAATTAAAATCCTTTCTAGATAATGAGTTTCTAGTTCTAGGTAATGACTTTTTGATTATAAGGTATCCTTAACTAATGGTGGTTCCTGAATTCCTTTCAAGGAGCTTAAATGAAGCAATCTTCTGGAATATGGGGAAGTGACACAAGGATGGCACACTGCCATATCAGTTATTATTTGTAGAGAGAAAAGGGAAAAATTAACAAGATTTACTCACATTCCCCAGCCAATGGCACCCCCAGAGGTTTTGACAGAAAACCTTTCATTATTAGCCCTCCTTGTGTGCTGCCTTCTACTTTATTGCTTATATATTTTATTTAATCATTCAGTTCAGTTCAGTTCAGTCGTGCAGTCGTGTCCGACTCTTTGCGACCCCATGAATCGCAGCACGCCAGGCCTCCCTGTCCATCACCAATTCCCGGAGTTCACTCAGACTCACGTCCATTGAGTCCGTGATGCCATCCAGCCATCTCATCCTCGGTCGTCCCCTTCTCCTCCTGCCCCCAATCCCTCCCAGCATGAGGGTCTTTTCCAGTGAGTCAACTCTTCGCATAAGGTGGTCAAAGTTGATTCAAAATATCAATTCAAAATTGATCAAGGATTCATTAGAGAGGATAATTCACAGTGGTTTCATGTTGAGAAGTAGGCTGACAAAAGGTCAGTGTCCACAGAAAGTTATTGGATATGGTAGAGCTGAGTTTATATCTGAAGGGCTCAAAAACAAAAATGGAAACCTTTGATCCTTAATTTTTATGTCCAAACTATTTTAAATTGTGTTACAAGAGGCATTTCAATTGTTTTACTGCTTTTCAGTGTACTGTGCATTCCCTAATCCGGCTCTAACAACTCATTCTTCACTCAAATTAGACAAAAACATATCAACGTATTTAATCTTAAAGAAGCAGAATAGCATTCCCCTACTTCTGTGGTTCTTGTTTTTGTTGTTTAGTTGCTAAGTCAGGTTCGACTATTTGTGACCCAATGGATTGCAGCATGCCAGGCTTTCCTGTCCTTAACTAACTCCTGGAGTTTGCTCAGAATTCACGTCCATTGAGTCGGTGATGCCATCCAACCATCTCATCCTCAGCCGCTCTTTTCTCCTTTTGCCTTCAATCTTTCCCAGCATCAGTGTCTTTTCTGATGAGTTGGCTCTGCATCAAGTGGCCAAAGTATTGGAGCTTCAGCTTCAGCGTCAGTCCTTCCAATGAATATTCAGGGTTGGTTTCCTTTAGGGTTGATGGTTTGATCTCATTGCAGTCCAAGGGACTCCCAAGAGTCTTCTCTAACACCAAATATAAAAAACATCAATTCCTTGGCACTCAGCCTTCTTATGGTCCAACTTTCACATCCACACAGGACTATGGAAAAACCATATCTTTGATGATATGGACCTTGTCAGCAAAATGACATCTCTGCTTTTTAATATGCTATGTAGGTTTGTCCTAGCTTTTCTTCTAAGGAGCAAGTGTCTTTTAATTTCATGGCTGCAGTAACCATCTGCAGTGATTTTGGAGCCCAAGAAAATAAAACCTGTCACTGCTTCCACTTTTCCACCATCTATTTGCCATGGAGTGATGGGACTGGATGCCATGTTCTTAGTTTTTTGGATATTAAATTTTAAGCTAGCTTTTTCATTCTCTTATTTTACCATCATCAAGAGACTCTTTAGTTCCTCCTCATTTTCTGCCATTAGAGTAGTATCATATGCATATCTGAGATTATTGATATTTCTCCAGCAATCTCAATACCAGCTTGGGATTCATCCAGCCAGCATTTCACATGATGTACTACTCTGCATATAAATTAAATAAACAGAGTGACAATATACAGTCTTGTTGTACTCCTTTCTCAATTTTGAACCAGTCAGTTTTTCCATGTAAGGTTCTAAATGTTGCTTCTTAATCCGCATACAGGTTTCTCAGGAGACAGGTAAGGTGGTCTAGTATTCCCATCTCTTGAAGAATTTTCCACAGTTTGTTGTGATCTACACAGTCACAGGTTTTCACATAGTCAGTGAAGCAGAACTTTTTCTGAAATTCCCTTGCTTGCCATTTCCTTCTCCAAGGGATCTTCCCAACTCAGGATCTAACCCCCGTATCTTGTGTCTCCTGCATTTTAGGCAGGTTCTTTACCTACTGAGCCACTGAGGAAGCCCCCTGGTTCTCATTGTATGTAACTCTAAACCTTGGACAGGACCATATTGTCCCCGAAACTATTTGACTTAATGAAGTTGATTTAGTTCATCAGTACAAATACTGAGCTTTTGGTCCATGTAATAGAAAGCTCTCCAGCCTATTCATTTAACAAGTTTCTATTGAGCACGTGCAAGGAATACTTGGTCTTTATATAAGGATATAGTAGCAAAAAGTTCCAACTCTCCCACTTTCAGTGTCTAGTAAAGTGAACAGCTAGCAGGTAATTAGCTAAAAATAGCCCAGCTGGTAAATAATCTGCCTGTAACGCAAGAGACCTTGGTTCGATTCCTGGGTCGAGAAGATCCCCTGGAGAAGGGATAGGGTACCCACTCCAGTATTCTTGGGCTTCTTTAGTGGCTCATACGGTAAAGAATCTGCCTGCAGTGCAGGAGACCTGGGCTTGATCCCTGGGTTGGGAAGATCCTGTAGAGGAGGCCATGGCAACCCACTCCTGTATTCTTGCCTGGAGAATCCCTGTGGACAAAGAGTGTGACAGTCTACAGTCCATGGGATAGCAAAGAGTCAGACATGACTGAGCAACTAAGCACACACAGGCTAAAAATAGCTAGCATCATGATAAGTATTATGAAAAAAAGTAAGGTTTTCTGATAGAGTGTCTTGGTAGTTATTTCATAGTGACTGTTGGAGAATGTCCTTCTGAGAAGTTAGCATTTAAGCTAAACTCTAAATAAGAAGAAGAGGCTAACTATATGAAGATTGTGTGGGAGAGTTTTGGAGGAAAAGGAAAAGCTAGGTGAGTAGAAATTCCATAGTGTCAAAAACCTTTTGGATAAATGTGATGACAGCAAGAGGGAAAACGGTTTAGAGAGGTAGATATGGACTGATGGTAATGGTATCAGGGGATTTGGATTTTATTTCAACAGTGATGGGAACCCAGGGTAGACTTTAACACAAGAGCATGAAGTGATTTATTTGATGATTTAAAAACACTTCTCTCTATATATTGTAATATCAATGATTAAGTAGTATGATATCTGAAATTAGCTTAAAAATCATTTAAAGAGGTGTTGGGTGGGAGTAAATGAGGTTCAGGTGAAACAAGATTAGTCATGAGTTTGATACTTGTGAAGTTAAGTACATAGAATTCATTATATTATTGCCTCTACTTTATGTGTATCTGAAAATGTTCATAATACAGAGATTGAAAAAAATATAAAAACTACTTTCCCTCTGATGTAATAAACAGTCTATTTCCCAAACTTGGGTCTTTGATAAAGGAGACCTTTATTATCGGTCTTGCTAAAAGGAGAAACTTAAAAGGACAGGCTGCTAGGGAGTGGTAGTCAGAAATATGTACACTTGATGATGGTGCCCTTTATTGAAACAGTAAAGACAGGTCAGAGGCTTGCAGCTTGGGCAGGGAGGACATTTCCAGAACCTGGAAAGCAAAGGTTCATTCTGGATGTGGCAAGGGTGAGGTGTTTATTAGATATCCAACTGGAGTTAGCATGTGGCTCCCGTACACATCTGAACCTTGAGTTCAGAGGGTAGTGTTGTAGATGGGATTATCTGTTCACAGGAATTTGTTCTTCTCCTTTGTTATGTTTCCCTATAAGCAGGACATACTTCTTACCTTATTACTTTGGGTTTGGCTGCATGAATGTCTTTGGCCAATAGAATGTAAACAAATTTGAAAGTTGCTGTGTCTGAGCAAAAGTTTTAAATCTGCTAACATTCTTAGTTTGGTTGCTTTCTTTTGCCTCATCTATGAGGGTAGCATGTCCCAATGTTTCCCTGGCGTTCAAACCTGTGTTCTGCGGTGAGATGACCCTGAGGTGCCCTTACTCAAGCTCATCAAAGTAGAAGCACTTGAGAGAGACACAAGAAATAAATGTTGCTGAAAGCTACTGACATATTATAGTTGTTATTCCTGAAAAGTTGACTGATATAGTCAGGGATAGAGATATGCATTTGGAAGTCACTGGCATATTGGTTTTATTTAAAGCCTAATGCTATATAAGATGATCTAAGGGAAGTGATGATCTCTAATTGTCTTTTATATTGAGAAATGGGCTTACTAAAACAAAACTAAGCAAAACAAGTAACCTCATAAAATTGAGACATTCTTGGAAATTTATGGCTAAAATGCTTTTTTATTTTTCGGTTTCTATAATGCTTAGGTTAGTTCCATTTCCAAAATTGGCAAGTAGATACTTTAAATCAACATTTGACAGTTTTTTTTTTTTCTTGATGTATCTGCAAATCAAACAAAATGTGAAATGCCCTACTCAAAGTATACATCACCATGAGGTAGAAATTCCTGATAATTTTTCAAGTTTTAACAATGAAGTTGAAATTGGAGAAAAGTATAAAACAAAATGAGTTAATTTCTCCTTGCCTAAAACCAGGTCACTAGTTTTTAAATGTAATAAATTTGATTTTGGAATATATTGTTTCTTGGTAAAAATTTCTGTCACAAAAAGCATTCAGCTTTGTTTTAATTAAATGAAATAAGGCGTTTGTAACTTGATGATAAATGTCTCTTTAAAATGCATATGAAATTATGCTGGTGGTAATTTGTTAAATTATTATGGAAATTTCACACTTCCACAATAATGTTTAATTTGCTCTTGATTTAGGGTAAGTGTCCTGTCATAAACTACCCACTCTATCTTTTCTTTCACTTTTTCAGCAATTCTATGGACATCTACACACACTTATATTTTTCTTAATAGTGAAGATCCCAAACAAATTGTAGTTAAGGTGGGGTGGTGGAGTTAGTAAAAAATTATTCTAGGACCAAACACATTTCTTTTCAAATTTCATGATACACTTTTTGTTACATGTTATATTTTTTTCTTTTGAGTGGCTTTTTAGCTGTCGCTTTAAATCTAAGACATTCCCTCCCCTTAATCATTTTTATAGCAAGCGTGGAGATTCTTTTGTATGCTTTTTCTCTGCAGTTTATTAAAGTCCCAGATATAACGTTGAAATGTGGTCTTATACTACTATAATTTACCCTTTCTGTATTTATTTGACTACTAGTAGGGTTTGCTTCAATCCCTTGTTATCACATAAAAATTTTATCATAAGTCATTTCATTGAAGTAAGAAGGATTTGGGGATTGACCTCATGAATTGTATATCTTCAGCTATTTAATTCATTAACAGACAATAACTGCCATTTTAAGTTCTTAATGTATTTTTGGTATCATTCTAAAAACATTACACAATATATTTAATCTTCATGCAACCTTGTGAAGTAGTTCTGATAACATTCCCGTTCAATAGAGGAAGGAATATGTTAAACAACTTTCCCAATGGTTTGCAGTTAGTAAACTGTGGAACCATGATTCAGGCTCTTCTCTGTCTAATGCTAAAGCCTGCATGCTTAATTGTTTTATATATATATATAAAACACACACACACATATATACACATATGTATATACATATAGTCCTTATTAGAGTAGATTAACAGCTTCAGCAAACAATCTCCAAATCTCAAAACAACTCTCACAAGAAGTTGGAGGCAGGATTAGATTACTGTTGAGTTAATTGTATTGCCTCTGTCCTTACTACCTCAGGAGTACTTTCCTTTCACATCTCCTCAATGTTGGGTCTGGCATATTATTTGGTTTGGCCAATCAAATGTGAAATTGTTATCATGTAGACCTGTGCCTTAAGAAGCAAAACATTTTGTTGCTTAACCCCCAGAAGCTTCAGAATTCCTTTATGAGGAGTACAAATGAGGCAGGTGGAGCTAACATAGACTTAGTCACAGATGCACTCCCCCAGCCAGCTTGCAAACCCACAGACCTATGAGCAAGAAAATAATGCTTATTATTCCATGCGTAAGTGATCTTATGGCTTTTGTTATGCAGCAAAAGCTAATGTAAGTTTTTGAAGTGAAGCAATTGTGAAAGAACTGAGATCTAGAGTGGTTAATATTCTACATCACTTGGCTATTGCATAGCAGAATTGAGATTCAAACTAAGGCCCTCTGATTCCAATATACATATCTTTGACCATTATGCCACGCTAACTCCAAGTAAGCATATTGTTTTCCTGTATAAAGATACACTACAGGCTTCGCAGGTGGCGCTAAAGGTAAAGAACCTGCCGGCCAACACAGAACACACAGGAGATACGGTTCTGTCCCTGGGTTGGAAAGATCCCCTGGAGGAGGGCATGAATCCCACTCCAGACTTCTTGCCTGGAGAATCCCATGGAAAGAGGAGCCAGGTGGGCTATGGTCCATAAATCAGACATGACTGAAGCAACTTAGCATGCATGCACAAAGACACCTTTTTTAGAAAAAGCCACTCTTATAAGCTTTCCTATTTGTTAATTTATATGTGTGTAAAAATGAACAAAATTTTTATGTTTTCTAAAGACTGTAATTTCTCCAGGTGAATTGTTAGTCTGGGATTCCCAACAAGTTTCTCATTTGGAAAACTGACCTCTTGGATAGATGATCTTAACGGACAATGTTAAGGTAAATCTGAGTGTATACGTGGCAGGGAATCAGGCAAATATTCCTCTAACTTAGTTTTGGATAATTATCTCAAAGAAGTGGCACCTTTTGTTGGGAACTTAGGAAAGATGCTTTTAAGAGTCTATTTTTCCATTTGTGTGGAGGGGCTTTATTATTACTTAAGCAGTATATGGCTGTGGAATGAGAGATGATGCAAGGAAGTACTGTGGTTGAGAAAGTGTGAATGTAGTTGTTAGGCGTTATTGTAGCTGAGAAGTGTTGGCTATTGAACTAGTTTGTTGCAGTTTGGATATGCAAAACATGTTCAAGGTATTATAAAAAGAGATTTTAAGAGCTTTCAAGTTCCTATATTTCCCTTTGTATGATTTTTCTCTTTTCAGAGGTTTTTGCAGGTTAATACTATACAACACTGTAATCACTGTAGTTAATATAAATTTAATAAAATGAAAATTGAATATTACCCTAATGTGACTACAATTTTGCTATTTGAAGTGTGGTCCATGAACCAGCAGCATTGGCATCTCTAAGGAGACGATTAGAAACATAAACTTATGGCCCTAGCCAAAACCAGCTGAATAAAAATATTTATTTTAACAAGATTTCAAGGTTGATGAGAGATAATAACACAGAAAATTAAAAGTTATTGTTCAGAAGACACCTAATTGCAACACTGTTATTAACCAAGTTGATATATTCTTTACACAATAGTCAGGAAATGATTATTTACTAAGGTCAAACGGAAAATAAGATAAGAGGAAATGCAAAAATATTAGCTATCACATCATGTAATATATACTTGATTACCAGTTACTGTTCAGAGTAGTGTGAAGAGTTTTTTTTAATGGTCAAAATAGTGAAGAAAATGTTGCTATTAAAGTATTCGTTTTTCAGTTTACAATCCTATCCTCAACTAAGCATACTTTTCTTTAAGTAGTATAAAATATATACATAATAAAAATATTATAAAGTTTATTTGACCTAAACCTTTATCCAAAGCATTACTAACAAACAAAATTAATAGCTTTGGAAATTAGAATAAAATCAACATGAATATCAATAATGTGCTAATTGTCTTTCCTTTCTGTTGACTTTAGGAAAATTTGGATCATAATATATTTATAAGAATGTGACTTAATTCTACTATTTGATGCCTAACTCCATATCTTTATAATAAGCCCAAATCATTTATTCAAATAATGTTCAATTTAAGATTCATGTGAATTTACATAAATTATGATAGGGCTCATGTTCGTTGAAATATCTGTAATGAATATGCAGGTAAATGTTTAATATTTTAGACATTATAATGAAGTCCTTGAAATGTTTTCTTTTGCTGAGGATTTTTGTAAGATGGTTTGGCATGTCCCTGCTTAAATGCCTTTTTAAAAATAATTAATAAATTAATCTTTCATTTTTGGCTGCTCTGGGTCTTCATTGCTGCACACTGTCTTTCTCTAGTTGCTGCTGGTGGGTCTGCTCTCTAGTTGTGTTACAGTGTCTGGGCCTTTTGTTATGGCGGCTTCTCTAGTGGAGCAGGGACTCTGGGGCACATGGGCTTTGGGAGTTGCAGGTTTCAGTTTCCAAATCACAAGCTCAGTAGTTGCAGTGCGTGGGTTTAGTTGCCCTGTGCCATGAGGAATCTTCCCAGACTAGAACTCAACCCGTGTCTCCTGCACTGGCAGGAGCATTCTTTACCACTGGACCACCTGAAATGGCTTTTAATTTACTTGTAATTGATTAAGTTGAGTCAAGAATCACCTGTTAAATAGTAGCATCCTAATTTACACTGCCTTCTTTTTTTCTCTTATTTTTATGGGGTATTATTAGGGACATGAGTCATGGTAAAATATATTTGTTGGACAATGCTATGTTTTGATTCAATATACAGACTCAGGGTGATTTTTCACCATTGCTTCTTCTGATATATTCTTGTTTCAGTTTTTATGATCCTTGATGTTTAGTGAAATTAAAGAAGCTATTCCTATATGGATGCACTGGGAAACAAACAAACAAAAATGTTCAATAAGTATATAGGTAGAAGTTTAGCAACTTTTCAGAAGCCAGTCACTGTTTGTCCAGACTTTGAAATTGCTGAAGCTGAAGCTCTAATACTTTGGCCACCTGATGCGAAGAGCTGATTGATTGAAAAAGACACTGATGCTGGGAAAGACTGAAGGCAGGAAGAGAAGGGGATGACAGAGGACGAGATGGGTGGATGGCATCACCAACTCAATGGACGTGAGTTTGACAAGCTCCAGGAAATGGTGAAGAAAAGGGAAGCCTGGCATGTTGCACTCCATGATTTCACAAAGAGTTGAACACAGCTGAGCGACTGAACAATAGCAACAAATATCATTAAGAATGAATCTTAACAATGACAAATATAATTCTTAATGTTCACATGTTGACTTCTGATCTGGAAGCATTTTTTCTTAGAAAAAAATGTGTAGTATAATTTCACAGCTTAATTGAAGAAGATAAATGTTGGTATTGAACTGAATTGTTGTTGTTTCGTCTCTAAGTCATGTCTGACTCTTTTGCATCCCGATGGACTTTAGCCCACCAGGCTCCTCTTTCATTGGGAATTCCCAGACAAGAATACTGTAGTGGGTTGTCTTTTCATTCTCCATGTGATCTTCTGGACCCAGAGATCAAACCTGTGGATCTTGCCACATCTGCTGTATTGAAGGCAGATTCTTCATTGCCGAGCCACCTGGAAAGTTTTTTATTGAGTGGAGTGGTGGATCCTAAATCCAATGACAGTATCATTGAAAAGACAAGGAAAATGTGAGACACACAGAGATACAAGGAAGAAATCAATGTGAAAATAGAGGTAGAGATTGGAATCATTCTTTTAAAAACCAAGAAATGTCAAGAATACATAGTAGCTATCAAAAACTGGAAGAAGCAAGGAAGGACTCTTCTCTGGAGTCTTCTTATTGTTCAGCTGCTAAGTCGTGTCCTCTCTTTGTGACCCCATGGACTGCAGCACAGCAGGTTTCCCTGTTCTTCCCTCTCTCCCAAAGTTTGCTCAGATTCATTCCCACTGAGTCAGTTATGCTATTTAATCATCGCATCTGCTGCTGCCCTCTTCTCCTTTTGCCTTTAGTTTGTCCCAGCATGAGGGTCTATTCCAGATGAGTAGGCTCTTCACATCAAGTGATCAAAGTATTGGAGTTTCAGCTTCAGCATCAGTCTTTCCAATGAATATTCAGGGTTATTTCCTTTAGGATGGACTGATTTAATCTCCTTGCATCCAAGGGAATCTCAATAGTCTTCTTCAGCACCACAGTTTGAAAGCATCAATTCTTTGGCACTCAGCCTTCTTTATGGTCCAGCTCTCACAGCCATACATGACTACTGGAAAAACCATGTGTGTGTGCTTAGTCACTCAGTCACGTCAGACTCTTTGTGACTCCATGGACTGTAGCCTTCCAGGCTCCTCTGCCCATGGGGATTCTTCAGGCAGGAATATTGGAGTTGGTTACCATGCCCTCCTCCAGGGGATCTTCCCAACCCCGGAATCAAACCCAGGTCTCCCACATTGCAGGCTGATTCTCTACCATCTGAACCACCAGGGGAACCCTAGCTTTGACTCTATCTAGTTTGTCAGCAAAGTGATGTCTCTGCTTTTTAATATGCTGTCTAGATTTGTCATGCCTTTTCTTGCAAGGAGCAAGCATCTTTTAATTTCATGGCTGCAGTCCCCATCCATAATGATTTTGGAGCCCAGGGAAATAAAATCTGTCACTCTAGAGTCTTAAGGGGTGATATAATTTTGAAATCTCTTGATTTTGGATTTCTGGGCTCTGGAACTGTGAGAGAATAAATTTCTGTTGTTTGATACTACCAAATGTGTGGTAGTATGTCATGTTGGTCCTGAAGTGAAGTGAAGTGACTCAGTTGTGTCTGACTCTTTGAGACCCCATGGACTGTAGCCTACCAGGTTCTTCTGCCCATGGGATTTTCAAGGCAAGAATACTGGAGTGGGTTGCCATTTCCTTCTCCAGGGGAACTTCCTGACCCAGGGATCGAACCTGGATCTCCCGCGTTGTAGGCAGACTCTTTACCATCTGAGCCACAAGAGATTCCCCATGTTGGTCCTAGGAAGCTAATATTCTACTATACCAGATAATTCCAAAGCCTAATGACTTAGCAAAATATATGTTTATTGCTTACACATATCATAGTTTATCCTGTTGGCAGGTGAGAATCTGCTCCATGCAGTCATTCACAGACCCATACTCTACTAATTGTGACTCTACCATTCACGGGAAGTGATTCTAATGTCTCAGCAATCAATCATGACCCCAACCTGACCAAAAGGATTTGTGAAAATGTAGTCTTCCAGTGTCCCAATAAAGATGATGCAAACACAGCACCATATCTGGTGAATATATGCACTTTTTTTTTTCCTGCCATAGTTTGTCTTTCTGGTGTGAGGTTATCTGTTTCATTCTTTCTTCTAAACATAGAAAACATTAGTGATTTCTCTAATTAGGCAGAAAACCCTAAGTTAATTTATTTACTGACTTCTATTCAGAGTCAGTCTCTCAATCTATTTCTACTTATGTAGTAATTTTTTAATGATTTTTTAACCTTGACTTTTTTGATTAATTAATCAACTTCAAGATACCTTAGATAAAAATTCCAGCCCTGCTATTTTTATGAAATGTGAAAGTAAAAGTGAAGTCGCTCAGTCATGCCTGACTCTTTGTGACCCCATGGACTGTACCCTACCAGGCTCCTCTATCCATGGGATTCTCCAGGCAAGAGTACTGGAGTGGGTTGCCATTTCCTTCTCCAGGGATCTTCCCGACCCAGGGATTGAACCCAGGTCTCCCGCATTGGAGGCAGATGCTTTAACCTCTGAGCCACCAGGGAAGCCCTTTATGAAATGTAATTTTAGGCAAATTATTTCTCTTCCCTGAACCCATTTTCTAGTTTGTTTAATGGTTGGTTTCATTTAGTGACTTTAAGTTATTATGAAGCTTCAATCAGATAAGGCATGAAAAATACCAGCATTCAGTCTGTGATTTGTTAGCAGACTGTCCCTTTAAAATTTTGAAGACAAATTGAGTCTCCAAAATGCAAACCAACTTCACTGCCTTGTTTATAGCAAATAAGTGGATTTTTCAGGGTCATGGTGTTGGGGGACAGTAGTGCTCAGCTGCTCAGTTGTGTCCAACTCTGTAAACCCAGGGACTGTGGCCTGTCCGGCTCCTCTAGCCATGGAATTTTCCAGGCAAGAATACTGGAGTGGGTTTCCATTTCCTACTCCAGGAGATCTTCCTGACCCAGGGATCGAACCGAAGTTTCCTGTGACTCCTGCATGGCAAATGGATTCTTTACCACTGGGCCACCTGGGAAGCCAATAATAAGCTGTAACTTCTAGGAAGGTATTTGATGAAATATAATTTGTAAATTATTGTCATGGGGCAATTAATTCCATACTTTATTTGAGATGCAAAGGATATTGTGGAATGCCACCTAAAAGGCCTAAAATTCTCTCTCCTTTGTCTTAACTATTTTTTACTTCCACTTATAGTAAAGTAACATACATTTTATTTTCTGGTTAATGTGAGAATCAATATATTTGACTTTCTTTTCAAACCCTAAATTTCATAATTCACTGACATAAATCTTTATAGGTGTAATTTTGTAACTCTTTTTGAAACTATTCGTGACAGTACGGACACCCACTCATTAAAGTCAGTGAAATAGCAGCTGTCTATTTAAACTTAGTAGATTCACTGGCACATAAACTTTAGCTCTAAGTCTCTACAAACTTTTGGACACAGTGCTGAACAGATTTAGGTCAAATTCTAATCATGCTGTCTATTATATCACATGAACATTGTCTACAGATCAACAAAATTATTTCAAAATGATAATGTCACTGATTGCAAGATATCTCAGTGAAGAGAACCTTCGTGGATAATGTACAAAAGGACACAGATATATAAAGCCTCACTTCAGTTCAGTTGCCCAGTCGTGTCTGACTGTTTGCGACTGCAGCATGCCAGGCTTCCCTGTCCACCACCAACTCCCAGAGCCTACTCAAACCCATGTCCATTGCATTAGTGATGCCATCTGATCATCTCATCCTCTGTTGTCCCCTTCTCTTCCTGCCTTCAGTCCTTCCCAGCATCAGGGTCTCTTCCAATGAATAAGTTTTTCGCATCAGATGGCCAAAGTATTGGAGTTTCAGCTTCAGCATCAGTCTTTTCAATGAATATTCAGGACTGATCTCCTTTAGGATGGACTGGCTGGTTGCATCTCCTTGCAGTCCAAGGAACTCTCAAGAGTCTTCTCCAACACCATAGTTCAAAAGCATCAATTCTTCTGTGCTCAGCTTTCTTTATAGTCCAACTCTCACATCCATACATGACTACTGGAAAAACCATAGCCTTGACTAGACGGAAGCCTAAAAAGTCACTATATGCTTTTCACAAAACATTTATTTATTTTGTGTATATGTTTTTAATTTTATTATTTATGCAATTAATTTTTATTGCAAGAGATGATAAAAGTGCTACTAGTGCCAACCAGGTGTAGGTTTACTGCATGGTTGAAACATGCCAGGAAGAAAAAAATATTAGGGGCAGAGAGATTAGCTTTCTCACTTTTGTAGTTTTATTCTTAGTCATGGGAATCTTTGTTAAGAAGAAAATTTCAAAAACCTTTGAACAAACAGAGGAAGAGTAGCATGGCTGAATGCAGAAATGCTGAGGAGGGTTTCCTGAGTGCTGTGAGTAGAACAGCTAGGGAGATGAGGGAAGTCTGTGATAAAATTTTTTACTGTCTGAGCCACCAGCAAAGCCCTATGTAAAGACTTTTTTTTGCCTCAATAAATGTAAAGTGGAAATTAAATTCTAACTAGGTGTTAGGCATACCACGACTTCCTGTTTTGTTGCTCTGTAAAGGTACAGAAGAACTTGTGCAACTACAAAACTGAAGGAAAGGAGATACTTGCCCCGTTTATAAATTGGTTTCACACACACACACAAACCAGAGAAAGTATTCAAACTATCCTGAAATTCAAACTTTCATAAAATCAACTGACAGATTTTGATAGTCTTTGGGTCACATATTTGAGACCAAAAAGAAAGGTTTTTTTCAGACGTTGCAACGCAGCATGGCTAAATTGTTTTAAAAATTTTATAGTTCTGGGTCACTTTAGGCAAGTCTCTTAGACTAAGTGTGTTTAAAATCTGATAACAGCCAATTCTTCCAGTCTTGTAAGCAGAGATGTTACAGCTTTTTAAAAAGTTCTTGCCTTATTAACAATTAACAAATGCTAATTATGAGTAATGGAAGTCAAATTAGTTTCCATTTCTCAAATAGCTGTACTGTATTTGCAAAGAATTTTAAAGAAATTGAATTAATCTGAGTTTGTTTTAATTATAATTTGTTTTCATAGACCCAACTGACAGGTGATACTTACACTTGCTTGAATTACATCCACGGGTAATATTTTAATGTTTGTGGTTGTATAAATTATTTTAGCTCTGTGGCAATATTTAGGCATAAAATAAGACATGTAAATATTTAAAAACAGACTGAAGTTGTTTATTCCCTAAATAGATTATTACCTGATGGGCATGTACTTAACATCTGTGATATCTAATATAAAATCCAAATTAGTTTGAATACTTCCTGATACATTTCTTGATGAGTTTACATTTTTCTCTGGTGAACTGGGTTGCTACATTAGGCAAATATATATACAGACTGTCATTATGTCTTTCCTGTATTTTCTCCATACCACTCTTTCCTCAGTTATAAGATATATTTTTATCTTTTTGAATGGTAGAAACTTTACAAAAAAGGAAATTCATTTTTCAGGTCAACTTATCATAAAGCTTCCAAGAGCAAATATGCATCTTTCTAGCTTTAAAAATAGAGCCCCTCACTGCACACACTATGAACGTTTCTAGATATGGTTTCTTGCTTTTTTGATGATCCAGTGGATGTTGGCAATTTGATCTCTGGTTCCTCTGCCTTTTCGAAAACCAGCTTGAACATCTGTAAGTTCATGGTTCATGTATTGTAGAAGCCGGGCTTGGAGAATTTGGGGCATTACTTTACTAGCATGTGAGATGAGTGCAATTGTGTGGTAGTTTGAGCATTCTTTGGGATTGGAATGAAAACTGACCCTTTCCAGTCTTGTGGCCACTGCTGAGTTTTCCCAATTTGCTGGCATATTGAATGCAGCACTTTCATAGCATCATCTTTTAGGATTGGAAATAGCTCAACTGGAATTCCATCACCTCCACTAGCCTTGTTTGTAGTGATGCTTTCTTAGGCCCACTTGACTTTACATTCCAAGATGTCTGGCTCTAGGTGAGTGATGATATCATCGTGATTATCTTGGTTGTGAAGATCTTTTTTATACAGTTCTGTGTATTCTTGCCACCTCTTCTTAATATCTAAAGCAATAGAGTTTCAGAAAAACATTTATTTCTGCTTTATTGCCTATGCCAAAGCCTTTGACTGTGTGGATCACAATAAACTGTGGAAAATTCTGAAAGAGATGGGAATACCAGACCACCTGACCTGCCTCTTGAAAAACCTATATGCGGGTCAGGAAGCAACAGTTAGAACTGGACATGGAACAACAGACTGGTTCCAAATAGGAAAAGGAGTATGTCAAGGCTGTATATTGTCACCCTGCTTATTGAACTTCTATGCAGAGCACATCATGAGAAATGCTGGACTGGAATAAGCACAAGCTGGAATCAAGATTGCTGGGAGAAATATCAATCACCTCATATATGCAGATGACACCACCTTTATGGCAGAAAGTGAAGAGGAACTAAAAAGCCTCTTGATGAAAGTGAAAGTGGAGAGTGAAAAAGTTGGCTTAAAGCTCAACATTCAGAAAACGAAGACAAGGCATCTGGTCCTATCAATTCATGAGAAATAGATGGGGAAACAGTATCAGACTTTATTTTTGGGGGTTCCAAAATCACTGCAGATGGTGACTGCAGCCATGAAATTAAAAGACGCTTACTCCTTGGAAGGAAAGTTATGAACAACCTAGGTAGCATATTCAAAAGCAGAGACATTACTTTGCCGACTAAGATCTGTCTAGTCAAGGCTATGGTTTTTCCTGTGGTCATGTATGGATGTGAGAGTTGGACTGTGAAGAAAGCTGAGTGTCAAAGACTTCAGCTTTGGAGAAGACTCTTGAGAGTCCCTTGGACTTCAAGGAGGTCCAACTAGTCCATCCTATAGGAGATAAGTCCTGGGTGTTCATTGAAAGAAATGATGCTAAAGCTGAAACTCCAGTACTTTGGCCACCTCATGCGAAGAGTTGACTCATTGGAAAAGACTCTGATGCTGGGAGGGATTGGGGGCAGGAGGAGAAGGAGACGACAGAGGATGAGATGGATGGATGGCATCACCATCTTGATGGCCATGAGTTTGAGTAAACTCCAGGAGTTGGTGATGGACAGGGAGGCCTGGCGTGGTGCAATTCATGGTGTCACCAAGAGTCAGACACGACTGAGGGACTGAACTGAACTGATGGCTACTTGTCTGGAAGTTTCCTTTTTTTCTCCCATTTGACTTCCCTGAAAGTACTGTCTGATGAAAAGAAAAAAATTGAAGTCTTAGATTATAGGAGTTAGGGAGGAGGTCTGGTGAAAGATTGTGGCATAAATCATTTAATTTCCTTGAAATTTCAAATAGGTATTTTTTTTCAATTAACATTTAATGATCAACCATTTTCTGTACTAAAAGGAAGGATACTTAGGAGGACTCTGTTTCTATCAGGGAAAGCCAATTGATTTCTAGCCCTGGTACTATATGATAAAATCTCAGTTCTACAATTTATTAGCTTATTATCTTGGGTGAACCTTGATTTTCTTATCTGTAATTCTAGATGAGACTAATCTATATTTAACCAAACGAATAACATTTTTCTCTGAATTGAAGTCTCAACATGATTGAATTTTTGGATGAATTACATCAACATTTATATCAACCTTTTCTCCTTTGGATTTCTTCTTGTGTTTTCATATCCTTGCTTCATCTACTCATGTCAGGGTTTAACTTTCATCAGATGTTTGGATATACAATTAATAAAAATATTGTAAGGTTCACTGTTATTGTAAAGTAGAAGGGAATGAAGGGAATGGCAAGCCGCTTCAGTATTCTTGCCTTGAGAACCCCATGAACAGTATGAAAAATTGTAAAGTAGATGTTTGGCATATAACTGAATAGCTCCAAGTACTTCTAAAAATCACATCCGTCCTCATCTTATCCTTTCTCTCCTTTTCTTTTTCTAAACTTTTATATTCCTAAGGCAGGGCTTACCAGAAGAAAGTCATTTTTACTATGCTTGCAAAATGTTTTATTTACTTACACATTTTTGTAAGTTTACCCTGACTAATGGGATAGAAACTCAAGTGGAGCCTATGCTATTGGAGTTTACTCTTTTAGTTATTATATCTTTTTTTTAGACATTTTATTTAAAAGAAATATTTGTTTTAATTGGAAGATAATTACTTTACAATATTGTGATGAATTTTGCCATATATCAACATGAATTGGCCATAGGCAAAAATGTGTTTTGATACTTGGATACATTTCAAAAGAATGCCACATAAGACAAATTGGAAAGAACTCTAGCTAGAGAGGCATGTCACATGTAAATACATTCCTTGCAGACTGGATATAGTGTAATAGTCTTTAGAACTTTTATCCAAGATGTATATGCTATTGCTTAGTAATTTAGGTATAAATAAATTTTGGAATCCTTACAGTTGCCAAATAAGATATTTTCTTTGACCTTTTTAATTTCTAAAGTTGTTTCATTATTTTAACCAGATGATGTTTTTCCTGGGAATACCATTTTTCAATCTCAGAAGACTACTAACAAAAGCTTCATTATTCCTTAGAAGATGGCTTAAGTCTTACTCTCTCTGAAGTTGCTTCTGGTACCTGAAGTGAACATTAGGAATATGTTGCTTGCAAGGATGAGAAATTGAGATCTCCAGTCCATGTTGTGGCTGACTGCAGTGTCCTTACTCATTGGGTCAAATAGATACATTCCCCTATGTTCCATCCATCTTAACACAAGCTTTCAAGAACTCATCTTTGAGCAGCATTCATCATTCCCTGGAAGAAGGGGTGGATGATGTTTAAGGATAAAAATGAAATCATTTTGGGAGCAGGATTACTTTAATGAATGAAAAGAAAATAATCTGAAAGAGGCAACTTAGTATTTTGTTTGTTTCTAAGTTTCTGTGACATTCAATAAATATTAGTTTTACTCCCACTTGTTGGGGATAATTGTCCTCCAAATAAATGTCTTCATCTGCCTCCTTGAAGGCATAGATTACTGAGAGTTTTATTATTGATTTAAATTAATTTAGTTATATATAATAGTGATAAAGTTAGAGTCAAGCTTTTCTTTCACATTCTTTTTTAGGTCTTCACCAATTATCAGAATCTGATCTCATTTCACACAAAAATATGGATGTTTCATTAGGAAAAAATAGAATCTGTTATCATATTTGGATCCCTTTATGAATGTGAAATTAAATAGAGAGCCAAAATTATAATCCTGGAACTCTGCCAAAATTCTACTTGAGAAAAAAATTGGGGGATCTGGGTTATCCATAATGCTACTATTTTCACACTCATTCTACAATTACTTTTCTGTCCACATCATTTTCTTGAATTAACATATATTTAAAGATGCTGTATTTTACCTAGAGTTAAATGTTTCTGTCTTAATAGCTGGCTTGCAAAGATATAGAACAATGCATTTAGTCATTTACTTGAAAGACTGTCTCTGAAAATTGGCATTTTAAAATACAACAAACTACCAGTTCTCAAAAATTTACTATTGCTTGGCCGTTAGGATTTTTCCATATCTGTGGGGAAAAAAAAAAAAAAAGATTCTTGAAAGCTATTGAGGTTTTATCAGTTTCTCTGTGACAAGAAATGCTTGGATTGGCTATGAATGAATTGGTCCCATAACCTAGATAAACATCAGATAATATGTGAGTCCTTAAGACACTTCTGAGTTATGATAAAACATGTCAAGGTGTGCAGGGAGCCTATCTCAGTAGCCTTCGAACCACAGCGTATTAGTTTTGAAAGATTAATCTTAATAGATTTTTGAATCAATTTATGCCATTTGCACATACAATGAGACAGCAAGGTGCTTCTCTCTATTCTATTTATATTCCCTGAAGGTTAACTTTCAAAATGTATGTGTACTTTGCATTTGGAGAGCTGTCAGGTGATTTTTAAGACTAGAAAACAGATTAGATTTGGAGATTGAAGTTCCTGTCCCACAGAGAATTTACATTTAAGCAGAAAGTTTGGCTTTATACATATAAAAATGAAAGAAATTTCAAATTTTTACTTAATATTTTTGAAGGATAAATAACACAGAAATTGTACTAACTCAATTATAGTTAGAAAAGTAATTCTTTAAGGCTTTAAAATATTTCAAAGCAGTTTATGTTCTCTAATTTCGTTGGGTGTAGAATTTATAATACATGGGTTTATAAAGTCATGAAAATTCTTGAGGCATGTATTTTCGTGGAAATCCTTGAACTAGTTTCTATGTTTTATGCATGAATACTTGCAGAAGCAAGCCAAAATGACTTATTGGAAAGGATGCATTTCCTGTAAGCACCTGAGCATTTGGGTGAT
Source organism: Aepyceros melampus (assembly GCA_006408695.1). Classification (NCBI taxonomy): domain Eukaryota; kingdom Metazoa; phylum Chordata; class Mammalia; order Artiodactyla; family Bovidae; genus Aepyceros; species Aepyceros melampus. The sequence continues at coordinate 212,400 of SJXQ01006574.1, forward strand.
CTATGCTTCTGGTGCAACTCTAGCTTAACTAGATGTGAGAGGGTTAGATATTTTGGGAAGTATAATCATTAGCATAATGTAGGTTCTTCTGAAGCAAGGGGAATGTAGGTGAACTAAACGCAATCAAGGTCATGAAACAGCAGCTGATGTTCAAGCTTAACATTCTTTTTGATTTAGGCCACCTTGATAGAAGGATTTTTTTCTTAAATATGTGTAACCATGCTAAGCCCATTACAAGATTATATAAGGAAAGTAATCATTATACTAGCAAATGTGCGTTTGTACAGCCTATCCTGTGAATGTTGTGATTTCACATGCATTCAATTAAGATAGCAAGTAAGTTACTTTTTTTAAAAAAAAAGGCAAATTCATGGTTACAGTATGAAGTCAATCTTCTTAGTTTATAAAATTCCTTTCTGAGTGATGATCCCTAATGATGGCAGATTAGATGTGTTGTCTTTTTTAAAACAGAGGCAGTGAGAGGATAAGATAGAAACATTTGTAAAATTTTCTTTCTGAAGCTTTTATAGTTAATAAGTAAACCTAATTATAACTCACCAACAATAAATTATGACAATATAAAGTTGATAACTACTAAAACTCAGCAAGTTTCCAGTGTTTTCTAGCAGCTATTTTGGGCTACCTTATGAAGGGTGTGAAGCAAAATCAGTCAATCAAGTCAGGATGATGTTCATTTATAAGAGTTTTGGGGAAGACTAAAGGTATGGTTTAGGACTTGCCAGGTGGCTCAGTGGTAAAGAATCTGCCTGCCGATGCAGGAGATGATGCAGGTTCGATCCCAGGGTCTGAAAGATTGCCTTAGAGGAGGAAATGGCAACCTGCTCCAGTATTCTTGCTAGGAAAATTCCATGGAACGAAGAGCCTGGCAGGCTGCAACCCATAGAGTTGCGGAGAGTCAGACAGGACTGAGTATGCACAACAGTAATAGCAACAAAGGTATGGTTTAAAGTATAGTTCAATTAGAAACCTGATTCAGAGGAATAGTATGGGTCTGTCCATTTTTACTATTTGTCTTCTGTGTTAGACATGGTTTCATGGGCAAGTCTAAAGTTGCTCTTTAGTTGCTAAATTGTGTTTAACTCTTTTGTGATCCCAGGATCTATAGTCTACCAGGCTCCTCTATCCATGGGATTTCCCAGGTGAGAATACTGGAATGTTGCCATTTCCTTCTCCAAGGAATCTTCTCAACCCAAGGATCGAACCCACGTCTCTTGCATTGGCAGGCAGCTTCCTTACCACGGAGCCACCAGGGAAGCCCAAGGCCAAAGTTGCAACTCACCACTTAAAGAACTATTAACACAAAATACAAGAAAGGACAGAAAGATCCTAGTTTTGTACTTCTACCTTCTAGCATTGTCGTAAGAAAAAGTATAATTTATGGCATTATCTTTAGATAATGCTGCATGATTCCATCCCATTCTCACATGAAAACTGATAACCAACATGAATATTATATTGAAGAAGGAGTTTCAGCTGTCCCCTAAAGATTATCAAATTTACATATTTGTCTTAGAGAAAACTCACATGTGGACTGTGGGTGTTTTAGTCTTACAGTCATGTCTGACTTATATGACCTCATGGACTGTAACAAACCAACCTCCTTTGTCCATGGAATTCTCCAGGCAAGAGGATTGGAGTGGGTTGCCATTCCCTTCTCCAGGGGATCTTCCCCATCCAGAGATCGAACATGGGTCTCCTGCATTGGCAGGAGGCTTCTTTACCATCTGAGACACCAGGGAAGCCCAGGCTAATTCTTTAAATAAATAAATAAGGCTTCTTAGGTGGTGCTAGTGGTGAAGAACCTGCCTGCTAATGCAGGAGGTGTGGGTTCTTGGGTTGGGAAGATCCCTTGGAGGAAGGCATGGCAGCCCACTCCAGTATTCTTGCCTGGAGAATCTCAGGGACAGAGGAGCCTGGCAGGCTGCAGTCCATAGTGTTGCAAAGAGTCAGACATGAATAAAGAGACTTAGCACAGACACACACATATATGGACTGTCTCCTCTGTCCATGGGATTCTCCAGGCATAAATAGTGGAGTGGGTTGCTATGGCCTTGACCAGGAATTCTTCCCAACCCAAGGATCGAACCCTCAGCTATTATATCTACTGCATTAGGCAAGTGAGTTGTTTACAGCTGGCACCACCTGGTAAGTCTATATATGTATATATGTTTACCTAGAAGTTCTAATCTATAGTTCCATACAGTTTTATTTCTAGGCTCCTATCAATTATTTTAAACTTTTCTCATAGATCTTTTTCCCTAATCATTTTTATTGCTCTACTCTGGACACATTCCAAGGTTTCCACACTCTCTTAGTAATGGAATCACTGTACCAATAGTGATCTTTTTATGAGCAAAGCTGAATGGAATCTCACTTGTTTTTCCCTCTGCTGCAAGGACTCTGTGGGACTGTCAAGGAGAAAATAAATATTTGTTACTTCTGGTAACGAAAGAAGTATGTGACTCAGCAACACATGGGGAGCAGATGTGTTGAATAAGAGCCCACTCCTGCGCATCAGACCTGTCACTAAATGAGGTTATAAATAGAGAAAAATTAGGGGAGAAGAAGATGCATCTCTGATTCTGTTCAATCACATTGAAACTGGAAATACTAAAGCTTGGGCTTTGGATGTATTGATGAGTTTGCTTTATGTAGATGGCTGGTCAACACGTACTTAAGTGAGCCATGCAGCTGGAAAACAGCTGTTCCTTTACCTCCACTACCATACACAAAGGCATTCTGAACAGTAAGGATCCTTTGGCTGTTGAAACACATAGAAGTTCAAATGGTGGCTATCTGGCTATAGAAATAGCTAGATTGTCTTATTAGGTTGGCATCTCGGCCCTTTCCATTCTACTTTCCCCAGCCTGGAGAAACTGGACTTGCTATAGCACCCTTCACAGGGGAGAGTGCTAAACTCTTGGTTGACCAAGCTAACCAAATGCAACAGGCATTTTCTTCTGGATAGAAATGTGCCCGAACAAGTTGGCTCCTTCTTTTCCCAGGCAAAAATGTTCCATCTGGGGACTGACAAGAAAGCTAGATTCGGATAAATAGCTCTAAGTATTTGAATATGAAGAGTCTACTAAGAACAACTACTTAGACCATAATCATCCATTTTGTAGGTGTTGATTCCCTGAAAATAGTACGCATCTGATTTTGCAATATGACTTTTTCAAACTCATATTAATATATTGACATTCACATTAGGGGATTTTTAAAAGAAATTTTATTTTATATTGGAGTATAGTTGATGAACAATGTTGTGATAGTTTTAGGTGTACCACAAAGTGGTTCATATGTATGCATATGTTATACATACATGTATACCATGTATAACAAAGTTATAATATGTATCATTGGGGATTTTTTTTTATAACATTTGTATAACTAAATGGAAAATACCTGCTCCCATCTCTTACTAATTTGCCAGATAAATGTTATGTAAATATAAGAACTGACTGAAAAGAAGGCAGGGTGATTTGAGAGGTCCTATGACAAGAGCCTGGGCTTCCCTGGTGGCTCAGCAATAAAGAGTGTGCCTGCCAGTGCAGGAGAGGTGGGTTCAGTCCTTGGGTTGGAAAGCCCCCTGGAGAAGGGAATGAATGGCAACTCACTTCAGTATTCTTGCCTGGGAAGTCCCATGGACAGAGGAGCCTGCTGGACTAAAGTCCATGGGGTCGCGAAAGAGTCAGACACAACTTAGTGACTAAACAATGATTATATTATTTATCTTCATGAAGTCTAGGAGCCACATTTGATCATTCATGTGTTCGACAGAACATTACTGTATTGTGTACAACGTATAGGCTCAATGTATATTTGTCTAACTACACTAACAATTCTCTCACAGCTAGGCACTGTTAGAATGAAAATTTGAAGCTTTCTACCCAAACCTAATTCAGGAGGGAGTGTTCTCCCAAGCTATCTCTTGGTCAACTTTATGAGGAAGTTCTCTTTAGTTAGCTTGATAGAAAAAAAAAAGAGAAGCCTAAATATTAAAAACAGTATTTTTCTGTTTATTTAAGCAGATTGCAAAATGTATCTTTATCAGTAAATTAAAATTTTAACCCTGGGCCCTGATAGCATATAGCATATGTTTATTTCCAAGTGAAAATAGAGCAACAGCTAAATGAAATAACTGTGATGATTATATTAGGATGGAACATATTCACTTTCTGAAACCAATCAGTAGCTGACACATTGCTTTGATAACTGTACTGCAATGAAAATTTGATAAGAAATTTTTCTATATTGTGCCATTTAGAAAATGCTGATTAACTCTCATATTATTTCAGTATAAGTCTCAGCTACAGGGCAGAATTGATTATAGTGGTATTCTTTCCTTTTTCTCTCTCCTCCCTGCTTTTTTTTTTCACTTGCTAACAATCTGCTTATTCACTGAAAACTGCTAACACTTTGACCTCTTGTTAGAGAATGTCTTACTGATAGACATGAGAAGGACAGATAATTTACAGAATGACCTAACTAAACTGCAATGCAAGGAAACCTAGCAGCCAGATTTGTCAACTGCAAATACCTGAGTTATTATCCTAGGAGGAGGAATTTTTGCTCCTCTGGACCATGGGTGATAGGCATTTTATAAGGTCTTTATCAAAATACAATAAAATTAAGATCAGTAAACCTTCAGTTAACTACAGTCAGGAACAGTTTTATTTTTATTTTTTCTAGGGAAATCAAAACCAAAAAAAATTATTTATAAAAATAAACTTTTCCTCTTATGTTTTACTGATTTTTACAGTCCTCAGGTTTTCAGTCTCTTTGTAATACTCCAACCTCTCAACTTACTCCCCTTTCCTCTCTCTTTCTCTTTTTGTTTTTGGCACTAAAATCCCCCAAATGAATATCTCTCTCTTTCAATTTAGTGTACTATTCTACTGGCTTTACTTCAAATTTTGTTTGTTATTTTTTTAATTTTTATTTTTTTAACTACATGGGAAAGGAATAGACCTCTCACTGTATAATATAATACAGAATAATTATCCATGTACAAGTGAATTTCATACAGGGTAGAAACACACTCTAATTATTGCTCTTTGACATAAAATGCCTGATCAAAATCAAAAGTTTTACTTGCAGTTTTAATGACTGTTGTATTTTTCTCTTAAGAATGGATTCCCTTTGTTTTTTCCACTGCTTTATTTTTTGCTAAGTTTTATTTTTAAGGATTGATAGATTACCGGACCTTTCTGGTATATACACACGTGCTTTCTTATACCCTAAAATTCTGTGGTGTGTAATGTGCATCACCACCAATTCCCCATTTGTCATCTGTCTTGTCCTAAACCAAGTCTTGCCCATGTTAAAAATTCTATAACTGCCATCATCTTGGAAATGTCATGACATTCATGGATCAATAAAATCCTTTCCCAAGAGGATGAGAAATATATGAAAAGAGCTTACTAATTTCAAAGGGTTTCTTTTAAAGGTTCAATGGATGAATAAGAGATTTGAGAGTGATTTCAGGGAGTGAGTATTGGATGGGAGTAGGATGAAACTGACAAGGTAGGTTACAGAAGTGATAGAATGGGGGAGAAAGGAAGTTCAATTTGAGATGCCTACAAAGTTTTTTTCATCCTAGAGATTGTTTTCTGTACAGGAATGCAAGTGAAAGGACTGCGAGGTATTGAGGCTCTTCAGTAGCCATCACATCTCTGCAGTACTCTAGGCCACACCAGGATATAATGAGGTGGTTTGTATGCAGTGTGTGTGAGAGAGAAAATCAGCTCACCAAATGACTTTTTTTTTCTTTTGGGTGATGACTTACAGTCAGGGGGCAGTTCTGTGAATTTGAGGGAATGTAAGGATGCTGGAAGGAGCAGTGTGTCCAGGGAATTGAATAGAAAACAACAACAAAAAAGGATTTTGTTATCTGTGCCCTCAATGTCACCCTAGAGCAAATGAGGAAAGGAAAGAATTGTATGATAAAGGCTGTGACATCAGAAGGATGAGCAAAGTAATTTTATAGTTATAGTTAGAAAATCATTAAAGTCTGATGTTTAATAGGTAGCTGAAATGAAGAAGGTAAGCAGAATGTCAAGGTCCTTTTAAAGAGCTGAAAGATTACTAAACAAATCAAAGGTTTTGGCAGCTTCGCAGACACTCGCAGGCTAGAAAATTCAGAGCAACAAGGTGTATGGGATTTCTTTTTTCCTTTTCTGAAACAAAAGGAAATTTGAACAAAAAGTATACAGTGTGTGTGACAACAAAGCTATATGCTATAATATGCATGATGAGACCTTTAAAATTTATCCATTTTATAAAATAAAATGTAAATATTTTATTTTATTATATTCTATGGATTTCAGTAGGAGCAATTTAGATAGTTGTGCTTTTTCAGAGAAGTAATAAAAGAATCAAAGTCAAGCAGAAATATAAGACAGTCTCAAAATCCAGATTTTCTCCAAGAGGCAAATTAATATTCATTTTTTATTTTAATTAAAGATTACAAAATATATGCTCTCCTACAGATACATTACTGATTAATGATGTATTACAAATTAATTTCTAGATTTTTGGAAGAATTTAGAAAATTAACTTTCAGTTTCCCAAGGTAACATAACTGTTGATAGAAATTTTGCTTTTCAGTCACTCAATAAGTGGAAGTATTTTTAATTTCAGAAGAGACTCTGTTGTAAAAAATAAGAGTCATTTCTTACCCTTTTACTTCTTTGTTAAAAGTAAAACTGTAAGAAATTTTGTTAGCATTTTAAATTCTATTTGAATCAATACTATACATTATCAATGAAGATATACTTGCAATATTATATAAGGCAGAAGGGCTTAACTCTGATAGGTAGTATGGTATATTTTGCTTCTTAATTTGGTTAAACAAAGAATTATATTTCCAGAATCCCCTTTGATGTATTGCACTGGTTGAAAGTTGGTTAAAAGAGAAATGAACATGTGCAAAGTTGGGTAGGTAAATGTGTTAACAATAGCCCAGACTCTCTGAAGGTCATTTTTGTGGTCAGATGCCATTGCAGATAGATACAAGGGTACCCAGTAGGTTGTAGTTGGTCTTTTCTTTCCTCTTCTAGATGCCCAGCTCTTCTCAACTACCATCCTATTGACCAGCAGTGGGTTTAGTCTGACTCTTTGAACCGCATGGACCATAGCCCACCAGGCTCTTCTGTCCATAGGATTTTTCAGGCAAGAATACTGGAGTGGGTTGCCAATTCCTTCTCCAGGGGATCTTCTCTGCCCAGGAATTGAATCTGGATCTCCTGCATTGCAGGTGGATTCTTTACCAACTGAACCACCAGGGAAGCATCACTGAAGGGGGATTAAACCAAATTCTCAAACTTCCATACATCTTCCCATGAGCTATTCCTTGGTGAGTTCACTTTTAAAGTTAGAAGTGGTTGGCTTCGTAGGATGGTAGATTGTGGTAACTCTTTCTCTGAACTTCCGCATCAGTATCCAGTCTTTACTTCCCTAATTCCTCCCACAGTTGAGCATGTTGCCACTTCCATAATATAATTAAACTCATTGGTAATTCTTTTGCTCTGACTGGTACAACAGTAATGCTATTGTTTCTGTTGGAAGTAACTATGCAGATTGCATTATTGCTTCCAATTATTTACCCCTTCCTGTGTCCAAACCCTTTTCCTGTATCCCAGTTTCTCTCAATAGACACAAAGCATTTGCCCTACTTCATGATGGGATTGGCCAGGTAGTTGTCAAATGAAATGTGGTGGGCAGGAAAGTGTAGAGTTTAAATGTTAAGAGGCCATGTGTTGCTGTTCATCCTGTTGCCATTGCCATGAATAAAACACACATTGGAAATATTCTCTGTTCCTGAAGAATAAGTCCGGATATTCTTCAGATACACACTCTCAAGCAACTAACTCAGAAATCTCTGATAATGATAATAAATGCAACTGAACTTTTGGGTTGTTTGCTATGTGGCAATAGCTAACTGATACAACAAAGAAGAATATAGGCAGTAATTCATTAATTACTTTTTACAAGCTTACGTCTGTTGATCATTATGGCAGATTGAGAATTCAAAATGGGCCATAGCAGTATTTCTGATCCTTTAGGCTCTTTCAGAATCTTGCCAGGTCCTGCCGAGATTTGGAATGTATTTCTCCTTCCCATGAAAATGAGTGCTACCAGTGTAAATAGTATGGGGCTGAAGGCATGCTTTGTGATGTCCAAGGCTGCTACTGCTGCTGCTAAGTCACTTCAGTCGTGTCCGACTCTGTGTGACCCCATAGACGGCAGCCCACCAGGCTCCCCCGTCCCTGGGATTCTCCAGGCAAGAACACTGGAGTGGGTTGCCATTTCCTTCTCCAGTGCGTGAAAGTGAAAAGTGAAAGGAAAGTCACTCAGTCCTGTCCGACTCTTCATGACCCCATGGACTGCAGCCTACCAGGCTCCTCTGCCCATGGGATTTTCCAGGCAAGAGTACTGGAGTGGGGTGCCATTGCAAGCTAGATCATAACAAAATGGTAGGACTTCTACCTAGTCTTCTCTCTCTCTCTCTGTTTTTCAGGACATTAGCCTTTTAATTCAGTTACCACATTCTGAGGAAGTCCCAAGCACATGGAGAAGCCATTGTAGATATTTGATCAAAGCACTAGCTAAAGTCTCAGCCTGTAGCCAGCATCACCTTTTAAGCATGTGCTTATGCAAGCCTTCAGGTGATTTCCTCTCCCAGCCCTGAGGCTTCCTGTGAAGCCACTGATAGGAACAGAGAGAAGCCATCCTTGGGATGTTTTCTTTGGTTTCCTGAGCTTCAGAATTCGTAATGGAGTTATGCACAAAGTTTTGGGGTAATTTGTTACAAAGCCATAATAACTGAAACAGTAAGAAACCATAGACATCATTAGTATCAACAATCTGTATTTCAAGATATATTTGTTCATGAGATGGCTTTCTTGGGAAGACTGATATGTTTCCACTAACAATAAAGCAAGTAATGTTAATTAGCATTTCATAACACATTTTCTGCTAACTACATAGAAATATTAAATTATAATATTTCATAGTATAAGCATACCTAAAGTATCTTCCAAAATATTTCAGGAAATTCATGCTATATTTTGCAATATGTATGGAATTCTTTTGGCACTGAGCATCCAAAGAAAAGTCAGTAAATTGCAACATAATCTCATATTTTCATGATCTATTAAATAGAAACTTACTAGGAATCATATCTGTAAGAAATAGTAATTTATTTTCTTTATAATATCTGTCCTTTTTTGTTTCTTAGCATTAGCGCAGATCATTAAATCCCATATTGACTTCTTATACTCTCTTGATTTAAATCTTTAATTTTTTATTCACTTCAAAATAACTTTTCAACAAGGGTTTTACTATATTAAATACCTAGGGAAAACACTGATATAGACAACACTTCCTGCTATCCAGGGAATTTTTTTCTAATGAAAGAGAACAATAGAAACATACTTAATTAATATTAAGTATGTTTCAAGATACTTAAGATACAGTTATTCAAGATATGGTTGATAAAGAGCTACAAATTCATTTCCATAGGGCTTAATTTGCAGTTAACGTATTTAATCTATTCAGTTAAATTCAGTTGCTCAGTCCTGTTTGACTCTTTCTGATGCCATGGACTGCAACATGCCAGGCTTCCCTGTCCATCTCCCAGAGCTTGCTCAAACTCATGTCCATCGAGTCAGTGATGCCATCCGACCATCTCATCCTCTGTTGTCCCCTTCTCCTCCTGCCTTCAATCTTTCCCAGCATCAGAGTCTTTTCAAATGAATCAGTTCTTCTCATCAGATGGCCAAGTATTGGAGCTTCAGCTTCAGTGTCAGTCCTTCCAATGAATATTCAGAACTGATTTCCTTTGGGATGAACTGGTGACATCTCCTTGCAATCCAAGGGACTCTCGAGAGTCTTCTCTAACACCACAGTTCAAAAGCATCAATTCTTCTGCTTGCAGCTTTCTTTATGGTCCAACTCTCACATCCATCATGACTACTGGAAAAACCATCTAGCTTTCACTAGATGGACATTTGTTGGCAAAGTAACGTCTCTGCTTTTTAATATGCTGTCTAGCTTGGTCATAGCTTTTCTTCTAAGGAGCAAGTGTCTTTTAATTTCATGGCTGTAATCACAATCTGCAGTGATTTTGGAGCCCCCCCAAATAAAGTCTGTCACTGTTTCCATTGTTTCCCCATCTTTTGCCATGAAGTGATGTGACTGGATGCCATGATCTTTTTTTTTTTTTAATTTGAATGTTGAATTTTCAGGCAGCTTTTTCACTCTCCTCTTTTACTTTCATCAAGAGGTTCTTTAGTTCTTCATTTTCTGCCATAAGGGTGGTGTCATCTGCATATATGAGGTTATTGAAATTTTTCCCAGCAACCTTGACTCCAGTTTGTGCTTCATCCAACTTGGCATTTTGCATGATGTGCTCTGTATGGAAGTTAAACACGCAGGGTTAAAATATACAGCCTTGATGTACTCCTTTCCCAATTTGGAACCAGTCCATAGTTCCATGTCAGTTCTAACTGTTGCTTCTTGACCTGCATACAGAAGGCAGGTAAAGTGGTCTGGGGTCTCTAAGAATTTTCCACAGTTTATTGAGATCCACACAGTCAAAGGTTTGGCATAGTCAATAAAGCAGAAGTAGATGTTTTTCTGGAACTCTTGCTTTTTCAGGGATCCAATGAATGTTGGAAATTTGATCTCTGGCTCCTCTGCCTTTTCTAAATCCAACTTGAACATCTGAAAATTCTTGGTTCATGTACTGTTGAAACATAGCTTGGAAAATTTTGAGCATTACTTTGCTAGCATGTGAGATGAGTGCAATTGTACTTTGTGTATTCTTTGGCATTGCCTTTCTTTGGGATTGGAATGAAAACTGACCTTTTCCAGTCCTGTGGCCACTGCTGAGTTTTCCAAATTTGCTGCCATACTGAGTGCAGCACTTTCTCAGCATCATCTTTCAGGACTTGAAATAGCTCAACTGGAATTCCATCACTTTCACTAGCTTTGTTCATAATGATGCTTCCTAAGGCCCATCTGACTTAGGACTCTAGCATGTCTGACTCTAGTAGAGTAATCATACTATTGTGCTTATCTGGGTCATAAAGATCTTTTTTGTACAGTTCTTCTGTGTATTCTTGCCACCTCTTCTTAATATCTTCTGCTTTTGTTAGGTCCATACTATTTCTGTCCTTTATTGTGCTCATCTTTGCATGACATGTTCCCTTGTCCTATTAGAAGTTCTTATAGGTCATTGCAGAAATATTTAACTTCAGCTTCTTCAGTAAGGTGGTCTGGGCATAGAATTGGAATTACTGTGATGTTGAATGGTTTGCCTTGGAAAGGAACAGAGATCATTCTGTTGTGCTTGAGATTGCACCCAGTACTGCATCTGCCTGCAATGCGGGGAACCTGGCTTTGATTCCTGGGTCAGGAAGATCCCCTGGAGAAGGAAATGGCAACCCACTCCAGTATTCTTGCTTGGAGAATCCCATGGATGGAGGAGCCTGGTGGGCTACTATTGTCCACGGGGTCGCAAGAGTCGGACACGACTGAGCGACTTCACTTTCACTCACTGCATTTTGGACTCTTTAGTTGACTATGAGGGCTGCTCCATTTTTTCTAAGGAATATTTACTTGCCTGAAATAGTAGTTATAATAGTCATCTGAATTAAATTCATCCATTCCAGTCCATTTTAGATCACTTGTTTCTAAAATATTGATGTTCACTCTTGGCATCTCCTGTCTGTCCACTTCCCATTTACCTTGATACATGGACCTAACATTCCAGGTTCCTATACAATATTGCTCTTCGCAACATTGGACTTTACTTCCATCATCAGTCACATCCACAACTATGTGTGTTTTCGCTTTGGCTCCATCTCTTCATTCTTTCTGGAGTTGTTTCTCCACTGATCTCCAGTAGCATATTGGGCACCTACCGACCTGGGGAGTTCCTCTTTCAGTATCCTATCTTTTTGCCTTTTCATACTGTTCATGGGGTTCTCAAGGCAAGAATACTGAAGTTGTTTGTCATTCCCTTCTCCAGTGGACCACATTCTGTCAGACCTCTCCACCATGACCCATCCGTCTTGGTGTCCCTACATGACATGGCTCATACTTTCATTGAGTTAAACAAGGCTGTGGTCCATGTGATCAGTTTGGTTAGTTTTCTGTGATTGTGTTTTTCACTCTGATAAATGAGGATAAGAGGCTTATGGAAGCTTCCTGATGGGAGGGACTGACTGTGTGGTAAACTGGGTCTTGTTCTGTTGGGCAGGGCCATACTCAATAAATCTTTAATCCAATTTTGTATTGAAGGGTGGAGCTCTGTTCCCTCTCTGTTGTTTGGCCTGAGGCCAAGCTATTGACCCAGGCCTACATGGAGACTCCTGGACACTCACGGGCAAGTCTGGCTCAGTCTCTGTGAGGCCTCTTTGTCCTAGTGCACACAAAGTTTTGTTTGAGCCCTCTGAGTATCTCTGGTGGGTATGGGATTTGATTCGAAATGCAGTTTTGCCCCTCCTACCATCCTGTTGGGGTTCTTCTTTGCCCTTGGCTTGGGGTATCTTTTTTTGGCAGGATCCAACATTCTCCTGTGCATGGTTGTTCAGCAGTGAGTTGAAATTTTGGAGTTCTCACAGGAGAAGATGAGCGCCCATCCTTCTACTATGCTATCTTCTTTCTTATAATAAATCTTTACTAAATGTAAATTTGTTGGTATTGTACTTGGATCATGTAATTTCTGAGGTAGAAAAATAAATCTAGTCACAGAACAGAAAGACTTTATGAACTAGATATCATTAGATATGGAATAAACAGTGAAAGATAAATGGTGTACACTCACTTATATCTGAGTTCCTAAAAATATATATATAATTTTTTTTCTAATTTTGAGATGGCCATGTTCAGATTTTTTAATAAAAGTGTGATATGATCAAATAGTATTATCAGTCTCATTTGGCAGTATGTGCACAATAGTTTGTAATGGAAGAATCTGAGACTTGAAAGAAAGTTAAAAGGCCCAAGTAAACGTGGTGATGAGAGGAAAGGGCATTTTAAGTGCAAGAAATGCATTTTGAAGTGTAAGGAGTATATAGGGAATTTAGAGACAATTTTGATTTGAGTAGTTTGACTGCTGTAGTAAAACAAACATCCAGAAGGCAATGAGAGATCATATTTAAAAGTTAGTTTAGGCTAGACCATTTAGAAAACCTTGAATGATGTGCTGCAAACTTCAAAATTTATTTACTAGAAAATTGAAATGAAATTATTGAAGGCTTTTCAGTAGGAAAATGACATGATCAATTGATGTGTTTGGGTTCATGGCGTATGATTGCTAAAAGATCATTAAAATGTGTATCAAGTGCAAAAAGCACATATAAGCACAATAGCCTATTAATGAAATTTGATTATCTGAGATTTAGGAATTTCTTTATTGTTACTCCATGAGTGTGGAACTACCAGATTTGTCTCTGTTCCATGCCCATGTATATATGCACGTGTTTCTATGTATCAGTCCTCACGTTCAAAAGATATTGAAAATAATGTGATCAGCATTGGCTTTTTTGAAGTCTGAATAATGTAGGCATTTGATCAATGTACAGATATCACTTTCATCTCATTTTCAGTTGTAACTCCATATTTAATTTCTCTATTTCAAACAAAGTATCATGTGATTCTTAATTGCTATACACCAAGGTCCTTTTACAGACAGTGTTGATTACAAAGTTTATGATATTTAACTGCATTCTACCTAGAACCAAATGTTCAGACATCATTTGGCATGGGCAAAATGTATAGAAGTTAGCATTGCTTCAGAGTTGATTAGTGTTAGCCAATAACCCAAGCACTTGGGGATAAATTGAAGCCTACTATTATTGATGAAAACAATGAAGTGAAGAATTTAGGTAATACTAATATAAATGCTCACAACTCTGTGCACTGGCAATTCTCCTTTTATACTGATAACCTTTGTCTCAAAGGGTAGACAATTCTGAGTCACTCACAATCATTGTCTTTAAATTTTGTCAAACTTGTTTTTATTCATCTTTATCAGGAGTCGTGAACTACTTGAACACTACTCTTTCACTGTGATAAATTGCATATAGGTTTTACAATACATGAGAAGGCCCAAAGATACTTCAGCTGGAGCAGATTTCTTGACATGAATTTGCTCTCAGTCACGAAAGAACATATGCTCTTGACTGATATCAGTAGGCACAGGAGTTCCTGTGGTAGTAAGAGTTTTAATGACTTTATGCCTTTACTAGAAGTTTTAAATGCAAAAGCAATAGGATTATTGATAATTTCTGGGAAACATTTAATAGATCTTTTTGTAGATCTTAATCAAGTTTGTTAGGGATTTTCAAGGTACAGTTCATTTCAGTTCAGTCGCTCAGTCCTATCCAACTCTTTGTGATCCCATGGATTGCAGCACGCCAGGCCTCCCTGTCCATCACCAACTCCTGGAGTTTACTCAAACTCATGCCCATTGAGTCGGTGATGCCATCCAACCATCTCATCTTCTGTCATCCCCTTCTCCTCCTGCCTTCAATCTTTCCCAATGTCAGGGTCTTTTCAAATGAGTCAGTTCTTCGCATAGGAGGCCAAAATATTGGAGTTTCAGCTTCAACATTAGTCCTTCCAAAGAACATCCAGGACTGATTTCCTTTAGGATGAACTGGTTGCATCTCCTTACAGTCCAAGGGACTCTCAAGAGTCTTCTCCAACACCACAGTTCAAAAGCATAAGTTCTTCTGCGCTCAGCTTTCTTTATAGTCCATCTCTCACACCCATACATGACTACCGGAAAAGACATAACCTTGACTAGATGGACCTTTATTGACAAAGTAATGTCTCTGCTTTTTAATATGCTGTTTAGGTTGCTCATAACTTTCCTTCCAAGGAGTAAGTGTCTTTTAATTTCATGGCTGCAGTCACCATCTGCAGTGATTTTGAAGCACCCTTCGCCCCACCTCCCCGCCCCAAAAAAAGAAACAATGAAGTCAGCCATTGTTTCCCCATCTATTTCTCATGAAGTGATGGGACTGGATGCCATGATCTTAGTTTTCTGAATGTTGAGCTTTAAGCCAACTTTTTCACTCTCCTCTTTCACTTTCATCAAGAGGCTCTTTAGTTCTTCTTCACTTTCTGCCATTAGGGTGGTGTCATCTGCTTGTCTGAGGTGATTGATATTTCTCCTAGCAATCTTGATTCCAGCTTGTGCTTCCTCCAGCCCAATGTTTCTCATGATGTACTCTGCATGTAAGTTAAATACTTGTATTTACTTATCTCAGAGAGATGACTGTTTTCTACTAAGGTGATATTTTCTCCCATCTTAGTGAATTGGTATATATCCTTAGTAAAAAAATTCAGGATAAATGTTGATCTCCTGTCACGCTAGTGTTCTGTCAAGGTGAATAGTTCCTTTGATTCTGGCCCATAAGGGCTCTTCAATGCATTGAACATTATATCTTACATACTGAACAGCTTTAATAATTGTGGTGTGAGATCTATTCCAATACTCTATATAGTCTATAATGGCCAAAATTCAATGCCAAACAACATCTATATTTTCCTGTTGTTTGTTACTAGTTTACATTAATTCAATGTAGTATGGACTTTTAAGGAGTTCTGTATAGGAAAAATGAAGAATTTTCTCATTAGTTCTAATATTTTGCCTTTATATCCTCTCATATATTTTTGGGCATGTTGTATACATGTAGGTAACAGCTTTTTGCCTGTAAATAATGGTAGATATATGATTAATTTATAATCTTTTTATTTGAAATGTATTTTCCTTTCTTAAAAGTTTCCTAGGATTTTTCCTTTTAATTTTCAATAAATGAATACTACTCTAGGCTTATTACTTTTCCACCTTAATTCTGATTTTAAAGGGACTGTTTATAGTGTTTAGAATTAGTTACCATGTCTCCTTGTTTTCCAGGAGTAATTATTATAATTGGACACTTACTAGTAATGCTCCTTATAATAATCCTAATTACTTGAGAAGTAACTAGGATTTTTGCTTCTGAGGATGTTGTAGCAGATCATAGCAGGGCAGCGATCTCTGTTTTACAACTAGAAAAAGTGGAGAAACTGAAAGAATCCTATTCCCAAAGGATGATAAGACTTTGAGAACAATAAAAATAAAGTCATTTGTGAAGAGTGGAGTAACTTTCCAGAGTAAGGCGATGATCACTAGCCATTGTTTTTGTGGTCATTTGGGAATTTTAAAAATACAATGAAATTTTTCCTTAGACTGGCCAAGGAGACTCTACTGGAGGAAAGAAAAATCAGGAACCTTTTCAGTATCAAGTAGGGATGGAAAAATTGACAAACTTAAGGGGCCACAGGTTCAAAAATTTTCACAACATAATGTTTTATAAATTTTGAAGATGCTCAATGAATAGAGAAATCAAGCCAAAAGGAACTCAAATGTTTTATACTGGCTAGTAGGGAACATGATCTTTTGGGAAAGTGGGTAGCTTCAGGTACCTATCTGGACATCTGCCAGATTTTGAAACTTTGTAGGGAGCATTAATAGGGAAACTCTAAAAAGCAGAGCTTAGTAATCTGAGTTTTTAAGGACTAAGGAAACAAACACTTGTCAATCTGTCAATTGACACACGGGAACTTCATGCCGAAGAACAGTGTAAATCAGAGGTAGACCCTGTGATTAAATCTGCAATCAAGCCAGCTCAATTCCTTGATTACATTGGTATAATCAACTATTGAGCCACCTTGCAACAACAAAAGGAACTTTCTCTGATGGATTATAACACCACATATCACCCTTTTAGTTCTTTTATAGGTAATATATAAAAATAATACAAAATTACTAGAATTCAAAGAATGAAGAAGACACATTGATAATAAAAAGGAAACACAGACACTGGAAGTAGACTTCTGCATGATCCAGATATCAGAGCTGTCAGACAAGAGATGTAACTGTGACTGAAATATATAAAAAATGAGAAATACATGAACAAAAACATCAATAGAGAGAATTTCAATAAAAATATAAATCCATAAAAATAATCAAATGAAAAGTCCATAGCTGAAAAATATTGTACAGAGATTAAAAAAAAAAGTTTTTTTAATGAGTTTAGTAACACTTTACAAAGCAGGTTAAAGCGTCTGCCTCCAATGCGGGAGACCTGGGTTCGATCCCTGGGCTGGGGAGATCCTCTGGAGAAGGAAATGGCAATCCACTCCAGTATTCTTGCCTGCAGAATCCCATGGACTGAGAAGCCTAGTAGGTTACAGTCCACGGGGTCGCAAAGAGTCGGACACGACTGAGCGACTTCACCATCACCATTACAAAGCAGGATACTGCATGAGTTAATTCAAAGATAGGTGAACAGAAAATACAGAAAATTCAGAGAGCAAAAAGCTGAGCATTTTCATGATTTGATTAAAAGTACCAAACTATCCATTCAAAAAGTTTAGGAAATCCCAGGCAGAACAAATAGAAAGGAAACAACACCAAGGCTCAATCTATCAAAAGTG
The DNA here is from genome assembly GCA_006408695.1 of Aepyceros melampus. Lineage (NCBI taxonomy): Eukaryota > Metazoa > Chordata > Mammalia > Artiodactyla > Bovidae > Aepyceros > Aepyceros melampus. Next base: position 229,923 of record SJXQ01006574.1, read on the forward strand.
TTAAGAATCAAAGGCATAAAAAGAAAACAAAAAGACCTTGTTTTCAAAGAAATACTAGAGTGATAGCTGACTTCTGAGAAGAAATGATGAAAGCCAAAAAAAAAAAAATTGGGTGATATTTCTATAAAATAACTGTCAGCTAATATTTCTATATCAAAATATGTCCTTTAAAAAAACAGTAAAATAAATTTTGAGACAAGCAAAGCTGAGACAATTTGTCACTAGCAGACTTTCCCTAAAAGACAAACCAAATGGGAAGGGAAAATGATTCCAGATGTAGTATGGAAGTTCCATGAAGAATAAGTGATGAACACCAAACTAGAGAAATATGAGCAAGTATAAAATATTATATACTACCTGCAATGATAAATATAATATCAGGAAAGGTTAACATATCTAGAACTAAAAAGTATGACTATAATATAAAAGGAAAATGAGATAACTGTAATTTAAAAGTTCTATACTTCTAGGTGATATCAAGAAAGTAGTAAGAATAAATATTTTATTAGATTGTATTGTCAGTGATGCATGTTGTAATATCTAGCAGAACCACCTATATGCATAGTAAAAGAATAAATAATCTACATGCTATTTCAAAGAAGCAAAAGAACTAATAAAAATATTTGATTTTATTCAGAAGTTAAGAAAGAAAAGAGAACACAAAGTAGATGGACTAACTAAAGAACAGTAATAGCATAGATATAAACCAAAACAATTATATTTTATATAAATATTCTGTATATTCTAATTAAAATTATACACATTTTATTTAAAACACCAAACAGCTGTATTTTTCTTATAAGAGAAATATTTCAAATGTAAAATCAATTAATTGAAAAAAATATATTGTGCAAATCCTAAACAGAAGTAAGCTGGTTTAGTTATACTAAATGTTAGACAAAATAAACTTTAAGGCTGGAGGTACTAGAAATAAGGAAGGACACTTCATAGCAGTAAAGGACTTTCCTGGTGGGGTCAGTCGTAAAGAACCCCCTGCCAATGCAGAAGACACAAGAGGCATAGGTTCAATTCCTGGATCAGGAAGATCCCCTAGAGAAGGACAAGGCAACCCACTCCAGTATTCTTGCCTGGAGAATCCCATGGACAGAGGAGCTAGTCCATGGGGTCACAAAGAGTTGGATACAACTAAACCAACTTAGCACAAATCAACAAGATCCACAGCCTTTAAGTCTGTATGCAACCAAAAATAAAACTTCAAACTATACAAAACAGATATTGGCAAAACTAAGAGAGGTAAACAAATCTACTGTATAGCAGGAAATAAATAAATCCACACCTCTGTTAGTGGCTGCTAATTAGACCAAAATCATGTACGCATATATGATATTTGAGCAACATGGTGAAATATTTGTCCTAATTATATGTATGCAATTTATATATACACATATATATGTGTGTTTTGTGTCTATATATATATAAACATATATAATGTATTTTAAAAGTTGCAACTAATGGCAAAATTCACAAAAAATTTTCAAGCTCACATGATACATTATTATGCACTTATGCAAATCATTCATTTTCTCTCAAAAAAGAAACATCAACAAAACTAAAAAGATTGAGATAATACAAATTATGCTCTATGACCATAATAATATGAAACTAGAATAAACAGTAAAACTGTAACTAGAGAAATTCCCTGTAAATAATACATTTGTAACTAATCCATTTGTCAAAGAAGAATTCAGAATTAAAATTGTAAATTAAATTGAACTGAATATGAATGATGACACAGCATATTAAATCTTGTGTGTGGTTGCTTAGTCACTTAAATCTTACGAGATGTACATAAAACAGATATCATGTTACAGCTAGAAAAACATTAGTACCACTCCAAATTAAAGAAAGTGAAAGGAAAGGAATAATAAACATAATTCCCTTGAATTTTCTATGATCCAACAGATGTTGGCAATTTGATCTCTGGTTCCTCTGTCTTATTTAAATCCAGCTTGTAGATATGGAAGTTCTCTGTTCACCTACTGTTGAAGCCTAGCTTGAAGGATTTTGAGCATTACCTTGCTAGAATGTGAAATGAGCATAATTATGCAGTAGTTTGAACATTCTTTGGCATTGCCTTTCTTTGGGATTTTGGAGCCCAGCAATATAAAATCCGTCACTGCTTCCACTTTTTCCTCTTCTATTTGCCATGAATGATGGGACCAGATGTCATGATGTTAGAAAGAAAACATACAGTGATGACAATGAAAAAATACAAAAAAATTCCCATTTGATCACACTTTAAGTGTTTTAATTTTGATGTTACTTATAGGTTAGTAAAGAAAAGGAAATAGGAAAATGAAAAAGTTGGCTTAAAGCTCAACATTCAGAAAATGAAGATCATGGCATCCGGTCCCATCACTTCATGGGAAATAGATGGGGAAAGAGTGGAAACAGTGTCAGACTTTATTTTTTTGCTCCAGAATCACTGCAGATGGTTATTGCAGCCATGAAATTAAAAGATGCTTACTCCTTGGAAGAAAAGTTATGCTCAGCCTAGATAGCATATTCAAGAGCAGAGACATTACTTTGCTGACTAAGGTCCGTCTAGTCAAGGCTGTGGTTTTTCCTGTGGTCATGTATGGATGTGAGAGTTGGACTGTGAAGAAGGCTGAGCACTGAAGAATTGATGCTTTTGAACTGTGGCGTTGGAGAAGACTCTTGAGAGTCCCTTGGACAGCAAGGAGATCCAACCAGTCCATTCTGAAGGAGATCAGCCCTGGGGTTTCTTTGGAAGGAATGATGCTAAAGCTGAAACTCCAGTACTTTGGCCACCTCATGCGAAGAGTTGACTCATTGGAAAAGACCCTGAAGATGGGAGGGATTGGGAGCAGGAGGAAAAGGGAACGACAGAGAATGAGATGGCTGGATGGCATCATTGACTCGATGGACGTGAGTCTGAGTGAACTCCGGGAGTTGGTGATGGACAGGGAGGCCTGGTGTGCTGCAATTCATGGGGTCGCAAAGAGTCGGACATGACTGAGTGAACTGAACTGATAGGTTAGTTATAGATACCTTTTATCAGATGAAAGCTTCCAATTCATTCCCAGTTGTTTAAACTGGGGTATGGAAAATGGTTTAAACAAGTTTATTGTATTATAAGGCACATACAGAAAATTACATTAATCATAGGTGTACAGCTCAAATAATTTACACAAAGTTAAAACGTATGTGTAATCAACCCCTGATCGAGAAGCATAACATTATCAGGATTCTAGCAGCCCACCTCATGCCCTTTTTCTTTCACTGCCCACTATTTGCATCTGCCGAGGATCACTGACATTCTCACTTCTAATGTTGTGTACTAGTTTATCTGCTTTTGAAATTTATATAAAAGAAATAATGGTGTATTTATCTATTTATGACAACTTTTGCTCAGTATTATGTCTACAAGATACATCCATTTTATAAAAACCTTTTTATTTTATATTGGAGTGTAGCTGATTAACAATGTTATCATATTTTCAGATGAACAGTGAAGGGACTCAGCCTCATATATATGTATATCCATTTGCCCCCAAACTCCCCTCCCATCCAGGCTGCCACATAACATTGAGCAGAGTTCCATGTGCTATAAAGTAGATTCTTGTTGGTTATCCATTTTAAATTTCGCAACATGTACATGTCCATACCAAATTTATCAGTAGTAGTGACAAAATCATATTTTTTCTAATACCTATCCTTGAATTCCTAGGATTGTCTTAATTCAGTTTAATATACTTTTGTACATTGAAAAAAATCAATCTTCTAATCTTAAGAATTATTAAATCTCCCTTAAGAAAGCACATCTACCTATATTCTTTCTCAATCTTCCCTTATGCAGTTTTCATATAATATAATTTATTGCCAATTGCATAAAGTGAAGTCTCTATGATTTGAATCTCAGGGAAACACATTTAAGGCTTCCCTGATGTCTCAGCAGGTAAAGAATTCACCTTCAGTGCAGTAGACACAGGAGATGTGGGTTTGATCTCAAGTCTGGAAGATCCCCTGAAGGAGAGCCTGGCAACCCACTTCAGTATTCTTGCCTGGAGAATCCCATGGAGAGAGGAATCTGGTGGGCTACAGTTCACAGGGTTGCAAAGGGTCAGACACGACTGAAGGGACCAAGCGTGCACACATGGCACTCTTTAAAGGGAAAGATTATTTGTTAATTTGTAGGTTTATGGAGCTTGTAGGTAAAGCTATTTTAGACAATAATAAGAGAAACAGAGAGACAGAGACAACAGAGAGAGAGTGTGTGTGTGTGTATGTGTGTGTGTGCCTACATGTGCATGCCCACTAATCCATTCCAGTGGTTCTCAATCAAAGAGCCATTGTTTTTCTAAGGGGGCATCAAGGCAGTGTCTAAAGACACAAGTGTCACAACTCTAAGGATACTACAGGCATTTAGTGGATGGAGACCATCTAGGCTTCCACATAGCCACAGTACAGGGCAGGCTCTGACTTCAAATAATTATTTGGTGCAAAATGTCAGTAGTACCAAGAATGAGAAACACTGATATAAAACCAATGTGATTAACTTAATGACTGAAAGTTTGTTAATTAACACAATTTGCAAATTATATTTTTCTGGAAATGTAACTCTTCTTATTGAATGTTCATATATTCATTGGCTAACTTTGGTTTTAGTTTTTCTCTTAGTATTGGGTTGGCCAAAAAGTGCCTTTGGTTTTTAAGTAAAAATAAAAGACATTTTTTTCATCTTCAGCAAGAACTTCACTGAACAATATAAATAGTTACCATTTATTTCCACTACCTTCTGCCATTTTCTGACAACTTCATAATTCTATCTTCCCAAACCTTTTTGAGCAAAGAATGATTTAAGGTGCCTTTTACAGTCTTCCAGGGTATTGAAATTTTTTCCATTAAGGTAATTTTATAAAGACTAAAATAAATGCAAATCTGAAGGTTCAATGGCTGGTGAATATAGTGGATGAACCAGAACTTCCTAGTCATGCTATAACAGTTTTTGGATGGTCGTCAGAGAAATGATGACCTGAGTTATCCTGATAGGTTGTGCATTTTCTATAGGGTCAATACTGAAATCAGACTGATTATATTCTTTGCAGCTGAAGGTGTAGATGCTCTATACAGTCAGCAAAAGCAAGACCTGGAGCTGACTGTGACTCAGATCATGAGCTCCTTATTGAAAAATTCAAGTTTAAATTGAACAAAGTAGGGAAAGACACTAGACTATTCAGGTATGACCTAAATCAAATCCCTTATGATTATACAATGGAGGTGTAAATATCTAAGGGATTAGATCTGGTAGACAGAGTGCCTGAGGAACTACGGATAGAAGTTCCTAACATTGTATAGGACACAGTGACCAAAACATCCCAAAGAAAAAGAAATGAAAGAAGACAAAATGATTGTTCAAGGAGGCCTTATAAATAGCTGAGATAAGAAAAGAAAAAGGCAAAGCAGAAAGGAAAAGATATGCCAAACTGAATGCAGAGTTCCAAAGAATATCCAGAGAGATAAGAAAGCCTTTCTTAAGTGGACAATGCAAAGAAATAGAGGGAAACAATAGAATGGAAAAGACTAGAGATCTCTTCAAGAAAAATAGAGATACTAAGGTAACATTTTATGAAAAATGGACAAAATAAAGGCCAGAAATGGCAAGAATCTAACAGAAGCAGAAAAGATTAAAAAGAAGTGCCAAGAATTACACAGAAGAGCTGTACAAAAAAGGTCGTAATGACTCAGATAACCACAATAGTGTGATTACTCACAGAGAGCCAGACATCCTGGAGTGTAAAGTCAAGTGGGCCTTAGGAAGAATTACTATGAAAAAAGCTAGAGGAGGTGATGGAATTCCAGCTGAGCTATTTCAGATCCTAAAAGGTGATGCTGTTAAAGTGCTACACTCAGTATACCAGCAAATTTGGAAAACTCAGCAGGGGCCACAAGACTGGAAAAGGTCAGCTTTCATTTCAATCTCTAAGAAAGGCAGTGTCAAAGAAGGTTCAAACTGTGGCACAATTGCACTCATTCCACATGTTAGCAAGGTAATGCTCCAAATCCTTCAAGCTCTAGACTTCAAGAGTACATGAAGCAAGAATTTCCAAATGTACAAGCTAGATTTAGAAAAGGCAGATGAACCAGAGATCAAATTGCCAACATTCCTTGGATCATAGATGAAGCCAGGGAGTTCCAGGAAAAAAACAAAAAGCAAAAAAATTAATTCTGCTTCATGACTATGTTAAAGCCTTTGACTGTGTGGATCACAACAAGTTGTGGAAAGTTCTTAAAGAGATTGGAATCCAGACCACTTTACTTGTCTCCTGAGAAACCTGTATGTGAGTCAGAAAGCAACATAGATCAAGTGACTGGTTCAAAATTGGGAAAGGAGTGTGCCAAGGCTGTATATTGTCACTCTGCTAATTTAATTATATGCAGGGTAAATCATGTGAAATGGTGGACTGGATGAATCACAAGCTGAAATCAAGATCGCAGGGAAAAAAATCAGCAATCTCAGATATACAAAATGAGACTACCATAATGGCAGAAAGCAAAGAGTAACTAAAGAGCCTCTTGGTGAAGGTGAAAGAGGGAAGTGAAAAAGCTGGCTTGAAACTCAATTTTCAAAAAACTAAGATCATAGCATCTGGTACTATCATTTCATGGCAAATAGTTGGGAGGGGGAGTGGAAATAGTGACAGATTTTATTTTCTTGGGCTCCAAAATCACTGCAGATGGTGAAATCACTGCAGCCATGAAATTAAAAGACAGTTGCTCCTTGGAAGAAAAGCTATGACAAACCTAGACAGTGTATTAAAAAGCAGAGACATCACTTTGCTGACAAATGTTTGTATAGTAAAAACTGTGGTTTTCCCAGTAGTCATGTATGGATGTGAGAATTGGACCGTAAAGAAGGCTGAGCACTGAAGAACTGATATTTTCAAACTGTGGTGCTGGAGAAGGCTCTTGGGAGTCCATTGGATAGCAAGGAGATCAAACCAGTCAATCCTAAAAGAAATCAGCATCGAATATTCACTGGGAGGACTGACGCTGAAGCTGAAGCTCCAATACTTTGGCTACCTGATGCAAAGAGCTAACTCATTGGAAAAGACCCTGATGCTGGGAAAAATTGAGGGCAAGAGCAGAAGGGGGTGACAGAGGATGAAATGGTTGGATGACATCACTGACTCAATGGACATGAATTTGAGCAAACTCAGGGAGATAGTGAAGGACAGGGAAGCCTGGTGTGTTGTATGTAGTTCATGGGATCACAAAGAGTGGGACATTACTGAGCAACAACAATACTTTGGCCACCTCATGAGAAAGTTGACTCATTGGAAAAGACTCTCATGCTGGGAGGGATTGGGGGCAGGAGGAGAAGGGAATGACAGAGGATGAGATGGCTGGATGGCATCACGGACTCGATGGATGTGAGTCTGAGTGAACTCTGGTGAGTCTGAGTGAACTCCGGGAGTTGCTGATGGACAGGGAGGCCTGGTGTGCTGCGATTCATGGGGTCACAAAGAGTCGGACATGACTGAGTGACTGAACTGAACTAAACTGATGTAAATCCCAAATATAGAAGTGATTAAGTTAACCATGCTGATGGAAATGATTTTCAGCACTTGATTTTGATATTTTGAGTATGTTCGCTATCTCTCACCTGATATAATGTTTATTGTTCTCAGTGAATATCTCAATTTGATCACTGTTAACTTCAACTGGTCTACTGATCATGGAGCATCATTCAGAGAGAAATCTCCGGCATGAAACTGTGACCCTTTCAACATAATCAATCAGTCACTGAACCTTCTCCATACACTCTTCAAGTCTTTTTTGCATTTCATTTGTGTTTCTACCTTTCTTCAAATGATAAATCATAATATGCTAAAAATGTTGTTTGTTTTCTTCCATCTCCAGCATTAAAATGGCTCAAAAAATTCACCAATTTTGATGTTTTTTTAAATGTACACTGATATGGTAGCTGTCACAATACAATCTAAGAAAACTGTTTTGAATAAAGTTAAAGACAGCTAAGCATTACTGGGATTGCCTGGTGGCTCAGACAGTAAAGTGTCTGCCCACAATGCAGGAGACCCGGGTTTGATCCCTGGGTTGGGAAGATCCCCTGGCGAAGGAAATAACAACCCATTCTGGTACTCTTGCCTAGAAAATTCCGTGGATGGAGGAGCCTGGTGGCCTACAGTCCATGGGGTCACAAAGAGTCAGACTGGACTGAGCAACTTCACTTTCACTTTCTTTCTTTCAAGCATTACTGGAGCCATCTTGGGCTTCCCTGGCAATTCAGACAGTAGAGAATCTGCCTGCAATGCAGGAGACCTGGGTCAGTCCCTGGGTTGGGAACATCCCTGGGAGGAGGGCATGGCAGCCCACACCAGTATTCTTACCTGGAGAATTCCCAAGGATAGAGGAGCCTGGCTGGCTACAGTCCATGGGATCACAAAGAGTCAGGCACAACTGAGTGACTAAGCACAATACAGAGCTATCTTACAGGAAAAAAAAAAAGAATGTTTAGGACAACACAATATTTTTAACCTCTGCTATAATTGTGCTATTTATTGGGCTTCCCAGGTGGCTCAGATGGTAAAGAATCTGCTTGCAATGCAGGAGACATAGGTTCAATCCCTGGGTCAGGAAGATCCCCTGGAGGAGGGAATGGCAACTCACTCCAGTATTCTTGCCTGGGGAATTCTATCATCAGAGGAACCTGGTGGGCTTCAGTCCATTGGATTGCAAAGAATTGGACATGACTGAGTGACTAACCCTTCACTTCTTCATCTTGCTATTTATTGTTAGTTATCTATTTGTGGGTATTTGCATTGGCTTATACCATGTGCCAAATATCTATTAATCAGACTGGTACAGTATTTTACACTAATTTTGTAGCTTAAGATTGTGGGATCATACAGTTTGATAAGTTGATTTAGAACTTTAAATCCATGTTAAGCTCAGGCACACTTTGAATATTTAGATACAGCTCTTTCTTCATCCAAAGCCCAAGGGGAAACGTAAGTTTACCTGTGGTTTCTCATTTCCCATGGGTATGTGTGTATCGCCACTATTTTTTACTGAGGATGAGTTCTTATCTGTGAGGGACTGTTTCTGATAATCACTTTTCTTTCTCAGACATAGTTCATTATCCATATCTGAACATTAAAATCCAGATTCTTCATTTGTTAAGGAAAGAAATGAATGACTCTCTCACTCTACCCCAGCCAAATTATCAGCTTGTGTATTTCATTCTTTATAGTTCCCTTTCCAATTCTGGTCCCTGAAGTTTCCTCATAATTATAATTTAAATATTGGTTATACAGTTAAAAGTACACTTTAAAATTTTATCACACATTCTAGCTGTTTGTGATCAGATGGATTTTTAAATTACTTAGGTCATTTCTACCATTCAAAATAAATATTTGCATTTTACAAGTTATTTGAAGTAAATTTCTCATAGCTTTGACTCAATTTATATTTGAGATGTTACTTGCCATTTCAACAGAATTCTTTGATTTCATAATGTATAGTTAGAATAATGAAGTAAAGAGAGTACCATCTATGAAATGTTTCTTTTTTTTAATTTTTATTTTATTTTTGTACTTTACAATACTGTAGGAAAAATTTGTTAACATACTAGGACAAAAAGAGTCATTGTCAGGCCTTATTCATTCTCTTATATTAAATCAATAATATATGTAAGTCAGCTAATGTTGAGACTTTTTTTTCAACTCTTCTGGAGAAGTTCTTAACTGTAGTAGGCAACTCCTTCATCATCGTGAATTTCTGTCAGCCCTGGAAAATAGAAACAATACTAAAGTTGTTATTGATTAACGAATTTACTTAAACATTAAAAATAGAATCCTTGAAAGTGGTAAAGTTTTTGAGTTATCAGATGCCAAAAATTAATTTCTAACTTAAGAATAAATGAATAATTTGATGAGTAGATATAACACTAGAATAAAGGAAAAATAGAAGAAGAAGACGACCTTGAAAAATAAAGAAACAGCATTTTTAGGCATTTTGGTTTTAAGAATTATTGTACAGTCGCTTCAGAACTCCCAGGATGAAAGAGTTTCAACTCTTTCCAATCATTGTCATTCAGGTTGATTGAAATTTTTTGGAGAGAGAGACAAATTGATCTAACTTTGGTTATATGCTCACATCTTATCTAGTAGAAGCAGAGAACTTTTATGGAAAGTCTAACAAGGATTTACAAGGAGAAAACTTGGTTTTTGTATCAGTTAGATTTGATGCCAACCATACTGTATAACAAATGACAACAAAAATATCACTGCTATATAACAATAAACAGTTATTTCTTATTCATGTCTCAGTGGGTCAACTGGGGCTTGGCTGCTCTTGGCACGACTTACCTGGCTTGGCTCCGGAACAGGTGTGTTTCAGCTCTGCTTCATGTGTCTCTTTGGGCTTCCCTGATAGCTCAGTTGGTAAAGAATCCACCTGCAATGCAGGAGACCCAGGTTCAATTCCTGGGTAGGAAAGATCCCCTGGAGAAGGGAAAGTCTACCCACTGTAGTAGTCTGGCCTGGAGACTTCCATGGACTTCATAGTCCGTGGGGTTGTAAAGAGTCAGACTTGACTGAGCAACTTTCACTTTCACATGTCTCTAAGGTTTTTGGAACCTGTGCACTGCCTTGGGACATCTTTTCTCATGCCTGTTGCTAAAGGGCACAGAGAGCACTGATACTAATACGTTTGAAGCATTCTGTGTCACGGCTACTAACATTCTGTTGACCAGAGCAAATAACATAGCCAATCCCATGTGAATGAGGTGGGGAAGTACACTGTGCCCACTACTGGAAGAAACACCAAGGATAAGAAGGCAGAGAATGGGGAATATTGAGAATAAAAACCCAATCTGCTCTCACTTTCTAAAGGGTAACTGAGTTCTTTATCAAAAGATGGACAAAAAGATGCTTGACTGGAAAAAACTTCATATGTACAACATAATGTCTAAGATATAACTTTAAAAGTATACTAGAAAAAGAAGTCAGTATAGAAGAGATTGAGAAAGCTAATTTCTCTTAACTATATTTTAGAAAAGAAAAAGTTTATTTCTTTTAAGGCATACATAATTTAATTCTATAATGTAATTAGGTTCCAGTTTAGTCTCTTGGTGTGACGAAATCTGATAGTAAAATTTTCAAAGATAATCTAAAGGACATCAGGATACTTTATCCTTTGTTTTACATTTTTCTTTCCTTTGAAAACATTTATTTACCCTGAATAAGCCAAATTAAAATGTACATGATTTCAACCATAGTGGGAAAAGAAGTGCTCTGTAGTTTGGGGAGGTTTTTAGTGCAATCTTGGATTGTCTTCACACAATAACTTTATTCACTAATTCTCCACTATACTCTACTTTCTTGATTCGTATGGTATTTAAAAAACAGGGCCTTATAAAATAGGTTGCATTTAAGGTATTATGTGAATATGTACTCCTTAAGGAGGAAGAATCTTCAAAAGTTCAATCCTTAAGTAAGGTGAAAGGAGATTTGAGAGTTTCAGGGAGGAGGAGGAGGAAGGTATAGGAAAGTAGCAGGGACATACCCTTTCAAGAACATATCCCTTAAAAGCGACCCTCTTAAATTTACTTGGATAGTGTCTTAATTGCCTAGACTCTATATGCTTGAGGTCAGCTACCTAATTATTTTCCATATTGGACTTGTCCCCCAAACCCTTGCTTACATTCCCATGTGATGTGGTTCTTAAATATTTCTTAGGTTTCTTCTTTTCTCAGTCCTCCAATATCTGGTATCTGGACCTAATGTCCAGGACAATGTTCAGTACACTAAGTGTGCTCCTTAAATTTCAAAGACAGAGGAAAGCAGAAGAGAAGGTCTCCATTGTCAGTGTACTCTGAAGGGAAAGCATTCTAAAAGCGCCCATCTCTGGATTCTCCCAGGAGTGCACAACACTATACTTTTAGATGATGAGGATTTGGCTTTATAGTTCTGCTTTAGAGATTCAGAGTTCATGTTTGTTATGATTGTCCCCTCTTGGGCTTGTCTGCCTCTTCCTTCTTCTAAGCATGACAGTGATATCAGCTGAATTTCACTCCAGCCTTTCTCCTGAAATTGGAAGCTTTTTATTCCCCCCTGGGCTCCAAGGATCCAATTTAAATGCTGTTTCAGCCTCTTGCTGCACAGGGAACCTACAGGATATATTCTGTCTGCCTTTGCCATGGAGGAGAAGCCTATCAAGCATGTGGTAGAAAACCTAAGGGGCTTGCTTGTACACTGGAATTGGCCAGCGCGTGAGCAGCTTGCTTCAGCCCTTATTGCAAACATGTTAATTCAGGCTTAGTTATGCTAAAACCTTGAAGGCCTGCCCTTTAAAAATTAAATCTGTTCTTTCACACAAATATTGGCTGAATATAAATTATACTGAGGTCCTAATAAAGCTCTGCCACAGCTGTGAGAATAGCTAAGCACAAATTAGCTAGCTTAGCCTGAAAAACTGCCCATGGCATGGGGGAAGTGGAACTTTGTTCACACGTGTTTTGCTTTGCATCGTGTCAAATTGCTGTCATGGCAAAGGACTGTTTCCTGAATAATTTTTCAGAGCTCTGTGCCTTCGAAACTGATCCACCTACAAATAGGCTTATCAGAAAGATTTTGGGGGTCCAAATGTGTAATAAACAGTGATCTCAGATTATTTGTATGTTTGAATATTCATTGTTTGGATCTCCTATGTTTGAACTGGTGTTAACAATTTAATATTATATTAAGTTAATTCTAGGAAATTGTTATTCAACCATTTTTGATCTATGAATATAGCTTAGATTTTCACATGGTTCAAGTTAATAGCTTTGATTTCTAAAACCAGCTTAAGTAATTTCTATTTTAGTGTTCTAAATGTCTAAATCACTAATTTATCAATCAGTTCGTTAATATGAACTGTGGGAAAACTGGCCATCTTGAGTTCCCTTTTGAAGCCCTAGAGCTTTTGAACTCATTTTTTCTTTGACTTATGGAGTTCTTCAGGATGGAAGGGAGTCTTTGTGCTCTTTATATTTACCAAGGCAGGCACACTGAGGGCTAGGGACTTCATGTTTTTTCCCTTTCTCTGGCTTCTCTCTTTCATGAAAAGTCCTCATTCTGTTCTCTCTTCTCAATTGATAGTATTTAATTGGATGAGAAAGTTTCTTCTTCAAAGTTTTCCTAGGACAGAGTTCTGAAGAGAAACCTAGGCTTCTCTGCTTGTAAGTCCTAGAAGCCAGAGTCAGCTCAAGCAGCTACTTCTTACTTCTGAGCCGGTCTTCTTCCCTGGCAAGAATCAGACAGAACCCTCCCTTTTAACTAATGGTGTGATTGTGAGGTTACCTAACCTATTTAAGCATCAGTTTCAGGATTGGTAAAATGGGGTTAAATACCACCTACCTCACAGGACTAATGTAATGTTTAAATCTGTAATATATAGCCATGAAACATTGTTCTCTGTTTATAGTACATACTCAGTAAATGTTACCTCCTTTTTCTCTCTCTAGGTTCTTCAAACCCAAGACAAATTTCAAGGGGAGGGTTACACAGTATTACTTTGGGAAAATTCTATTCTCATTGGAAACTCAGAGTTAGAAAAGAGCTTTGTAATGCAAAATGTAGGGATTGAAATATCAATGAATCTCAAATAATTATAGTCCAAATCATTTTTTTTACTTTCCTGTAGGCTTTGTATTCTCAGTCCATGAGAAGAGATGAAGAGAAGTAAATTTTCAATTCAAGGCTTGAGAATACATTTTACACACATTGTATATAACATTTCCACAGATGGGATTTAAACTATCTTGGAATCATGGTAATGCAGTGGAGGACTTCTGTGTAGTTTTACATGTTTTAGTTTTTTTTTCCTTCTGATAATGTTAGATTCCTGTTAAAAGTTTTCTTGTTAAATGACCTTTGGCTTAGAATTAATGTTTTCTATCGAGACTTCCCCTAGAAAATATAGCAATTGTGTCACTGTAAGAGTATGTGAATGGCTTTCCTTGTGGCTCAGCTGGTAAAGAATCTGCCTGCAGTGCAGGAGACCTGGGTTTGATCCCTGGGTTGGGAAGATCTCCTGGAGAAGGGAAAGGCAACCCACTCCAGTATTCTGGCCTGGAGAATTACATGGACTATATAGTTCATGGGGTTGCAGAGAATTGGGCACGACTGAGTGACTTTCACTTCACTTCAATCAGGATACACCTACTAATTTGTCAATGGCCAGTTTTTAAAAAGATTTTATCATCTAGTTTCCACTATTGCTATTGGATATAAAGCTGTGTCCCTCACATTTTTCACATCACAAGTGGGTGTCAACGACATCCATTTTCATTGAATGAAATTCTGATTAACTAAAATATATGACATGGAAATAAAATTCTTACACAAAAGTACATGTATATTATCAAGAAAAATTATTTTTACTTTAAAGAAGTTGTATTCTGGCCAAAAGACAGTTAAACAGCGTGCTATTATCTAAATAGCCAATCTGTTTATAGATTGATGATTTTATGTTTACTAAGTAAAAATATTCCTTTGGAGACATTTTCATTGGCTGCTCTGCAGAAACTTTTGCTCCCATTGATGATCCCATTTGCTGATGGTGCATTAAATATATACTGAGGTTTTTAGATTAGCTAACTGGTGCACAGCAAATTTGTGAAAGACACATACTAGAATATGCAAGCAGGTCTTTTATGGGACATTATTAATGTATTCTATGTTTTGCTTTTCAGATTATTTATAATTTTTACCTACTGAACAAAATGAAGGTCATTGGCCATTGGAATCAGTTTTTGTAATATATCTCTGTGTCTCCAATGTCTCTGTAAGCTTTCAGATGTATAAGAGTGCTATACTTAGGAGTGGGGACACAAAGGATCAAGGTAATGATTTATGGAATGGTTCTGTTGCTGGAGAAGGGACAAAATGGGGGCTATTTTACCATCAGATTGTCAATGGATGCAAATAAAGGGGAATTTTGTATTGATACTGACATATATTTGGGAATGAAGAATCACAAAATGTTAACGGAGCAAAGGGACTCATAAAAAATAGAGGGAAATAACAGAGAGAAATGGACAGATATGTGTGGTTTCCTATTTTCTCTACTTTGTTATGGTAGCTTACAATGATTTTATTAAATTCCATTGAGAAATGAAGATATAAAAAAATTAGGTCATTTTGTAATCTAATAATACTCAGTTTATTTTGGTATATTGTATTCTAGATCTAGGTCTTGGAACAATTCTCAGTGGATATTCTACATACATCCTTAAACTCTTCATCATTCAGCAAGGCTTTGTGACACTAAGCCTCTAGACAGACACACAAAGATAAAATCCAAAAATTTGTGTTGGATTGGTAAGGCAGGATCTCTGTAGTCATTATTAATTTCATTTAAAATAAAAATTCCCCTGAAGAGCTTAATCTTAGTGTCTAGGTAACAGAATCCTATTTAAACTAAGAGTACTGGAAAAAGTTTTATTAAGCATGAGACTTATAAATAAAACAAAAACTAGGATGGGAATAGCTGACCACCTTATGTGAAATAGTACTCTATACTGACGATGCTAATGTTAACTACTGAGCTTTTGTTACTGGGATATTGCTTGTATCCCTGGCCAACTTTAGTTGGAACAGTAATATTTTTGGATCTGGTTTCTTCTTTTGTTAGCCTTTGATATGTTTTTCTTCAATATAAATGCTAATTTGTTTCATGGAGAGAATCTTTTAAGTTCATCCCTTATGGACTTTTGGCTTCACCAACACAGATTTATTCAATGCTGTTTAATACTGTTTCATAGATGAACACAGTGCAAGAAATTTTAGAAGTCTGGAAGATCATCTCTCCTTATCTGAAACAGACTCGTTCAGTTCAGTTGCTCAGTGGTGTCCGACTCTTTGCGACATCATGAATTGCAGCACACCAGGCCTGCCTGTCCATCACCAACTCCCAGAGTTCACTCAAACATCTCCATTGGTTGGTGATGCCATCCAGCCTTCTCACCCACTGTCGTCCCCTTCTCCTCCTGCCCCCATCCCTCCCAGCATCAGGGTCTTTTCCAATGAGTTAACTATTTGTATGAGGTGGCCAAAGTATTGGAGTTTCAGCTTTAGCATCAGTCCTTCCAATGAACACCAAGGACTGATCTCCTTTAGGATGGACCGGTTGGACCTCCTTGCAGTCCAAGGGACTCTCAAGAGTCTTCTCCAACACCACAGTTCAAAAGCATCAATTCTTTGGTGCTCAGCTTTCTTCATAGTCCAACTCTCACATCCATACACGACCACTGGAAAAACTATAGCCTTGACTAGCGGACCTTTGTTGGCAAAGTAATGTCTATGCTTTTGAATATGCTATCTAGGTTGGTCATAACTTTCCTTCCAAGGAGTAAGCGTCTTTTAATTTCATGGCTGCAATCACCATCTGCAGTGATTTTGGAGCCCCCCAAAATAAAATTCGACACTGTCTCCACTGTTTCCCCATCTACTTCCTATGAAATGATGGGTCCAGATGCGATGATCTTCATTTTCTGAATGTTGAGCTTTAAGCCAACTTTTTCACTCTCCACTTTCACTTTCATCAAGAGGCTTTTTAGTTCCTCTTCACTTTCTGCCATAAGGGTGGTGGCATCTGCATATCTGAGGTTATTGATATTTCTCCCAGCAATCTTGATTCCAGCTTGTGCTTCATGCAGCCCAACGTTTCTCATGATGTACTCTGCATAGAAGTTCAATAAGCAGGGTGACAATATACAGCCTTGACATACTCCTTTTCCTATTTGGAACCAGTCTGTTGTTCCATGTCCAGTTCCAACTATTGCTTCCTGACCTGCATATAGGTTTCTCAAGAGGCAGCTCAGGTGGTCTGGTATTCCCATCTCTTTCAGAAGTTTCCACAGTTTATTGTGATCAACACAGTCAAAGGCTTTGGCATAGTCAATAATGCAGAAATAGATGTTTTTCTGGAACTCTCTTGCTTTTTTCATGATCCAGAGGATGTTGGCAATTTGATCTCTGGTTCCTCTGCCTTTTCTAAAACCAGCTTGAACATCAGGAAGTTCACGGTTCATGTACTGCTGAAGCCGGCTTGGAGAATTTTGAGCATTACTTTACTAGCATGTGAGATGAGTGCAATTGTATGGTAGTTTGAGCATTCTTTGGCATTGCCTTTCTTTGGGATTGAAATGAAAACTGACCTTTTCCAGTCCTGTGGCCACTGCTGAGTTTTCCAAATTTGCTGGCATATTGAGTGCAGCACTTTCATAGCATCATCTTTCAGGATCTGAAGCAGCTCAGCTGGAATTCCATCACCTCCACTAGCTTTGTTCATAGTGATGCTTTCTAAGGCCCACTTGACTTCACATTCCAGAATGTCTGGCTCTAGGTGAATGATCACACCATTGTTATTATCTGGGTCATGAAGATCTTTTTTATACAGTTCTTCTGTGTATTCTTGCCATCTCTTCTNAGCAGCTCGCTGGAATTCCATCACCTCCACTAGCTTTGTTCATAGTGATGCTTTCTAAGGCCCACTTGACTTCACATTCCAGAATGTCTGGCTCTAGGTGAATGATCACACCATTGTTATTATCTGGGTCATGAAGATCTTTTTTATACAGTTCTTCTGTGTATTCTTGCCATCTCTTCTTAATATCTTCTGCTTCTGTTAGGTTCATACAATTTCTGTCTTTTATTAAGCCCATCTTTGCATGAAATGTTGCCCTGGTATCCCCAATTTTCTGGAAGAGATCTCTAGTCTTTCCCTCTTTGCATTGATCGCTGAGGAAGGCTTTCTTATGTCTCCTTGCTCTTCTTTGGAACTTTGCATTCAGATGCTTATATATTTCCTTTTCTCCTTTGCTTTTCACTTCTCTTCTTTTCACAGCTATTTGTAAGGCATCCTCAGGCAGCCATTTTGCTTTTTTGCATTTCTTTTCCATGGAGATGGCCTTGATCCCTGTCTCCTGTACAGTGTCGTGAACCTCTGTCCATAGTTCATCAGGCACTCTATCTATCAGATCTAGTCCCTTAAATCTATTTCTCTCTTCCACTGTATAATCATAAGGGATTTGATTTAGCTCATACTGAATGGTCTACTAATTTTGCCTACTTTCTTCAATTTAAGTCTGAATTTGGCAATCAGGAGTTCATGATCTGAGCCACAGTCAGCTCCCAGTCTTGTTTTTACTGACTGTATAGAGCTTCTCCTTCTTTGGCTGCAAAGAATATAATTAATCTGATTTTGGTGTTGACCATCTGGTGATGTCAATGTGTAGAATCTTCTCTTGTGTTGTTGGAAGAGGGTGTTTGCTAAGACCAGTGTGTTCTCTTGGCAAAACTCTATTAGCCTTTGCCCTGCTTCATTCCATACTCCAAGGCCAAATTTGCCTGTTAGTCCAGGTGTTTCTTGACTTCCTACTTTTGCATTCCAGTCCCCTATAATGAATAGGAAATCTTTTTTGGGTGTTAGTTCTAAATGGTCTTTTAGGTCTTCACAGACTGTTCAACCTCAGCTTTTTCAGCATTACTGGTTGGGGCATAGACTTTGATTACTGTGATATTGAATGGTTTGCCTTGGAACCAAACAGAGATCATTCTGTTATTTTTGAGATTGCATCCAAGTACTGCATTTCAGACTCTTTTGTTGAACATGATGGCTACTCCATTTCCTCTAAGGGATTCTTGCCCACAGTAGTAGATACAATGGTCATCTGAGTTAAATTCACCCATTCTAGTCCATTTTAGTTCGCTGATTCCTAGAATGTTCATGTTCCCTCTTGCCATCTCCTGTTTGACCACTTTCAATTTGCCTTGTTTCATGGACCTGACATTCCAATTTCCTATGAAATAAAGTAATGCTTACTATAATCAGAACTTCTAAAAGAACACACTCCTTGTAACTGTCTTCTGAAGCAGGTCTTAGGAGACTTTCCTGACTTTTAATGGTAGAAACGACCTGCTAGGTGTTACATAGCTCTTATCCCCCAGAGCTGGGTTGTATTTGCCTTAGAGAAGCATGTGTTTGAATTTCATAGGATTTCTATGTTTTAAACTCACTGCTAAGTTTCACAAATGAAGTGACCATCAGCACTTGTAAAGCATGAAAGATAAGCCATTATTATCATTGATTTAGAAAATAACACTGAATAAAATAAAAAACATAAATAGAGTTAGTACTTGTAAACCCAGGCTGTTTTATATCCTAATACTTAGGTAATAATCAGAGACCTATAATAGACATATCTTGACAGATAAATGTCCATTTCCATATATCCAGCCATCTTATCCTCTGTCACTGCCTTCTCCTCCTGCCCTCGGTCTTTTCCAGCATCAGGGTCTTTTTCAATGAGCTGGCTCTTCACATCAGGTGGCCAAAGTATTGGAGCTTCAGCTTCAGCATCAGTCCTACTCTTGGTCAGAACTTTCACAGATAATCATAATTCTGGGAAAAAATTGTGTAATTTTCTCTAAGTGGAAGGAAAGTTGAACAAATCACTAGTTTCAAATAACTATAGATGAAACCCAATATCCTCAGCTGCTCTAAATGATATAAATGAAATTGAGTGAGAGGGCTGAGATGCACCTCTTGCTGGTTTTTGCCCTTGGTCAACCTGCCAAATCCCACCTACTCCTGAAAAAATGCAGTTTATAACATTTATAACATCCAGAAAAGAGCTAATTGCTATATTCACAATGAGTTGTTAGTGAAGAGTTAATGATTTGATAAATGGAACTGTTAATGCAATGCAAATTATATGGACAGCCTCTGTCTTTGGTGATATTTATTTACTTAGGCAATGATTATCTAACTGTTGCTTTTACAAATTATTAAGTCTCTATCAAGAATTGTTACAAGTTTTTCTGTCAAGGACTTTTTATTATGAGTGTTCCAATTACACGAAGGAGGACTTAAGATCTAAGAACATGTTTTGAAATTTTGTATTAATTTATAAATTAGCTTTATAAATGTACACTGACTATATGTTCTGTTCTATCAATGTGTTATACAATTCTTATCTCCTGAAAGTTCAGATTCACTATTTTAGATTATATTTTTTCATTATTTTGTGTTCTAAAGGAGCTATTAAATGAACTCAATTATTTTCTTTTAGTGGATAGTTGAAAAGAAAATTGTTGGCTGTCTCTTTAAGTAAAGTAAACATACGCAACAATAAGGATATCAGTATCATTCAGTGTTTGTAGGCTTCTAGTCTTGACTAAATGTTGTTTAATAGTGTTCTAAGGTCATGATTCTTGCTGCAGGTCATCATCATTCATGTGTGTTAAGCGCTTCTAAAGTAATGGGCTATCTGTTTATCATCTATCTCTGTGCTCTCTAATACCAGAGTTTCATATAATGTCAGATAAGATAGACAAGTGACCAAATATATTGTCCCATGGAAAGACTGGGAATAGCAGAGTGATCAAGACTGTGGTCAGCCTAAATAATTCAACTTCGTCTGAGGTCTTTGAGGTCCGTGGGCAAATGAATGTGAATCTTTAACTGTCTGCACTCCCAGTTTCCCAGTGGAATGAAAATAGTCTGAAAAACAACATTTTTTTTTTTTCTCCTGCAGAATATACTTACTCCAGAAACAGAAAAAAATTTAGAAAATTTAAAAATTGTGTTAAAAAGTTTAAAAAGTAGGTGGCAGTATAAGAAAAAATACACAATGCATGGAACTGAACAAAAATTATTAAATTAAAACAATGTGAGCAATGAGTAATGGTCATGATAATGCTGAAAAATAAACCATTTAAGATGAAAAGCTAAAGAAGGAGGTTCCTAACTCACAGAGAAAAGATGTGATATGGAGGACAGACCCAAGAGATTGAAAAAAAGAATGACTTATGAAGAAGTCATAAATAAATAAATAATTATAGCACACTGTCCTAAACATAAAAAGACTTGAATCTTTAGATTGAAAAGATTTGCTGAACATATCAGTACTCACTTAAGAGATTTATATTTACATATATACTGAATTTTTGTTTTATACTTAAAAGTAAATTTGAAAGATTCTGTAAGAATCCAATCAGGCTACAAAATAGGTTCAGACAAAAGGAAAAGGAATCGCACTTGTTTTCATGTTTTTCATATAAAAGATATTGGATTAACGGAGAATTCCCTCAGGCCTAAGGGTTCATATCGACGTGTGAGAACAACGGAAGAGTATTCTAAGATTTCTCATATCCACTTCCTAAAGAAGCCATCCAAATAAAGGCATAAAAACCATGACTTAATGAAAGCATAAGTTGCTTTTGCATAGGATATTGAAGCCAATTAAATAAAGATCTTTCTTACAAATTAATGCCATTTTTAAAATAAATCCTGAGCTAGAAACATATTCCATAACATAAATAAGACATCAATATTTCAAATATTTTTTTAAAACATGAGAAAATGATAGTGGGTCAGTGGGAGAGGTCTAGGAGGGTGGCATACTGAATTTTGGGTTCTGTGCTTTGAAGTTAATAGATTATTTTTTTCTTATTATTATCACTGATTACTAGACAAAATAATGTTAACTAAATACAAGCATGAATACATTAATATAAAAGTAATCTTTCAGATAGCTAGGAACCAAAGCAAAGAGAATACACATTGAAAAGCTTATGAAACATAATATAATGAATAATTCCACATTTATAGAAATATTTCATAAATATGTAAATATAAATTAAACAAACATTTATAATATTCCATTGAAAGATAATCATCTTTAGGTATTGATGGTAGATTATTACAGATTTTGTATGTTTTTATTTTACATAGTTTCAGCAGTGACTATCAATTAGATGATGATACAAAATAAATAATAGTGACTTGTTTTTACTAATATCAAAATTCAAACTAATTTTACATACATGCAATGTCATTACTTAATACTTCTAGAAAATTTTAGCTAATAGAATATTTTCAGTAACAAATGAAGAAATTAAACCTGATTATTTTGAATTATTTAGTTGAAATCAGTTACTTTTTAATATATAATGAAAATGGCACTTATTGAAGAAAGAAAGATTTACCTGTGTATTTATCATATATCCAAGTTAATATATAATGGGAATTGAGAGTAGTTACTAGATCACGGAAATAGCCAAGCTGAGTCTAAAACAGTACTACCATGTAAACACATGCTCTCAACATTACTTAAAGAGGCAAAGACTTAAAAATTTCAAAGATGCCATATTCAGGAAAATGTTCAAAACAAGATCAAAGTTAAGTTTCATCTGGTTATAAGTTTCATTTGGTTTTAAGTCTTCCCTTAGGAAAGTACCAAGTTTAGTAAAAATATTTTGGGAATGAGCATATCTGATATTATTTAGAGCTCCTCTATATCTCAGACAGTAAATAATCTGCCTGCAATGCAGGAGACCTGGATTTGATCCCTAGGTTGGGAAGATACTCTGGAGAAGGGAATGGCTACTCACTTCAGTATTCTTGCCTGGAGAATTCCATGAAGAGAGGAGTCTGGTGGGCTACAGTCTGTGGGGTTGCAAAAAGTTGGACAGAGTGAGTGACTATATTATCCACAGATAACTTGAATGAGAGATGATGCTTCAAATTTGCTCTGCTTTTACATTTCACCATGAAAAATTAGGGAAGAGACAATAGATGTCTTTATACTTTTGACATAGCTCAGATGGTAAAGAATCTGCCTGCAATGCAGGAGACCACATTGGATCCCCGGGTTGCAGAATCCCATGGACAGAGGAGCCTGGTGGGCTACAGTCCATAGGGTTGCGAAGAGTCAGACATGACTGAGCGACTAACACTACTACTACTTACGCTATTGACAAGAGAGAATTTATTTCCAATTACGGGATGATTTAAGGCCAGTTGAAAACTGATTTGTCTCCTGGTTGATGGTTTTTTTTTTTACTAAATAGAAGGAGCTTATTTTAAAAGGAAAGCTAATCTTATGTACTGTCTGTAATTGAAATTGGGTTGAGAAATCAAAATACCTTTGTCTTTAGAAGTTATATTGTAATAGAAACTAAGATTATATTACAGTCTTTATAAAAGTACTATTTAATAGAAAAATGTTGTGTGGTAAACATTTCTTATTCCAAATATTCCTCAGAAGAGTTAACTAGAAGAAATCATATGAGCTAATTGTGCCAGAATCTAATTTGGTTCATGAAAATTGCATTTGTCATCCACTTTTCTCTTTCCAATACCCTCCCACCACAGGCTGACTCAATAGGTGGAGCAGGTGTCATTAATTCCAGTGAACTCACAAAATGTTAAATGTTGTTCCCATTGCAAGTCACTATTGGAATTTTATTCTTTAATCCCTATGGAAATTCACCATTCTTTGTTGACTTAAAACTTAGTTGATTCATACAAGAATTTAAATAAAACTTATCTTGTGTTTATGTTTTCCTATTCTGATTGTTAAAGGAAATGAATCAGAGGATAAGAGAAATGGTGATACTTCTTGACCAAAATTCAGGTACAAAATGTGTCTTGCAGTTTATTTCTTTGTTGCATTGGCTAAACATACGGTTTTCATTTATTAAGCTTCAGTTCAGTTCAGTCACTCAGTCGTGTCCGACTCTTTGAGACCCCATGAATCGCAGCACGCCAGGCCTCCCTGTCCATCACCAACTCCCGGAGTTCACTCAGACCCACGTCCATTGAGTCTGTGATGCCATCCAGCCATCTCATCCTCTGTCGTCCCTTTCTCCTCCTGCCCCCAATTCCTCCCAGCATCAGAGTCTTTTCCAATGAGTCAACTCTTTGCATGAGGTAGCCAAACTATTGGACTTTCAGCTTTATCATCAGTCCTTCCAAAGAACACCCAGGACTGATCTCCTTCAGAATGGACTGGTTGGATCTCCTTGCAGTCCAAGGGACTCTCAAGAGTGTACTCCAACACCACAGTTCAAAAGCATCAATTCTTTGGTGCTCAGCTTTCTTCACAGTCCAACTCTCACATCCATACATGACCAAAGGAAAAACCAGAGCCTTGACTAGACAGACCTTTGTTGGCAAAGTAATGTCTCTGCTTTTCAATATGCTATCTAGGTTGGTCATAACTTTCCTTCTAAGGAGTAAGTGTCTTTTAATTTCATGGCTGCAATCATTATCTGCAGTGACTAGACTCTAAAACTGGAAGCTATTTTCTTTATAGTTATATCATATATGAAGTTAGTCTTTCCCATGTAAAATTCTAGAGAAAGATTAGGGAAAGTCTTTATACATATATATATATATATATATATATATATATAACTTTTTATAAACAAATATATAAAAAAAGTTTATATAAAGTTTATAAAAAGTTTATAAAAAGTTATAAAAAGTTGTTTATAAAAAGTTGTGGTGAATTCAGAGTTTGAAAACCATTGATTCTTGCCCTACAAAAGATTCTCTTCTTTTTTTACAGTTTGTCTCCTCTGTCAATAAATTACTTTATCTTATGTGAGTTAAGCACTATCATGACTTTATTATGTAATTAATAAAATAAAACTAGGCACAAGGGATAGATTGGAACTAATGAACTCTAGCCCATCAGCCTCCTCTGGCCATAGGATTTCCCAGGCAAGAATATTAGAGTGGGTTGCTGTTGCCTCCTCCAGGAGAATCTCCCTGACCCAGGGATCAAACCCAGGTCTCCTGCATTGCAGGCAGACTCTTTACCTGCTGAGCCATTGGAGAAGCCTGTGTACACACTACTATATTTAAAATATATAGCCAACGAGGACCTACTATATAACACAGGGAATGCTGATCAATATTTAGTAATAACCTGAGTAACTAACCAAACTGATCACATGGATCACAGCCTTGTCTAACTCAATGAAACTATGAGCCATCCCATGTAGAGACACCTAAGATGGATGGGTCATGGGGGAAATTTCTGACAAAACCTGGTCCACTGGAGAAGGGAGTGGAAAACCACTTCAGTATTCTTGCCTTGAGAACCCCATGAACAGTATAAAAAGGCAAAAAGGGATGACACTGAAAGATGAACTCCCCAGGTCCGTAGGTGCCCAATATGCTATTGGAGAAGAGTGGAGAATCAACTCCAGAAAGAATGAAGAGGCTGAGCCAAAGCAAAATCAATGCATAATTGTGGATGTGAGTGGTGATGGAAGCAAAGTCTGATGTTGTAAAGAATAATATTGCATAGGAACCTGAATGTTAGGTCCATGAATTGAGGTAAATTGGAAGTGGTCAAACAGGAGATGGCACGAGTGAACATTGACATTTTAGGAATCAGAGAACTAAAATGAGCTGGAATGGGTGAATTTAACTCAGATGACCACTACGTCTACTACTGTGGGCAAGAATCCCTTAGAAGAAATGGATAGCCCTCATAGTCAATAAAAGAGTCCAAAATGCAGTCCTTGGGTGCAGTCTCAAAAATGACAGAATGATCTTGGTTTGTTTCCAAAGAAAATCATTCAACCTCACAGTAATCCAACTCTATGCCCCAACCACTAATGCCAAAGAAGCTGAGTTGAAAGGTTCTATGAAGATCTACAAGACCATCTAGAACTAACACCCGAAAAAATGTCCTTTTCACTATATGGGACTGGAATGCAAAAGTAGGAAGTCAAGAGATACATTGAGTAACAGGCAAATTTGGCCTTGGAGTTCAAAATGAAGCAGGGCAAAGCTAACAGAGTTTTGCCAGGAGAATGCACTGGTCATAGCAAACACGATATTCCAACACAAGAGATGACTCTACACATGGACAACACCAGGTGGTCAACACTGAAACCAGGTTGATTATTTTCTTGCAGCCAAAGATATGGAGAAACACTATATAGTCAGCAAAAACAAGACTGGGAGCTGACTGTGGCCCAGAGTATGAACTGCTTATTATTAAAATTCAGACTTAAATTGAAGAAAGTAGTGAAAACCACTAGACCAGTTCAGTTCAGTTCAGTCACTCAGTCATGTCCAACTCTTCGTGACCCTGTGGACTGCAGTGCAACAGGCTTCCCTGTCCATCACTAACTCCCAGTGCTTGCTCAAACTCATGTCTATTGAGTTGGTGCTGCTATCCAGTCATCTCACCCCCTGTAGTCCCCTTCTCCTACTGCCTTCAATCTGTCCCAGCATCAGAGTCTTTTCCAGTGACTCAGTTCTTCACATCAGATGGTCAAAGTATTGGAGTTTCAGCTTCAGCATCAGTTCTTCCAATGAATATTCCGGACTGATTTCCTTTAGGATTGACTGGTTTGATCTTCTTGCAGTCCAAGGGACTCTCAAGAGTCTTCTCCGACACCACACTTCAAAAGCATTAATTCTTCAGTGCTCAGCTTTCTTTATAGTCCTACTCTCACATCCATACACGACTACTGGAAAAACCATTGCTTTGCCTAAATGGATCTTTGTCAGCAAAGTAATGTCTCTGCTTTTTATTTGCTGTCTAGGTTGAATGCAGTCATGACATTAAAATATGCTTGCTCCTTGGAAGAAAAGCTATAACCAACCTAGAAAGAAACTGAAAGAAAATGAAGGCACTCAGTCATGCCCAACTCTTTGCAACTCCATGGACTGTAGCCTACCAGGCTTCTCCGTCCATGGGATTTTCCAGGCAAGAGTACTGGAGTGGGTTGCCATTTCCTTCTCCAGGGGATTTTCCTGACCCAGGGATCAAACCTAGGTCTCCCACATTGTAGACAGATGTTTTACCTCTGAGCCACCAGGGAAGTCCAAGCTAGACAGCATATCAAAAGAGCATTCAGATATGACCTAAATCAAATCCGTCATGCTATACAGTGCAAGTGACAAATGCATTCAAAGGATTAAATTTGATAGAACTATTTGATAAAACTAGATTTGATAGAACATAGATCTGAAGAACTATGGACAGAGGTTCATAACATTGTATGGGAGGCAGTGATCAAGACCATCCTCAAGAAAAATAAATGCAAAAATGCAAAATGGTTGTCTGAGAAGGCCTTACAAATAGCTGAGAAAAGAAGAGAAGCAAAAGGCAAAAAGGAAAAGGAAAGATATATCCATCTGAATGCAGAGTTCTAAAGAATAGCAAAGAGAGATAAGAAAGCCTTTCTAAGTGGTCAATGCAAAGAAATAGAGAAAACCAATAGAATAGGAAAGACTATAGCTCTCTTCAAGAAAATTAGAGATACCAAGGAAACATTTTCATGCAAAGATGGGCACAGTAAAGGACAGAAATGATATAGAATTAAAAAACACAGAAGATATTAAGAGGCAGCAAGAATACATAGAAGGACTATACAAAAAATGACCCAGATAACCACAATGATGTGATCACTCACTTAGAGCCAGCCATTCTGGAGTGCAAAGTCAAGTGGACCTTAGGAGGCATCACTACAAAAAAAGCTAGTGGAGATGATGCAATTCCAGTTGAGCTATTTCACATCCTAAAAGATGACTTTGTTAAAGTGCTGCACTCAATATGCCAGCAAATTTTGAAAATTTAGGGGTGGCCAAAGGACTGGAAGACATCAGTTTTCATTCCAATCCCAAAGAAAGGCAATGTCAAAGAATGTTCAAACTACTGCACAATTGCACTCTCTCACATTAGCAGAGTAATGCTGAAAAATCTCCAAGCTAAGCTTCAACAGCATGTGAATTGAGAAATTCCAGATGTTTAAGCTGGAATTGAAAAAGGCAAAGGAATCAGATATCAAATTGCCCACATCCATTGGATCATAGAAAAAGCAAGAGAATCCCATAGAAACATCTGTTTCTCCTTCATTGACACCACTAAAGCCTTTCAATATGTGGATCACAACAAACTGTGGAAATTTTTAGAGATAGGAATACCAGACCACCTTATCTGCCTCTTGAGACTGCATGAAGGTCAAAAAGCAACAGTTAGAACCATACATGAAACAACAGACTAGTTCCAGTTTGGGAAAGGAGCATGTCAAGGCTGTATATTGTCACCCTGCTTATTTAACTTATATGCAGAGTACATCACGTAAAACACAGGGCTGGATGAAGTACCAGCTGGAATCAAGATTGCTGGGAGAAATATCAATAACCTCACATATGCAAATGACACCACTCTTATGGCAGAAAGCAAAGAGGTACTAAAGAGCCTCTTGTTGAAAGAGGGAAGCAAAAAAGCTAGCTTAAAACTCGATTCAAAAATGAAAGTCATGGCATCCGATTCCATCACTTCATGGCAAATAGATAAGGAAACAATGGGAACAGTTACAGACTTAATTTTCTTGTGTTCCAAAATCACTGCAGATGGTGACTGCAGCCATGAATTTAAAAGATGCTTGCTGGGAAAGATTGAAGGTGGGAGGAGAAAGGGACAACAGAGGATGAGGTGGTTGGATGATATCACTGACTCAATGGACATGAGTTTGAATAAACTCTGGGAGTTGGTGATGGACAGGGAGACTGGGCGTGCTGAAGTCAAGGGGTCACAAAGAGTTGGACAAAACTGCGTGACTGAACTGAACTGCTCCTTGGAAGAAAAGCTATGACCAACCTCGATAGCATATTCAAAAGCAGAGACATTACTTTGCCTACAAAGGTCCATCTAGTAAAGCTATGGTTTTTCCAATAGTCTTGTATGGATGTGAGAGTTGGACTATAAAAAAAGCTGAGTGCCGAAGAATTGATGTTTTTGAACTGTGGTGTTGGAGAAGACTCTTGAGAGTCCCTTGGACTGCAAGGAGATCAAACCAGCCAATCCTAGAGGAAATCAGTCCTGAATATTCATTGGAAGGGCTGATGCTGAAGCTGAAGCTCCAGTACTCTGGCCACCTGATGTGAAGAACTGAGTCACTGGAAAAGACCCTGACGCTGGGAAGATTGAAGGTGGGAAGATAAGCAGATGACAGTGGATGAGATGGTTGGATGGCATCACTGACTCGATGGACATGAGAGTTGGTGATGGAAAGGGAAGCCTGGGGTGCCGTAGTTCATGGGGTCTCAAAGAGTCATGCACAACTGAGGACTCAACTGAATAATCTATGTGGAAAAAGAATTGTAAATATATGTATATATGTATGTATAACTGAATCACTTTGCTGTGTATCTGAATTCAACACAACATTGTTAATTAACTATGATCCAATATAAAATAAAAATTGACGAAAATTAAAATGAAATTACAAATACCTGTGTGTGTACATAATCCATTTTTGTGTGCTCTCATCCTTAAACTTAATTTTAGCCCTTGATTTAGTTTTATTAATTCAAGTTACTAAATTTACATTGATTGTGGAAACTGCCTGGTTTAATGAAGGAGACCTGGACTCTGGAGGAAGCTTCCCTTAGTTTTTAGCATACATCTCCAACTCCATCATATATTAGTATGATATGCCATTGAAAAAATTAGGAAAAGTCAAAAAGTTCAGATTCCTCATTTATAAATGGGGAAAACATAAATAATGCATAGGAATGTTGGGAGAATTTAATAAGACAATGTATTTTAAATACTCGATATGATATTTAGTTCATGGTTAGTATGTAACACTCTCCTCTGCTTCTGATCATCCTTTGTTGAAATTTCGAATCAGCTGTGAAATAAATGTTCTAAGGCAGGCACAAAAGGTCGAAACGCAGATAAAAATTTGACAGACCAAAAAAAAGTCAGTCTCTGGACACTCCAATTGATCACAATTGTGGTAGCTGAGATGGATACTATCTTTCTCATTCTTTTGCAAGTGACTTTGGGAGAATTATTAACCACTCATAAATATTTTCAATTTTAAAATGAGCACTCTATGTCACCTAGGGTTTAAGTAAATGTCCAGACTCATCAAATTGTATATATAGTAATATGAGCAGTTTTTTAATGTAAATAATACCTCAATAAAGCTTTAAAAACCAGTAAATAAAGTATGGTGAAACAGTGAGTTATCCAGATTATCAGCCTTCATTTTAGTATTTATTTGTACAAAACTTTACTGGATTTTCTCAATATTTATCAGTTCTTTCAATATTTATCAAAGTAGAAAAATGTCTAGGGTTAAAATACAGGAAAAATACTGTTGAAAATTATGTTTAGTGGAGTAATTTAAAATTATAACTGCTCACAGAAGGTAAGGGCTTCACTGCTAGCTCAGACAGTAAAGCGTCAGCCTGCAGTGCGGGAGACCCGGGTTCAATCCCTGGGTCTGGAAGATCCCCTGGTGAAAGAAATGGCAACCCACTCCAGCATCCTTGCCTGGAAAATCCCATGGAAAGAGGAGCCTGGTAGGCTACAGTCCATGGGGTCACAAAGAGTTGGACACGACTTCACTTTCACTTTCACAGAAGGTAACTGAAGCCAAGACTGCTGTGAATCTGTATCAGTTATTTACTATAGAAATAACGATATGTAATAAACAGCTCCCCCCCACCACCTCTTTCAACTCAATAGGTTATAGCAACAACCTTATTCTCACACACACAGAATTGTAGGCCAGTTTCTATTCAGATGATCTAGGGTTGAATAAACTGAGTGGCTCTGTGGACTGTCTGGTTTTGATCTCAGGCTCATATCTGCTCAGGATTTGGTCTACTTCACATATCTTATTCCTTCTTGTGCCATGACCTTTTCAAGGTTAAGGAATAAATACCAAGGGAAGCCAAAAATTTCCACATTTAAAACTTCCACTTTGGTCACTTCTGCTAGCATTCCTTTGAACTAAGTAAACCACATGGCCAAAGGCAAGATCAGTAAGTCTGGGAAATATATACTGCTCACGCTCCTGAGAAACATCAGGTGTCTTGCAAATGCAAAGTCATATGACAAAAGGTATGAAGAGAGTGAAAATATGGAAAGACTGATTCAACATACTATGGTGTTCATGAAAGTTTTTTTCCTAAGAAAATACTCAGCTTATATTTCGCTTACAGATTGGTGGCCCATGTGACTGAGAGATGCAAGTGAGATGTGGTTAGAAGTGATAAAAGCTATTTCTATGCTTGGCTCATATGACGCTTCTCATACTATCCTCCATGTTCTCTCTTTTTTTCACCAGATGACTGAACGTGGAGGAGAACTAGGACCTAGAACCTAGAATAATATGCCTGAGTTTTAAAATGGAAGGAATCTGGACTCTCATTTTATATAATAGAGTCTCTAAATTAGTGTACAACATTACAGGAAAAAAACAAAACAACAACAACAAAACTTTTATTGTGTGAGTCTTCTCAGATTTTCAGCAATATTTGTGATAGTAGCCAGTCTATCACATATGACTCTGTAACATCTTAAACTCTATTCTAAATACTAAAATATCTAAAATAATTTTACTCATGACTCAAATAAGAGAAAGTGATCAACCTTTACAATGTCCTTAAGAATGAGATGGATCTAGTAGGGTACAGCTCCAGAGTTACTTCATGTGGTTAATCCAACTCTTTTGTACTCCAAGGTCTGTAGCCTGCCAGGTTACTCTGTTCATGAGATTTCCCAGGCAAGAATACTGGAGTGGGGTGGTTTGCCATTTCCTTCTCCAGAGGATCTTCGCAACCCAGGGAACAAACCATGTCTCCTGCATTGCAGGGGGATTCTTTACCACTAAGCCATCTGGGCAACCCCGATTGAATTAGAAGACTTATTCATAATGATAAGATGGATTTCACTGGATGCTTATGAATATTTGAAGGTGTTATTTCACACTGATGTATTTGAGATAAGTGGTTGGTGAAAACTTTGAACTGTTGGTAAACTTTACTTTTTAATTTAATTACTCTTCAAACCAAAATCAATGCATATACAAGGGAAAAAATTAAAGTTGCCTAAAAGAATATAGCAATGGCACCCCACTCCAGTACTCTTGCCTGGAAAATCCCATGGGGCTTTTCCTATGGGGTCTATGGGGTCACACAGAGTTGGACGCAACTGAAGCTATTTAGCAGCAGCAGCAGCAGAAGAATATACGTGAAAAGCTATATCTCCTTGTCTTCTTTCCAGATATAACCAAGCTAATGATTTCCTATGTAAATTCTCAAAATATTTTTCTGTGTATATACCTTGCGTTTGTCTTGTGATGACTTTTGAAGCTATATGAATACTGATCCTGATACTTTTAAGAATTGAATGCTAGACTTGCACCTTTTTCGTCTACTGCTATATAACTCGTGCCAGATGGTACCTTGACAATATCTGAGGTGATGCTCTGTGACAGTACCTATTGTGACAATCAGAATTTATGCTTCAAAGGTTTTATGACTTGCAGAAGATGCCAAATTTCCATCTAACCAAAAATATTATGTTCACTTTAAATGCAGTGTTAGTATTCAGATTTACTTTGATTCATTTCTACTTGGGAATACAGCATGGAATTCATGGAATTTATGTTTTCTGTAGCAAAATTATGTGTGATTGCAGGTAAAATTATGTAATTTCTCTGAGCAGAACAAAGGTGTACAAACTGAATCTAAGCTACTCCACTCACTCTTCTGTGAGCACCCTGGTTTAGAGCATATTTCCCTTCAAGTAATAGTCTTTTGTGAACCTGTACTTCTACTCTTGGTAGAAGGGGCCTGAGAGTCTTGTTTCTGAAGCTGAAAAGCCAGACTTAGTATGAGGAGAAATTACAAGAGGTCATTTTACCACTGGAGTCCAGATGGCTTTGAAATTTTGAAGAAGCTTGGTGTGGAGGCTTGTTTGGAATTAAGGGCAGATTTGAAACCATATGGGACTGTTTTAGTCTAGGAAAGTTAAAATTTATAAAGATGAATGATTAAAAATAAACCCAGTCTTGAGCAGTGGCTTAGTGAAAGTGAAAGTGAAGTCGCTCAGTTGTGTCCGACTCTTTGCGACCCCATGGACTGTAGCCTGCCAGGCTCCTCTGTCCATGGGATTTTCCAGGCAGTAGTACTGGAGTGGATTGCCGTTTCCTTCTCCAGCAGTGGCTTAGGGAGGAGTAATCCCCCAGAGTTCAGAATACTGGGTTCTTGCTTCCTGTTATAAAAATGTGAATGCCTCCTGCCTCTTCCCCTCTTGTCCCCTTTTGTGGCCTCCTGTGACCTTCCATCACTTTGTTTCCAGCTTGCTTTTTCTGAATGGGGACTTTATAATTTTATTGTTTACTGTCGGTGATGCAGGAGCCATTACTGTCAGGTCCGTTGAAAGGCTTCAATGAAAAGGGTCAGTGTAGTCATTTGTTTTTTATGGAACCTTCTCTCTATGCTAGCAAAGTCCTAAATCATACCCTTATTCTATTAGACAAAGTGATAGACAAAATGGGTATTTAAAATAGGGGAAATAATACATCACTCAAAATCCCTAACAGAATTATTTATTTTACTCTCACCTTTAATCACAAGTAGAATTATTCTTTATTAACAAATACAGTGAATCAGAGCTTTTAGCTGAGCATTTAGTGGAACATCTACCCAGTAAGCTTTGCTTATGTTGCAGACAGCTACCCTGAGGAGTGATTTGAATTTAAATGTGATTCCCTTATTAGTTTCTGCTAACTGCAAATATCCCCGGCACTTAATTAAGTGGCTGAGTAATGTATGAATGCTCACTTCTGCTTGTCATGCAGAACAAAGTGATGTATTTATATTCCATGCACAATATGAAATTTAATGACACGGGCAACAGTAATTTAGAAAACCTTTGTTTTTATTGTCCTTGTTTTTGCTTAAGCAATTTCTCCGCTTTGTCATAGTTTGGCCAGGACAATGATATAAGACTTCATCCAAATGTTAGCTGCTGGCAGGTGACATTTGCTAATAAACCAGAGGTTCTTCTGTGCCATCTAATGACTTAAAACTTTGGTGGGTTTTCATTAACTATGCTATTTTGTTTTTGTTCCTTACTCTAAATTTTAATTTAATAGCAGGGAGCAATTACTTTATGTGGCTGTTTAGCCACTGCAAGACAAAGGAAAAGGTAGCTTCTGTTAGGATTTGAATTAACATACAGGGTTGCAAACTAAACAAATAAAAAACAACCAGTACTAATTTTTTTACACTAGATTGTGAAGAGCAAAATATTGAGGCCAAGTTGCCAGACAAGCATATCAGGGAACCCCTTTCATTTCATAGTTTACTAAAATTATCATTTTTTATTTACTTCAGGAATCCAAAAATGCCACGAGATTTTTGATTGGCATTCAAGGTCAATCCTAAAGCTAGAATCCTATTTTTCCTCTATCTCAATCTTTCTGGATCTCCCACACGCTCACATAATACTTCAAATAGCTCTAAATTAAATGTTTATGTTTTGTCATTTTAAACTGGGCTGTATGCAGTTATTTGGACAGTGGCTTGACTAGTCAGATGGTGCTATTGTGGTGCAAAGCAGAAGGAATTCATATTCTCCCTATTTCAGCTCCTTTGGTCCACATGTGGGTTTGGAAGGCTCCTTTAATTAGAGTCTCAGCTCTGTCTGTTCTGGAAATCCTAGCTTCAATTAGTCTAGTCGCTTTATTTAGACAGTTTCATTTGTTTCCTAATGGAATTAGGTGGGTGGTGAATTGGGTCAAAGTTGTAGCGTATTACTTTCTGATATAAAATGTACTTTATATCCTGTGCAAAATTCTGTACCACAAGAAAGTGAAGTGTTCATCTGAACTATAATTTCTCACTGGATGGGGGAACTGCGTGTAAACTATGGAGGCTTGCTTTTACTTACCTGCATCATCTCCATCTTGTCAGCTTCAGTCTCACGCTACCCATGCCAACCCTAACCAAGGGAAAATGACGTCAGGCTGCTGGGAGAATGCTGCTGTGCAGTTCTTGACAGAGAAGCCCTGCTGCCTGTTAAATTCTTGGCAGTGTTCTTCCTTGATGCCTCAATAATCATAAACTGCCATTTGGTGTGAAAGGATTCTTCCATTCCGAAACTGGTAGTGTTATTTAAAAATATATGTCTTACATTTCTGCTTCTTTCTTATTAAACCCCAATTTTAGATGTGCTGACAAGTCATGAAGCAAGGGAGTGGGGAAATATTGGCAGCAAAAATGGCACAAATTGTTCTAATCTCCTAATTCTGTGCACCTGCATTTGATGGACTTTCTCTTGCTAGCTCTGACATCAAATCTGTCTCAGCCCCTTTAGCCACTCTGACCTCACCATATGCCCCTGACTGGAGAGAAGCCCAGCTTGGCTGCTTGTGCTCAGAGTCCACATATGTTGAGGGAGGGACCCCAGAAGATGGTTGACAGTATTCCTTTAGCCAGTAATCCATTCAGGGAGATGGAAGGTGCTCCCCTGTGCCTGCCCTTACATTATATACTGTATTCAAACCCCAGCTAGAAGTGACCAATGCAAACTATGGCAGTTTACCTTTACCCTCCAGCTATAGGGCTCACACCACTCTTGGCAGATAAATATCCTCTTTTTTCTTTTCTCTTTTTCCTTTGTATAAAGAGTATCTCTCAATATTCAGCTAATCAGCACTGACAACCCCCATTTGACTGTTCACTTCTCTAGTGCGGCTTCCAGCTTTCAAGCATCAAGACCAGTGAGATTCTCTTCTGGGTGGACCAGTTTGTTTCTCAGTGACATGAGAGCATTGCCTGCAGTGTGCACTGGGTGAGGCTTGTCAGTTGAGATATAATGTTGCTCTTTTGACGATTTTTTTTTCAACTGTTTCTACAAACTGAAGAGACTAGAAATATGTATCTTGTTTTTCTCTCTCCTGCAAATAAGCACATTGAATTCTTTTTTATTTGGACATCTGAGCATACCATAAGAGCAAAATATCAGGATTGGAAAGATGCCTAAATGTTCAGTCCATGCATCCACCTGGTACTTAAATCCTAGCCATAGTACTCTCCTAAATGTCATCTTTTCATACTGTTAAAAAGCAGAGAGATTACTTTGCTGACAAAGGTCTGTCTAGTCAAAGGTATGGCTTTTCCAGTAATTGTGTATGGATGTGAGAGTTGGACTATAAAGAAAGCTGAGTGCCAAAGATTTGATGCTTTTGAACTGTGGTATTGGAAAAGACTCTTGAGAGTCCCTTGAACTGCAAGATCCAACCAGTCCATCCTGTAGGAAATCAGTCCGAATATTCATTGGAAGGACTGATGCTGAAGCTGAAGCTCCAATACTTTGGCCACCTGATGCAAAGAACTGACTCCTTAGAAAAGACCCTGATGCTGGGCAAGATTGAAGGCATGAGGATAAAGGGATGACAGAGGAAGAGATAGTTGGATAAGTATCACCGACTCAATGGATATGAGCTTGACCAAGCTCCAGGAATTGGTGATAGACAGGGAAGCCTGGTGTGCTGCAGTCCATGGGGTTGCAAAGACATGGACATGACTTTGGTCGCAAAGACATGGATATTATCTTTGGGTAATAATATAAATAGGGTGATTGTACTCTAACACACAAGTGCAAACACACACACATACTGAGCCCTTGCCACTCAATCACCTCTCTCCTTTTCTTGAGTTGTATAATTGTAAATTGAATCATAGATGTAAAATGAACACTTACTAGTTCTTGTTAAGTCTAGTTCCAGCTTTCCATTCCAACCTATCAAGATATTTTTATTCTAATCTGACATCTAGGGTATTTATTCTCTCCTTATTTGTCATCTACAAGTATAATTGGCATGTGCACACCATGAGACAATATAGACTAATACATAAGTGGTATTGGAGGTGAGAAGTGTCTGGGTTCCAAACCTAGCATTGCTACTGCATAACCAGTTGTCAAGTCTTGGAGACAATTCCCAGGCCTCTCTGCCTCTTAAGTTTTTTTAATGATAAAATTTCTATTTATTTCCTCCAAACTTAGTGTAACATATTAATTTTAAACAAAAAGATATACAGGTTTAAGTTTTGAATTGTTTTCCAAATATAATTGTTATGACATGAGAGTCAAGTACTCATTTTTAAAAACCACTGTATTAAGGTAGGATTGACTTGTGAAAAGCTGTCCATATTTAATGTGTACAACTTAATTAGTTTGGAGATAAATAAACACCTGTGAAAACATTAGTCATGTACATCATTAGTCATACAGTAGTCATGTATGTATGTGACAGGTGGACTATAAAGATAGCTGAGTGCCAAAGAATGATGGTTTTGAACTGTTGTGTTGGAGAAGTCTCTTGAGAGTCCATTGGACTGCAAGGAGATCCAAGCAGTCTATTGTAAAGAAAATCAGTCCTGAATATTTATTGGAAGGACTGATACTGAAGCTGAAACTCCAATACTTTGGCCACTTGATGCAAAGAACTGACTCATTGGGAAAGACAACCCCCAAAATACTTGCCTTTGAAAATCAGTGGGGAATACTTCCAGGAAAACTATAAAACTTCAAGGACAGAAAACACACTCTTAAAGGGCTCACCTGCAGACTCATTTCACCTGAAAAACAGTTCAGAAACACCAAATTGAAAAAGGACATGGACCGTAGGTGTGTGTTCGGTTGCTCCGTCGGGTCTAACTTTTTGGGACTCTACGACTGTAGCCCACCAGGCTCCTCTGTCCATGAGATTTTACAAGTGAGAATACTGAAGTGAGTTGCCATTTCCTCCTCCAGAATGGACCAGAAGTAAGGGGGATGCATTTACTTATTCTGAAGAATCTGACAGAGAGGCAGGAACCAGTTGGAATGGTCATAGGTACTGAGACAATAGTGAGAGTGATTTTTCAATCTCAGGTTACCTTGCTGATACCAGTCTGGTGGGTATCATTTTGAAAATCTCCATCTAAATCATTAATAGGACCTACCAGGAGGTGCAGTGTTAAAGAATCTGCCTGCCAATGCAGGAGCCACAGGCAATGCAAGAGACTTGGGTTCAATCCCTGGGTTAGCAATAGTACCAGTGAATACTATTTGAAAGTACTCACCCTCTGAAAAGAACTTCCCACTCCTGATCTATGGCCTGACCTCACAGCAGGTCCAATGGTAACCCTGCCAACCAGCCCCTGATAGCTACAACAGCTGGGCTGTACAGCAGTGTTGAGGGCCAGTCCCACTCCAGCACCCTGCTGTTGCTGTGATGGGTCTCATAGTTGTTCCAGGGGCCAACCATGCCCACCAGTACACTACGGCAGTAGCCATGGCCCCACCAGCACAGGCAGGCACACATAGTTATGTAGATGACACTCCTTGAGCACTTGACTCCTGTGGGCAGGTGGGATTGCTCTTCTGAGCCTCCCAGGACATTTATACATAAGGCCACTTTTCATGACTGGGAGAGGTAGCTGATTTACCTAATACATAGAAGCAAACACAGAAAATAAGCAAAATAAGGAGACAAAGGAATATGTTCCAACCAAAGCAAGCTAAAACTTTAGAAATAGAACTAAACAAAATAGAGATAAGCAATCTACCTGTTAAAGATGCTTGACGATAATAAAGATGCTCACCAAACTGGGAAGAAGAACAGATTAATACAGTAAGAACTTCAACAAAGATATAGAAAAAATTAAAAATACCAAACAGATGTTGTAACTGAAGTGAGAAATACACTAGAGGGTTTCAATAGTAGGTTGGATGAGGTAGAAGAAAGAAATAGCAGAATGGAAGACAAAGTAATGGAATTCATCAGACAGAAAAGCAAATGAAAAAGGAGTTTTGAAAAACTGAAGATATCTCAAAGGACCTTTGAGACAACATCAAGCAGAATAGTGTTCTCATTATAAGGGTCCCAGAAGAAAAGATAAAGAGCCAGAAAAATTATTTGAAGAAATAGTGGCTGAAAACTTTCCTAAACTGATGAAGGAAACAGATGCCCAGGTCCATGATACTCAGGGAGTTCTGAGTGTGATGAATCCAAAGAGAAACAAACCAAGATACATTCTAAAATGGTAAAAGTTAAGGGTAAAGATAGAATCCTCAAGGGAGCAAGAGAAAAATAACTTGTTATCTACAAGGGAAACCCCACAAAGCTCTCAGTAGATTTTTCAGCAGGAATTTACAGACCAGCACAGAGTAGCAAAGCATATTTAAAGGACTGAGAGGAAGGAAAAGAAAAAAAAATAACTTTCAACCTAGAATTCTCTATCTAGTAAGGTTATCATTTCAGAATTGAGGGAGAGAGATTAAGATTTCCCCAGACAAGCAAAACTAAAGAAATTCACCACCACAAAACTACCCTATTAAAAAAAAGTGAAAAGACTTCAAGTTAAAAAGAAATATTAATAATAAGAAAACAAGATGACATCAAAATAAAAAGGTTTTACACAGCAAAGAAACTGTCTTCAAAGCAAGAAGTCAACCTACCAAATGGAAGAAGCTATTTGCAATTCATATACCCCAAAAGAGGTTGATATCCAGAATATATACTGAACTCATACAACTCAACAGCAACAACATAAAAACAAACAACCAGATTTAAAAATGGACACAGGATCTGAGTAGATTTTTTTTTCATAAAAGACATACAAATGGCCAATAGGCATGTTAAAAGATGTTTAACATTTCTAATCATCAGGGAAATAGAAATTAAAACCACAATAATATATCAACTCATACCTGTTAGAATGGCTATTATTAAAAAAAAAAATGTTGGAGAGTATGTGGAGAAAAGGGAATTCTTGTTCACTGTTGGTGGGAATGAAAACTGATCAATTTTGAATAAATGGAAAACAATATATAGATATCTTAAAAAATTAAGAGTAGAACTACTCTGTGTGTGTGTGTGTTTTAGTCACTCAGTTGTGTCTGACTCTTTGCGACCTTATGGATTTTAGCCCACTAGGCTCCTCTGTCCATGGAATACTCCAATAAGAATACCAGAGTGGGTAGCCATTCCCTTCTGCAGGAGACTTTCCTGACCCGGGGTTCAAACTCTGGTCTATTACACTGGAGGCAGATTTTACTGTCTGAACTACCGAAGAAACACTAGAACTACCATATGACTCAGCTATTCCACTTCAGGATAGATATCAAAAGAGCAAGAAGACATTAATTCAGAGAGATATATGCACCTTTCTGTTCATTGCAACCTTATTTACAGTAGCCAAGATATGCAGACAGTCTAAGTGTCAGTTGGTAATGAATAGATAAAAAGATATTATACATGTGTTTATGTAGTGAAATATTACTCAGCTATAAAAGAGAATGAAATTCTGCCATTTGTGACTACATGGATGGACACTGAGGGTGTTATGCTTAGTGAGAGAAATCAGACGGGAAAAACAAGCAATATAGGATTCACTCATATTGGAACCTATGGATACAAGAGTAAGTAAATAAATAATAAGAGCTCATAGGTATGGAAGATAGATTAGTGGTTACTAGAAGGTAAAAGGGTCAGAGGACAGGTGAAATGAAGGAAGGGGATCAACTGTATGGTTATTATGTTCAATCATTAAGTCATATCCAACTCCATGTGGACCCATGAACTGCAACATGCCAGGCTCCCTTGTCCTTCACTGTCTCCCAGAGTTTGTTCAAAGTCATGTCCGTTATGTCAGTGATGCCATCCAACCACCTCATCCTCTGTCATCCCCTTCTCCTCCTGCCTTCAATCTTTCTCAGCATCAGAGTCTTTTCCAGTGGGTTGGCTCTTTGCATCAAGTGCCCAAAGTATCAGAGCTTCATCTTCAGCATCAGTTCTTATAATGAATATTCATGGTTGATTTCCTTTAGGATTGACTGGTTTGATCTCCTCGCATTCTATTAAGTGACTATTCTATTAAGGGACTATTAAGTGTCTTCTTCAGCACTGCAATTCGAAAACGTCAGTTCTTTGATGCTCAGCCTTCTTTATGGTCCAACTCTCACATCTATACAGAACTACTAGAAAAATTATAGTTGTGATGGCATGCACCTTTGTCATCAGAGTGATGTCTGCTTTTTAATATGCTGTCTAGTTTTGTCATAGCTTTCCTTCCAAGTAGCAATTGTCTTTTAATTTCATGGCTTCAGGCATCATCCACAGTGATTTTGGAGTCCAAGAAAAGAAAATCCATCACTGCTTCCACTTTTTCCCCTTCTATTTGCCATGGGAAGGAAATGGCAACCAACTCCAGTATTCTTGTTTGAAAACTCCCATGGACACAGGTGACTGATGGGCTACAGTTCATGGGGTCACAAAGTGTCTGACATGACTGAGCTACTGAGCACACCTTTGCCACTGTGACTGAACTGGATACCATGATCTTAGTTTTTTGAATGTTGAGTTTTAAGCCAGCTTTTTCACTCTCCTCTTCACCCTTATCTAGACGTGCTTTAGTTCCTATTTGCCTTCTGCCATTAGAGTGGTAACATATGCATATCTGAGATTGTTTATATTTCTCCTGGCAATCTTGATTCCAGCTTGTGATTCATCCAGCCTGGCACTTCACATGGTATGCTCTGCATATAAGTTAAATAAGCAAGGTGACAATACACAGCCTCGATGTACTCCTTTCCCAGTTTTGAACCAGTCTGTTGTTCCATATTTAGTTCTATTACTTCTTGATCTGCATACAGGTTTCTCAGGAGACTGGTAAGGTGGTCTGGTATTCCCATCTCTTGAAGAATTTTCCAAAGTTTGTCAAAGGCTTCAGCATAGTCAATGAAGCAGAAGAAGGTGTTTTTTCTGGAATTCCCTTAATTTCTCTATGATCCAGTGAATGCTGGCAATTTGATCTCCGGTTTCCTCTGCCCTTTCTAAATCCAGCTT
Organism: Aepyceros melampus; assembly: GCA_006408695.1. NCBI lineage: Eukaryota > Metazoa > Chordata > Mammalia > Artiodactyla > Bovidae > Aepyceros > Aepyceros melampus. The sequence continues at coordinate 271,436 of SJXQ01006574.1, forward strand.
GTACATCTGAAAGTTCTCGGTTCATGCATTGCTGAAGCTTAGCTTGAAGGATTTTGAGCATGACCTTGCTAGCATGTGAAATGAGCACAGATGTACAGTAGTTTGAACATTCTTTGGCATTGCCCTTCTTTGGGCTTGTAATGAAAACTGATCATTTCCAGTCATGTGGCCACTTCTGAGTTTTCCAAATTTGCTGACATATTGACTGTATGATGATGGATAGTAATTAGACTTGTGATGATCACTCTCTAGTGTATACATATGTTAAACTATGTCTACATATACCTGAAACTTATATAATAAAAGACATACCAATAAAGATATACTGTTAGTATTTATTCTCCATGAACCTCAAGTAGTAGGACTTACCTCTTTTTTCATCTAAGTATTCCTTTTATTAAGATTCCTGTAGTATTTATCAGCAGGTACTTGATGCAGTATCTGCCTATTTTTCATTTTTGAAAATGGTATATCTATTTCTAATCTTCATTTCTGTCATTTCTAGTATACTTCTATGGTCACTAACAATGCCAGTAATCTGTTTTGTGGTTGGGTTTTTGGTTTTTTTTCATTCTAGTGGGCATTCTTTAAGCTTCTCCTCCATGAATACTGTTTTAGGATTCTGATAATTGAGCATTATTAAACTAATTTAGCACTGTGAATGATGAAAAGTATAGTTACAGCAATTTTATCTCAAGATCCAGATTTTCTGTCTCTTTGGAACCTGAGGTTCAGAGAAATGATTCAGTAAAATAAATGTTTAGAAATAGAACACCTGTTTATGGTAGCTTAGGACATATATGTTCAAGTACTATTTGTGAAGTATGCTCATTAACAATTGAGATATAAAACAAAGTAAAAAAATTATTGAGCACTAAGTGCCAAGTATTGCTTGAGCTTATTTCATTAACTATATTTTAATTGCTTTTTAAAAAATGACTTCATGACATAGAGTGACATTGTTGATGTTTTATACAGAAACATAGAGAAATTTAGAGAGACTGAAGGAACTTTCTACTATACTTATGTTTTTAGTAGGTAGATGAATCTAGATTTAGACTAAGATTTCACAGATTTTCCCTTGCCTGTTACAGACCTGAGAAAATATATGTATTTTATAAATGAATCAAATACTGTATACATGTAGATATTTGATGTTTCATAAATGAATATCTATATTTTCATTTCTATTATATGATATAATGAGAAGCCTGTTGAACATGTGAAAGAGTGCAGGTAGAAGTTACTTAGAATCTAATATATAAATATACCATCAATTTAGGTAAGTGGTTCTCTTTTCCTAGATTTTTTAAGATGACTCTGATTTGGGAGCCTTCCCTGGTGACTCAGTGGTAAAGAATCCACCTGCAATGCAAGAGATCCAGGTTTGATCCCTGCAGCAGGAAGATCCCCTGGAGAAGGAAATGGCGACTCACTCCAGTATTCTTGCCTGTGAAATCCTATAGACAGAAGAGCCTGGTGAACTATAGTCCATGGGGTTGCAAAAGTGTTGGACGTGACTTACTGACTGAACTACTATTTGCCTTGTGTCAGTGGAGTTGAGTATAGTCTGTCTCCCTTGTAGCGTAATCTCTCTCTCCTATTGCAACAGTCTTAAATAAAGTTGTCTTATCCAGGGTAATATTTCTTTGCTTGGAAATTAAAATAATGCTAGTGGTGATAGTGATGGTGATAGTCATAAACATTTTAGAAGAAAACAATGTATACTAGAGTGTAGTACAATGGCCCCCCACTCCAGTACTCTGGCCTGGAAAATTGCATGGACGGAGGAGCCTGGTAGGCTGCGGTCCATGGGGTCGCTAAGAGTCGGACACGACTGAGCGACTTCACTTTCACTTTTCACTTTCATGCGCTGGAGAAGGAAATGGCAACCCACTCCAGCACTCTTGTCTGGAGAATCCCAGGGACAGCAGAGCCTGGTGGGCTTCCGTCTATGGGGTCGCACAGAGTTGGACACGACTGAAGCGACTTAGCAGCAGCAGCAGTAGTTTAAATATGGTTTTGGTTTCTTGAAATCAACCAGACTAAACATGATAATAAGATTGGTTAACCTTGTGCTAATTCATAATTTGAATGACTTTAGTTTATCTTAATCTTCTTTGGATAACTTTAGAGAACAGTTCACATTCAGAATGATAAATAATACATGATGAAGTACAGAAGGAATTTTATCTAAGAAAGCTGTACCTTCACTAATCTAAACTTTTTGTCTATTGGAGAGAGAAATATGTTACAAGTCTGTCCCACCTGGTAGTCAAGTGTACTTAATACTCCTGACAAGTTTCTGTAGAAGTTTCAACTAATCACATGTTGGTTAAGAAAAAGCAATGCTGGCTTTAAGCTGTATGAGTTTCTTATATATTTTGGAGATTAATTCTTTGTCAGTTGTTATGTTTGCAATTATTTTCTCCGATCTGAGGGTAGTCTTTTAATCTTGTTTATTGTTTCCTTTGCTGTGCAAAAGCTTTTACATTTAATTAGGTCCTATCTGTTTATTTTTGTTTTTATTCCATTACTGTAGGAGGTGGGTCAAAAAGGATCTTGCTGTGATTTATGTCAAAGAGTGCACTGTCTATGTTTTTCTCTAAAGCTTTATAGTTTTTGGCTTCATTTAAAGTCTTTAATCCATTTTGAGTTTATTTTGTATATGGTGTTAGGAAGTATTCCAGTTTCATTCTTTTACATGTAACTGTCGAGTTTTCCCCCACCCCTCCCTACTATAAGGTAATTTGCTCTGCAAAAGTTGATGGGTTGCACACTTTGCATTGATTTTAATGAACATTTTGTGTGTAGTTAAATACTTCTTCTTAATCAAATGAGAATGCCACAATATATTCTTTACTTCAGAAGTCTTCCTCAGAAAGGCATGTATCCTGGAAAGCATTCATTTTCACTATGAATCTGTTCTCTACTCTGTTTTATCTTGGTGTGACTGGCTGTCACAGAACTAACTGATACTTCATGTGACTATTTTCAGTCCTGAGCATAACTAAGCTAATTTTATTACTTATGTAGTTAAAGTTTTAAGGAACTTAGAATTTAGAGGTTGGGGGGATAGAAAAGAGAAAGAGAAGGGGAGAGGTCGAGGAAGAGAGAGAGAGAGAGAAACAGGGAGGGAGAGGTGGAAGTGAAGAACAAAAATGTTGCTTATCTACTGTCACTTACGTTTGAGAAGTAGCGTATTTGATATGTCTTTAGAAACAGAACTGTAGCCCTGCAGCATTTATCCTATTCCATGAGAAGTGAAAAATTTCTGAATATTGACTTGTAAATAGGTGTTTTACAATTTCCCTTCACCTCCACCTTGGCCTCCCTGCTTCTCTCTCTTCTCTCTTTCTCTCTCTCTCGCCTTCTTTCCCTTTTCTATTCATCTCTCCAACCCCTGAATTCTGAGTTTCTTAAAACTTTAAATTCATAAGTAACAAAATTAGTTTAATTATGTTGAGGGAGACTTTATTAGTCAAAACTGGTTTCAATTTATAATATCAAAATCTCAAGGTTGTTATTAGAAAGACATTTCTATATAATTATTAACTGCCTCTCTTTAATTAAATAAACATGCAAGCATAACTTTTAACATAACACAAGAGCAACTTCAGGCTTAAAGGCTTCCTGTTTTCATTCATGTTTTCACACATACCTGTGAAAGATGTGCTTCTAAGTTTTATTTTATATATATATATATATATTCTCATGTTTCCCTGTCTAAAAATAATAGTGTGGAGGGGTGTTAAAATGTAAGCTTGTCCACTCTCATTTCTAACATGGTATGAAAATAAATATAACCTTTAAGATTCCCTTTTAAATAAGCAGGTTAGTTTTCTTTACAATAATATATTTATTTAGCTTTCTTGTTTAACTCATAGATCAAAGATAATCATGTGGGGAGTGTCTAACTTGACTTCTTGCTTTTTGTTCTCTCCTGAAAATGAGAATAAGAATGAAGAGCTTCCTCCTGGTAATATCTCAAGGATATGCAAGTTCTCATGAAAAATATTCTATATTCATTTTTCTTTGGCTTAACAATGGTTTAGTAAAACTTTTTCTTACCCCTCCAGACAATGCAGCAGTTTTCTCATACTATTTTCAGTGATTGTTTTCCATAATTAAATTCATGTTTCTCTTCTCCTGTGGAGAGGTTTTGTAAAATAAGAGGCAATCTCTATAAATATTTATCATTTTTATTTCATGTTAGCAATCATGAACTTATGCATTTCAATAGGCTTCACTCTATTTTACCTCTTGCTTCATCATATTTTTGTGCTTTATCACACACTATTTTATACATTTAATAAATAACTTCTGGCTTTGTTTTTGTTTTACAAAATTAAATCTAAATACCCTAATATATAGAGCTCTACCCCTCCAGGTTCATATATACCTCTTCTCCAAATTTAAAATATTGCTCTGTAGTGAGGTTGCCTCTGTCAGTACCTCTGAAAACTGCAGGTGTATCTGGACTGAGGGCTGAAGCCCATTTTCTTATTTTGGCCAAATCATCTCAGTATCTGAAGCATTTTCAAGGCTTTGTCCTTTGAGAAGGCAAGACTTTCCATTCTATCTCTCTTCATCTCTCCTCCTTTGAATCTCTTTTGCACTCAGACTCTGAAGTACCAATTTTAGTTATTTTGTTTGTTAGTGTAACTCTTCAAGGAGATAGTGTGATTTTGAAAAATTGAATCTCTCATTATGCTTCTTTGATCAGGAAAGCAAGTGCAATAGAATGTAAACACATGTATTGATTGTAGTGTGGCTACTTTTAAAATTTCAGAATAGAATGTCATACAGCTAGACACTTTTGCTAATTCTGTTATAAAAATTATTTAGAATATAATTCCATGAAGTTCATAGAGTAGGAATAAATGAACAATATAGAAATTAATTGGTAAAATTCCTTGTTTTCTCTGATTGCTATCATACTTGTTACAATATCTATTTACTCTTATATTGTATATTAAAATTTTATATTTTTTATCAGTACTCATACATCTTGCTTCCCGTGTGGCACAGTGGTAAAGAATATGCCTGCCAATGCAGGATGCAAAAGAGAAATGAGATGGGTCCCTGGGTTGGGAAGATACACTGGAGTAGGAAATGGCAAGTCGCTCCAATATTCTTACTTAGAAAATTCTATGGACAGAGGAGCCTGGTGGACTACATACTATGTGGTCGCAGAGGGTTGGATATGACTGAGCAGCTGAGTGCACACACACACACACACACACACACACATTGACATATCTAAATCGTTGTTGTGCAATTGCTCAATCATGTCTGACTCTGTGACCCCATGGACTATAGCATACCAGGCTTCCCTGTCCTTCACTATCTCCCAGAGCTTGCTCAAACTCGTGTCATTGAGTTGGTGATGCCATCCAACCATCTAGTCCTCAGTCATCTCCTTCTCCTCCTGCCTTCAATCTTTCCTGGCATCAGAGTCTTTTCCAATAATTCAGCTCTTCTCACAAGGTGGCCAAAGGATTGGAGCATCAGCTTCAGCATCAGTCCTTCCAATGAATATTCAGGGTTGATTTCCTTTAGGATTGACTGGTTTGATTCCCTTGGGAAGACTCTTGAGATTCTTCCCAAACACCATAGTGGGAAAGCATCAATTCTTTGTTGCTAAGACTCCTTATGGTCCAACTCTCTTCAAGAAATTAGATACCAAGGGAACAATTCATTCAAAGACGGGCACAATAAAGGACAGAAATGGTATAGACCTAACAGAAGCAGAAGGTATTAAAAAGAGGTGACAAGAATACACAAAAGAACTATACAAAAAAGTAACTTAATGACCCAGATAATCATGATGATGTGATCACTCATCTAGAGCCAGACATCCTGGAGTGGGAAGTCAAGTGGGCCTTAGGAAGCATCACTAGGAACAAAGCTAGTGAAGGTGATAGAATTCCAGTTGAGTTATTTCACATCCTAAAAGATGATGTTAAAGTGCAGCACTCAATATGTCAGAAAATTTGGAAAACTCCACAGTGGACACAGGACTGGAAAAGGTAAGTTTTCATTCCAATTGCAAAGAGATGCAATGCCAAAGAATGTTCAAACTTCTCCCACAATTGCACTCATTTCAGACATTAGCAAAGTAATACTCAAGATTATCTAAGCCAGACTTCAATAGTACGTGAACTGAGAACTTCCAGAAGTTCAATCTGGATTTCAAAAAGACACAGGAGCCAGAGATCAAATTACCAACATCCATTGGATCATAGAAAAAAGCAAGAGAATTCCAGAAAATCATCTGCTTCTATTTCATTGACTATGCTGAAGCCTTTGACTGTGTTGATCACAATAAACCATGGAAAACTCTTAAAGAGTTGGGAATACCAGATCATCTTATCTACCTCCTGCAAAATGTGTATGCAGGTCAAGAAGCAACAGTTAGAACTGGACATGGAACAACGGAATGGTTCCAAATTGGACAAGAAGTATTTCAAGGCTATATATTGTCACCTGCTCATTTAACTTATATGCAGGGTATATCATGTGAAATGCCAGATTGGATGAAGCATAAGCTGGACTCAAGATTGCCAGGAGAAATATCAATAACCTCAGATATGCAGATGACACCATCCTTATGGCAGAACGCAAAGAGGAACTAAAGAACTTCTTGATGAAGGTGGAAGACTGAAGTGAAAAAGCTGGCTTAAAGCTCGAGACTAAAAACCAAAGATCATAGCATATGGTCCCATCGCTTTATGCCACATAGATAGGGAAACAATGGAAACAGTGACAGACTTTATTTTCTTGGGCTCCAAAATCACTGCAGATGGTGACTGCAGTCATGAAATTAAAAGATGCTTGCTTCTTGGAAAAAAAATCTATGACAAACCTAAATAGTGTATTAAAAAGCAGAGCCATTACTTTGCCACCAAAGTCTGTCTAGTTAAAGCTATAGTTTTTCCAGTAGTCATGTATGGATGTGACAACTGGACCATAAAGAAGGCTGAGTGTCAAATAATTGATGCTTTTGAACTGTGATGTTGGAGAAGACTTTTAAGAGTGTCTTGGACTGCGAGGAGATCAAACCAGTCAATCCTAGAGGAAATCAATCCTGAATATTCTTTGGAAGGACTGGTGCTGAGGCCGAAGATCCAATACTTTCAGCGCCTGATGCAAAGAACTGACTCATTAGAAAAGACACTGATTTGGGGGAAGATTGAAGGCAGGAAGAGAAGGGGATGACAGAGGATGAGATGACATCACTGTTGGATGACATCACTGACTCAATGGACATGAGCAAACTCTGAGAGATACTGAAAGACAGGGAAGCATGGTGTGCTGCAGTCCATGGGATCACAAGGAGTCAGACACCACTAAGGAATCAGACACCACCAACTGAACAGCAGCAACTCATATCCATACATAACAACTGGAAAAACCATAGCTTTGACTATATGAACCTTTGTTAGTGAAGCAATTCAATATGCTTTTTAATATGCTGTCTAGGTTTATCATAGCTTTTCCCCCAAGGAACAAACATCTTTTAATTTTGTGGCTAGAGTCACTGTCATCAGTGATTTTGAGCCCAAGAAAATAATATCTTTCACTGTTTTCATTGTTTCCGCATCTGTATGTCATGAAGTGATGGTACTGGATGCCATGTTAGCTTTTTGAATGTTGAGTTTAAGCTAGCTTTTTCACTGCCCTCTCACCTTCATCAACAGGCCCTTTAGTTCCTCTTGCTTTCTGCCATAAGTGTAGAGTCATCTGTATATCTGAGGTTATTGATATTTCTCCTGGCAATCTTGATTCCAGCTTGTGATTCATCCAGCCTAGCATATCACATGGTGTACTCTGCATATAAGTTAAATAAACATGGTGATTATATACAACCTTGACACACTCTTTTCCCAATTTTGGACCAGGCCATTGTTCCATGTTTGGTTCTAACTATAGCTTCTTGACATTCATACACGTTTCTCAGGAGGCAGGTAAGTTGGTCTAGTATATCCATCTAATTAAGAATTTTTCATAGTTTTGTTGATCGACACAAAGACTTCAGCATAGTCAATAAAACTAAAGTAGATGTTTTTCTGGAATCTTCTTGCTTTGTCTATGATCCAACAGATATTGGCAATTTGATCTCTAGTTCCTTTGCCTTTTCTAGATCCAGCTTGAACATCTGAAAGTTCTCAGTTCACGTACTGTTGAAGCCTGTCTTGAAGGATTTTGAACATGACCTTGCTAGAATGTTAAATGAGTGCAGTTGTGCCGTAGTTTAAATGTTCTTTGGCATTGCCCTTCTTTGGGATTGGAATGAAACTGACCTTTTCCAATACTATGACCACTGCTGAGTTTTCCAAATTTGCTGGCATACTGAGTGCAGCACTTTCACAGGATCACATTTAAGATTTGAAATAGCTCAGCTGGAATTCCATCACATCCACCAGCTTTGCTCATAGTGATGCTTCCTATAAGCTTTCTCCTTCCAAAAGGCCCATTTTACTTCACATTCCAGGATGTCTGGCTCTAGGTGAGTTATTTACAGCATCATGGTTATCCAGGTAATTAAGATTCTTTTTGAATAGTTCTTCTGTGTATTCTTCCCACCTCTTCATAATATCTTCTGCTTCTGTTAATTCCATACTGTTTCTGTCCTTTATTTTACATATTTTTGCATGAAACTTTCCCTGGTATATCTAATTTCCTTGCAGTGATCTCTAGTGTTTCCCATTCTGTTGTTTTTGTCTATGTCTTTACTTGTTCACTTAGAAAGGCTTTCTTATCTCTCCCTGCTATTCTTTGAAACTGCATTCAGATGTGTATATCTTTTCTCCTTTGCCTTTCACTTTTTTACCATTATGCCTCCCCCCCCCTCCTTGGGGATGGTTTGGATCACAATATTACAAACCTCCGTCTGTAGTTCTTCATGTACTTTGAATGTATTTGTCACTTGCACTGTATAATCATAAAGATTTTGATTTAGGTTGTACCTGAATGGCTTAGTAGTTTTTCCCTATTTTCCTCAATTTAAGTCTGAATTTTGCAATAAGGAGTTCATGATCTGAGCCACATATGTAAATCAGTTGCTATTTTAGAAAGTTGTTATTTTCTGGTTAGTCATTATATATAAGTAAAATTATTATTCTTTACATAAAGTCAAGCTTATCATATACCAAATGTAAGTTAAATATACTGTACCATAATATGTCTTCAGAGTCTTTCAGGAGTTTGATGGACGAAGTTGAAATCCTATTATGAATAATAAAATGCATATGTCTGTTATTCCTTCTTCTCCCTTCTCCACACAAAACACAATGTAAATACCATCAGTTGGAGGTAGGATATAGTTTCTGGGAACTTTTAATGTCATCTGTGTGACTAGGGCTTCCCTGGTTGCTCAGACAGTAAAGAACTGCCTATAATGTGGGGGACCCTGGTTCGATACCTGGTCGGGAATATATTCCCTGGAGAAGGGAGTGACAACACACTGTGGTGTTCTTGCCTGAAGAATTTCATGAACAGAGAAGCCTGGTGGGCTACAATCCATGGGGTCACAGAAAATCAGACATGACTTAATGACTACACTTTCACTTCACTTTCACATGTCAGATTAAGTTTCAGTGAAAATATCCTAAATTTGATAGCCATTTTTAACTTCACTCAAACTCAGACTTCTCAGAGATTTTCTCTGAAAATCAGCAATTTCCTTGTAGTCATATGGTGTTCTGTATGTGTACTAGTATAAAATGTAAGACAGTACATATCAAATTTCATAACTACTTATAGGATATATTTCTGGGAACTTTTAATGTCATCTGTGTGACTAGGGCTTCCCTGGTTGCTCAGACAGTAAAGAACTGCCTATAATGTGGGGGACCCTGGTTCGATACCTGGTCGGGAATATATTCCCTGGAGAAGGGAGTGACAACACACTGTGGTGTTCTTGCCTGAAGAATTTCATGAACAGAGAAGCCTGGTGGGCTACAATCCATGGGGTCACAGAAAATCAGACATGACTTAATGACTACACTTTCACTTCACTTTCACATGTCAGATTAAGTTTCAGTGAAAATATCCTAAATTTGATAGCCATTTTTAACTTCACTCAAACTCAGACTTCTCAGAGATTTTCTCTGAAAATCAGCAATTTCCTTGTAGTCATATGGTGTTCTGTATGTGTACTAGTATAAAATGTAAGACAGTACATATCAAATTTCATAACTACTTAAAACAATGGAGTATTACTCAGCTATTAAAAAGAATACATTTGAATCAGTTTTAATGAGGTGGATGACGCTGGAGCCGATTATACAGAGTGAAGTAAGCCAGAAAGAAAAACACCAATACAGCATACTTACACATATATATGGAATTTAGAATGATGGTAATGATAAACCTGTACGCAAGACAGCAAAAGAGACACAGATGTATAGAACGGCCTTTTGAACTCTGTGGGAGAGGGAGAGGGTGGGATGGGTTGGCAGAGTGGCAGTGTAACATGTATGATATCATAAGTGAAACGAATCGCCAGTCTAGGTTTGATGCAGGATGCAGGATGCTTGGGACTGATGCACGGGGATAATCCAGAGAGAAGGTGTGGGGCGGGAGAGGGGAAGTGGGGTCGGGATTGGGAGTTCATGTACACTCGTGGCTGATTCATGTCGATGTATAGCAAAACGAATACAGTATTGTAAAGCAAAACAAACTAAAAAATAAAAATTAATTAAAGAAAAAAAACATTGTAATTCTAAGTAGTGTTAATGAGAACATTTTAGTTGGAAAACAATTATGTTATGGATCTTCACATTTAATGAAATATATGTAAGACACTCTCTTGCATGCATGGATGGGTGCTCAGTCATGTCCAGCTCTTTGTGAGTCCATGGACCGTAGTTCATCATAGTCCTCTGTCCATGTGATTCTCCAGGCAAGACTATTGGGGTAGATTGCCATTTCCTACCCCAGGGGAGTAGGTATTGAATCTGCATCTCTTGCATTGTCAGAAAGTTTCTTTACCACTGAGCCATGTGGGAAACTGAAAACCCCCCTTGGATCAGAGTAAATTCTCAGTTTATGTAGGATATTGTTATTTGAGTTACCTTGCTCCAAGCTGAATGAGATCTGTATCAAGGAGAAAGAAGTTGATTATATAGGTGCAGACTTTGCCTGTCTTACTCAGATACCAAAGGGAAAGAATCCTTACATGTATAGAGTGTATAGAATTTTTGGCCTCTAAACATTCACTTTCTCAGGTTATTTTATTTATGAATGTATTATGGTATCGTGCAAAGATCACCTACCTGAGATTGAAGTTTGTTGTTATGGTTTTGGCTTCATTCTAACATTAAGCTCATAAGCAAATCCTTTCAAGCCTTAGGTTTATAACTGTACAATAAAGACATTGAGTTAAAGATCATCTTTAAGGCTACTTTTAAAATTCTGTCAGAGAACATGTGTTTAGTGACGACTGAAATGATGTGCTGGAGATGGAAACTGGTTCTAAAATGACTTCATACTATTCACTTCTACTAGAGATGGATTAAAGAAAATACCATTTTCCTTGAACAAGTTGGTAAAGATATATACCTTGGTTGTAGATGTATCTTGAAGTAAAATTGGAGTTGTTACAGAATACTAGGTAAGATATCCAGGCTGGGAGTTCATGTAGTTCATTCTCTGTTTTCAATGTCTATTTATTGTGTTATCGCTCTATTGATGCTATCAAGATATCTTGCAGCTGAACTCTTACAGAAGATTGAAGGGCACTATACAATTTTTAATTTAGCTGGCTTTATTCATTTATTCATTTAATTAAAATATGCTCATTCAGTGCCTTATGGAAAATTTCTGATATTTCCCACCTTGTTCAGTGATTAACTTTGTTGTGTCAGGCAAATTATTTAACTTCTTTCAATATATTTCCCCATTTTAGAAATAAAAGTAATATTCTGAAGAGAATATTAAATTAATATATATGTATTATATATATAATGTTGAGCCTAGAAGATAGTAAGCATTGAAAAATGTTAGAACTGCTCTTGTTGCTATAACTCCAACATATGCATATAAAATGATATCATAGATCAAGGGCTTAAGAGTAACTTATCTTTAGAAATGCAATTTTAATAAAATTTGATAAGTGTGCAAAATATTTGCACATTTTCTTGGTCATATATTGTCACCAGAATGTGATGTAGTTAGGAAAACATTTTATTATGAAAATTTTTCAGTTAGTATAGTTCTCTGTCTCCTCAAATTGTATATAAAATGTTGTGCTTTAAAAAACTACTTGTAGGTGGTTCCTGTTACTGTGAGTCTATGACCAACATAGAATGATAAGTGATATTTCTTATTCATTTCAACAGAAGTTATTATTATAATTATTCATTTTACAATTTAGTTACTGTGAGTCTTGCTTCATATTCAAGGGCTGCTGCTGCTGCTGCTAAGTAGCTTCAGTCATGTCCGATTCTGTGCGACCACATAGGTGGCAGCCCACCAGGCTCCCCCATCCCTGGAATTCTCCAGGCAAGAACACTGGAGTGGGTTGCCATTTCATTCTCCAATATTCAAGCCCTTGACCTATGATATCATTTTATATGCATATGTTGGAGTTATAGCAAATGTTCTAACATTTGTTCAATATTCCTTCTCCATTTATCCAATATTCCTTCTCCAGTATAATTAATAACTACAACATCAATACTATAAAGGCACTAAGAAGTAAGATCAATACTGTTGGAATCTGTCTTATTTTGAAAATGTTTGACTTTTAATAAGAAATGCTCATCAAGTTTGCAGGAAGTCTTAAGTCAAGATGGGATACCAATTCTTTACAGTTTTAGCATATTTTCTCATTTATTACTCAAAAAAATTAATTCACATATCTGGGACTCAACTATAGAATGAAAAATTAGCATTATCTTAGCTCCCAAATTCTTTATTTCAAAACAGAGTCAACTGTCTCCAAAACAATTTTATTTAATAAGAAAAATGAAACAGTCATGTGAGACCAAGAAGCTAAAATGGAAACAAAAGATCTTATCAACACTACAGGAATTACAAACAATAGATTTATAATTGTTATAAAAGTAATGAAGACAAATTTTGGTCAACAGTAGGTATATATACTTTATTTATTTTAGTTCTAAAGTAAATTTAATTCATTTTTATTCATATTACTGGACTAATTGATCAAAGTAACAAAATGTACAAAATGCATTTGAATTTTGCATCAATATTACACAAACACACGTACTTCCTTTTCCTAATTGCAAATACAGTGTTCTCTATTTTGGGGAAAAGTTCCAACACTATACCAGGATGAATGGAAATAATTTGGTGGGAATATAGGAAGCAATACAGCTCTTCTAATTACCCTCAATTAAATCTATGTCATAGAGAGTGTTATATCATTTTTTTAATCTGCTATTTTCTCCTTTTTATTCTATTTCCTAATAGCAAACACAATAAGACTAAAGCAAGAAAGGAATACATTTAACATACATAATATATTAGAGGCAGTGAAAAGAAATTATAACACAAAAATGTTGGTTTGTTGCTTGACATTGTGACAAAGTTTACTGAAATTTCTTCTAGATGCTAAGCTTCTGCAATATTGAATTTATAGGAATATTAGTCAAGGGAACATCTCTGTTCATTTTCTGTTGGCAGAATCTCTTTCTTATTTTTTATTATGAAAATTTTCAGTCACACAAATGCAGAGAGAATAGTTCAATGATCCTTCATATATATACTGTAATAGACTATTGATTTTTTAAAACATGATGGCATTTTGGTATAATATTAACTCTTCAGTCTACAAACTCAATGTGGATCCAGATTTTTTCTCCTCAGGTAGTGTCTCTATTTATCTTTATACCTTTGTCTTAAAGTCTATTTTGTCTGCTATGAGTATTGCTACCTCCAATTTATTATCATTTCCGTTTGCAAGAAATATCTTTTTCAAACCCCTTTTTTTCAGTTTACATGTGCCCTTGGAAATGGCAACCCTCTCCAGTATTCTTGCCTGGAGAACCCCACAGACAGAGGAGCCTGGTAGGCTACAGTCTACCGGGTCGCAAAGAGTCGGACACGACTGAGCGACTTCACTCATTCACTCACTTCTCCCTAAAGGCATCATTTGTAGGCAGCATATTATAAGATCTTGTTTTCTTATCCAGTCAGCCACTCTATATCTTTCCATTGGAGCATTTAGTCCACTGACATTTAAGGTAATTATTGATAGATATGTATTTATTGCCTTTTAAAACCTTGTCTTCCAAGTAATTATTTGCTTCTTTGTTCCTTTTTTTTTTTTTAATTTTTGCTTTTCCTTTTTCGTTTGATGAATTTCTTTTGTATGTGTGCTTATATTCTGTTCTTTTTGGTTTTTGTAAATTTATTGAATGTTTTAGGTTTGTGTTTTTCAAGTATTTTAACCCATTACTGTATTTCCTTGCTTTAGTGTAGTTCAGTACATGCGTGCTCAATTGTGTCAGACTCTTTGTGACCCCACAGACTGTAACCTGCCAGGCTCCTCTTTCCATGGCATTCTCCAGGCAGGAATACTGGAGTAGGTTGCCATTTCCTTCTCCAGGGGATCTTCCCAACCCAGGGATGGAACCCGGGTCTCCTGCATCTCCTGCGCTGGCAGGCAGGTTCTTTACCGCTGTACCGCCTGGGAATCTCACTTATTTTAGACTGGTAGTCATATCAATCAGCTCAGTTCAGTCTCTCAGTCATGTCTGACTCTTTGTGACCCCATGAATTATAGCATGCCAGGCCTCCCTGTCCATCACCAACTCCAGGAGTTCACTCAAACCCATGTCCATCGAGTCGATGATGCCATCCAGCCATCTCATCCTCTGTCGTCCCCTTCTCCTCCTGCCCCCAATCCCTCCAGCATCAGGGTCTTTTCCAATGAGTCAACTCTTTGCATGAGGTGGCCAAAGTATTGGAGTTTCAGCTTTAGCATCAGTCCTTCCAAAGAGCACCCAGGACTGATCTCCTTTAGAATGGACTGGTTGGATCTCCTTGCAGTCCAAGGGACTCTCAAGAGTCTTCTCCAACACCACAGTTCAAAAGCATCAATTCTTTGGCACTCAGCAGTCTCAAACATATTCCATACCACCCCATATTACATTTTCTTCCTCTTCTCTCCTCCATTTTATGATCTTAAATCCTCCTTTACATCCTCATATTTATCCTTTTGTTGTTGCAGTTATCAATGCTTTCACAGAAATTTTTTTATTGTTTTATTTTCTGTGTACTGGCTTGAATGACTTACTTTCCAATGGTGATTTTTCTCTATCCTTAATTAAATTCTTACTTCTTTTCTATTTAGAGAACACCTTTCAATATTTCCTTTAGGATAGAGTTAGTATTGCTATATCCTTTAGTTTTTGATTGAGAAATTCTTTATCTCTCCTTCTGTTCTAAATGAGGAATGGCTGCTGACACTTGGGCTTCAGTGGACTGACCTGGGGAGAGGACTAGAGTAGGTTCAAGTGTGGGCTAACTATGGGTGTACCAGGCCAAGCCCTGGTCCATCATAAAAGCCCCATTGTAAACTGATGCACTAAGGGGAAGCCGGCCCTGCTGTAGCAGCCTTGTTTACATCTGAGCAGATTATTGGTGCTTTTGTGGCTGGGGCTGCTCCAGCATTAGCAACTGCAGGCTTTGCAGGGCTGTGCATGAGGAGGTAGAACCAGGGTTCAGACTGACCCCATTGTTCCCACAGCAGGTCCAGGTTCATGATTATGGTGGTCCCAGTGTCTGACTTCATCAGACCTGTGGCCAACAATTCTGCACTCGTGGCTTTATAAGCGCAGTGGCTGAAGGACACCTGAGCTGACTGTGTGCATTCCCAAGCCGAGGCAGGGCTGAGGGCAGTGCCAACAACAGGCTACTTTGCAAGAGTGGAGGTGACACCACAGAGCATGCCTCCGAGTAGACAGCCCCTGTGAGGAATATTCAGTGGCTCCTCTCCCAGCAAACGTGCCCCAGTCATGCGTACTTCACACTGCAGCTCAGAAACGGATCTGTTGGCTTCTACTCCAACAACTGACTCGCCCCAGACAGAGCTATGACAACCACAGAGCAAAGAGGAGGCCGCTGCTCAACATCCAGTGCAGCCTCCCTCTGATCACCACAAAACCACTCACAACCCATGTCAAGGGGACAACAGCCAGTACACACTGAGGAGAGACGTGGCAGGTATCCACACTAAAATCAGAACTTGCACCAAAAACGTGACTCGTGAAATGCATATAGGGATGTGCTCAGTCACTCAGTCGTGGCCAACTCTTTGCAACCACATGGACTGTAGCCTGCCAGCTTCCTCTGTCCATGGAATTTTCCAGGCAAGAATACTATAGTGGGTTGCTCTCACATAAAAACAGCCCTTCAAGACCACAGTAGATAACAGTTTCTCCTAAACTCACAGAATCAGAGAAATATGAAATGAAGAAGCAGAGGGACCACGTCCAGCTAAATAGCAAGAGAATTCCCCTGAAAGAACAAAAAAGAGACTTTTTCAGTTTTGATATGTTGTATATTCATTTTTGTCTCCTTTTAATTTGTAAGGATTTTGGCTCTCTTTCCTTCTACTATCTTTTTTATTCTGTCTCTATCATTCTCCTATCCTTTGAAGAATTCAATTGTACTTTGAAGTTATCACACACCTCACTCGTATTATGTTTTAGAAGTATTTCTTTATCCTCTCTGTTTCATTTTAGATGGTGTCTATTGCTATGATTTGAGCTGAACAATTTTTTTTTTGGTAATGTTAATATATGCATTGCATTTTGTTTTTTTATTTCAGATAAACAGATTTTCAGATTACTTTTTGTATTCTATTCCAACTTCCAGACCTCAATTTAGAATTTAGATCATATTGAATGCAATTATAATAGCTGTTTAAATGTATTGCTCTACCAATTCTCTATTTGGATCAGTTTTGGTCTGTGTTGATTGACTGGTTTATCTCCTAGTGATGTGTTTTCTTGTCATTTAGCATACCTGGGTATTATTAACTGGATGGTAGGTATTTTGATATTTAACTTCAGACTTCTGGATATTTTTGTTTCCTAATTGATATTCTCAAGTTTTGAGTTTTGTTCTGGGATGCAATTAAGGTACTCATAGATAATTTTATCCTTTTGCATTTTACTTTGAATATTTGTTAGACAAAGGCAGAGCAATGTTTAAGGCTAATTCTTCTCTTCTATGGACTCAAGACTCTTTTGGAAGTCTAATGATGTATAATTTATAAGGTTTTCCAGACTGACTGGTGGAAGCAAACAAAGCAAATGTCATTGCTGGGCCTGTGTGGGTCCTAGTCACTGTTGCCTCTAACCCTTTTGTACTATTCTTTCTCTAGCCTGAGGTAGTTTCCTCCTGTGCATCCACTGATTGACTGGTGGTCTGAGAAATAGTTGAGGGATATAGCTTCACAGGTAGCTCAGTGGTAAAGAATCTGCCTGCCAGTGAAAGAGATGCAGGAGACATGGGTTGGATCCCTGGGTCAGGAAGATCCTTTGGAGAAGGGAATGCCAATCCTCACCAGTATTCTTGCCTAGAAGATTCCACGGACAGAGGATCCTGGGGAGCTACAGTCCAGTCCAGGGGGCTGCAAGGAGTTGGACATGACTGAGCACACCACCACCACCACCACCACCCAAGCAATGCACATTTCTATAGTTCTCTGTGCTAATCTTTCCTCTCTAGTATTCATGTCTGTGAATTCTATCTGCCCTACTTTCTCTGGACTCTTTAGGTGTGTCTCCTCAAGTCATTAAATGTACTAGGGTATTCCTATTACCCCCTGCTTCCCATGTCATTCCACAAAACTCTTTCAAGGCAGTAAACTTGGCAATCAAAGGGCGTTATCATATTCATCTCTGTCTTTCAGGAATTACTGTCCTCTGTCACTTAATATATAATGACTTGAAAACTTCTTGTTGCACTGTTTTGTCCAACTTTTTGGCTGTTTGAGGCAAGAGGGTAAATCTAATCTGTATTAGTCCATTTTAGCCAGGAGTGGAATGATTTCTTTTGGTTGGCTGACAAGACTTTTTAGTATTTGAAAGAGAAAAACATGTGACATATTTTATGAATCCTTGGTTATATAAGCATGTCTCTAAAAGTTGTCTTAACTTACAAAAAAGAATTACTTGACTGGCCATTAAAAGTATCTGGATCCCATTCTTTTGTTCTCAACATTTCTTTGAGGGGTAATTTGTGTATTGTCTTCTGTCAGTTTAAAAAAGATTCTAATTTTTTTTTCCATTTCTTAGATATATTCTATTTTTATTGTGAAATAGTCCCTTTACCTGTTTGTGTCCCTTTTTAGTAGGCAAACAATTTCAATTCTTTTAAGTAGTGCCTCCTTTTGATATAAACCATTCATATCTCTAATTTGCTAGTATTCTTGATACTTTAAGTTTAGAGATTATTTACTGTGAAATATTTTGATGTATTTATTTTTCATCCCTCATTATAAACAAAGCACACACCATTCTCATCATCTTACCTTCCCATATTGTAATAATCTAATTCTAGTTAATTTAATATTGTTTATTATATTTTATTCAATAAATTGGACTTTATAAACTTTATTTACAGCTGAGCCATATAAATTACTATAATTAATTTTCTTTCCTTGTAAGACTTTTTTAATCTTTCTGGAGTTTAAAAAAATGTCTTTTTGTTTACATGTATGTTTGTTTGATTTTTTTTTCAACATACTTATCACTAATTTGTTCTTAATGTCTCCTCAAGTTGCATAGATACTTTCTTAATACATTAAAAATATCAGGAATAGTCAGTTTTAACCACTTGGAAATGTTCCTGGAAACTTTTGAAGTGCTCCAGTCTAGTTGATCTGTGTTTAACATGTGCAACGTGGTTGTGATCCTGGAGTCCTCTTTTGACAAATATTTTGTTTTCTGCTTTCTATATCTTTCTCTTCTCTCTCTCTCTCTCTCTCTTTTTTTTTTTTTTTTTTTGTTTATTCCTTTACTTTAGTGGAGAATATTCTCCAGTGGTTTCCTAAGTAATTGTGCATTGGAATTAGTATTTTTAAGATCATTCCTCTTAGTGTATTTAGCTACTGGTTGATAATTTGTTTAGGTTGAGAATTCTAGGTTGGGAATCAACTGTTCAGCTAAGCTGAAAGGCAGAGTTGCTATTGACAAGCCTGAGAGCATCATGTTTCAATCTTCTGCATGAAGCCTATTTAATTTTCTTTTTTCTTAAATGATTATTGGGTTAGCTCTTTGCTCTTAAGTCTAAAATATCATGAGCATATCCTTATCATATTTTCCTCCATAGTTTTGGGCATTCATTCAGTGAATCTTTTCTGTCTGGAAACTTATGTTCTTCTATTTTGAGGCATTTAAAAAAACTGCTTCCTTGGTGATTTCCTCTTCTCCTTTATTATTATTCTATTATTTGGAAATTCACTGTTCTTTATCTTAGACTTCCTAAACTGATCATCTAATTGCTTTGTATTTTTCTCTTATTTTTCATCTTTGTGTCTTTCTGTTCTCTTTTTTAAAATATTTCTTCAACTTCATAGTATGATCTTTCTAAACTTTTCATTTCTGCTATCATTTTTTCTAAATTCCAATGTATATTTTCTGTTTTGATGGTCTTTTAAAGCAGAATCCTGTTAGAAAAATGATGCAACATGTTTTCTTTCTGAAAATGTTGATAAAAATGTTTCTGATTATGGGGGTAATTTCACTGCACAGTCTGTTTTCTCGTGTTTTTTATTTATATGTTTCTGTGATCTCTGACTTACTATAGGACTTTTTACAGATACCTGTCTAAGTGTGTACATGGACACACTTATGGTGCTTGTCTTCATTGTAGGATAATTTATCAGGCTCATTTACTGTGAAGACTTTACAATCGTCATTTTAATTTTTATCTCCTCTTTTGGTTACATTTCTCAGAGAACATTTTAATATCCTTCATGGAAGGATATAAGCCTTGTTGCTGCATTCTAGAAGCCAAAAGGCGGATAAGTGATGGAAATATCAGAATTCTTAGTGAAGTCTTTAAATTCCTTGTTTTCTGCATGGTTATCCTTGCCTTTAACTCTCTACTTTGCTATCTTTACAGAATAAATCTTCCACCTTCTCCCTGATGGAAAAAGGCAGTCATAAAACTACATACATATATTGGTAGATCATGTATGGGAGTTCAATTTCTTTTTACACAAATTTTCACAAAAATATTGTACTTCAGACCCTCTGTCATGCCCGCTCCCATAACAACTGTTGCTAAATTCCAGAGCTTTCCCCACGGCATCTTAAGACCACATCTCTCAGGAAAATTAGTTAAGTTAGTTACCTCTTATTTTTCTATATTCTAGCTCACGAAATTTGGTTGCTCTTTACAGTCTCTCTTGTTTTTTGACCTTGAACACTGATTTTTTAAAGTAATTAACTCTCATTTTGTTGGGATTTGGAAAAACATTAAAGTAAATGAGTTCATTACTTCTCTAATGGGCTTTCTCCTTCAAATTTTCTCTTGATATTAACTCTAAAAATGTTTCCAAAATATGCCTAACTTTAATTGCTGGTTGTTTTATCTGAAGTTTGTAGTGAGCATTGTCTATCTTCATTTTCAGGGTATTTTTAGGTCAGGAATTTTTTTTTTCTTCTTTATCCCCCTGCATACTGTGATGATACAGCAATCATTCTTGGGCTAGCTCTGCATGTTCCGTTCCCTGTTGCCTCCCTCTCTATTTTCTTCTCCCTTATGTTCATTCTTACTTCCATTCCTTCTTTGGGTATCTAAGAATTTCTCAAATTGTCATCGACATCACTTATTTGCCTTTCCAATGTAAGTTATGGCTTTTAATGCTTCTGTTGTGAATTCCAGCTTTATTATTGAATACTAAGGTTTCATCTCAGCATATTCACTGAGATCCAACACATTGTCTTGTTTCTTTCATCACTGCCTGTTTTCTTATTGACTTCCTGCTCTTGTTTCTGCAACTTTTTCTTATATTCTATTAAGAAGAGCTCAGAAAAGGACAGTCTATATTCTGTGTGCCACATATAGATGTGGTTTGTTTTAGATATAGTGTTTTCTTGTTGTGGTGGTCTTTCTTTTGTTTTGTTATTGGCCAGTTTTTGAGGGAAGGAAAGAAGAACAGAAAGAATGGATGAAGAAAGGGAGAGAGCAAGAAAGGAAAGAAGAAAAGAAGAGAGGAATTCTGAAAAATCCCTAAATTTCCCAAATCTGGGCACAGTGGACTCATGCTTGGCAGCATTTAGAGGCTGCTGATTAGCATGTGTCTCTGAAAATAGTTGGCATTGTCAGTTTCCCAGTCTTTACCACCGTTTATTGCCTTTTGAAATGTTGATGTAACTCTACTGGTCCCTGTAGATAGTGAGGTAGCTGGATGTGTCCATGTAAACCACTGAACTGTCATGCACTATGACATGGATATATTTTCTTTTGGTTCCTACAGTTGAATAAGGACTCTACTATATTCTTCCTCAGACTCGTCCAGTGTTTTCTTCTTTTGTTCTGCAGTATTTTTATCCAGTCTAAATGCTATTTCCTCTCCTTACACATCCCTGATTGAGAGGCGAGCTTTTTAAACTCTGTGTCTGTCCATAGGCAAGATATGTGGCTCTTCGGTGGGTTCTGTTTCCTAACACTTGGAGAATGCCAAAATCCCTTCTCTGCTCTAGAGTTGGAGGGCATAGTGGTGAGCGGTTTCTTGACCAGTTTCTAGGGCCCAGAAGGCTCTATCTGACAACTTTTCTCCAAGTCCGATATCTTCTCACAAGCTGATTTGTCTGATATTTTGGACTGTGTTTCATGAAAATGTATAAGCTCCAAAGTATACTTCTAGAAATTTTCTTATTCCTCATCTCCACTTAAAGTAATTTATTTCTGTAGATAATGCATATAAGGATTACTGTTTACATATCCATCGTACTTTTTTTGTTTTGTTTTGTTTCTTCTTGAAGTTTAAGTCTTTAAATGCATGAACAACTATGAAGTGAATGTAACTGAGAATGATTTGGCCACGTCATTAAATTTCTTTTTCATAGTAGAAGGAGGAATGCATGAATGGTTTTCTTTTTTTTTTTTTGTTTTTTACCAGTTAAAATTTTTTTAATTAATTTTTAGTTTTTAGTTTTTTTTGCTTTAAAATACTTTATTCATTTTGCTATACACTGACATGAATCAGCCACGAGTGTACATGAACTCCCAATCCCGACCCCCACCTCCCCCCTCCCGCCCCACCCCTTCTCTCTGGATTATCCCCGTGCATCAGTCCCAAGCATCCTGCATCCTGCATCAAACCTAGACTGGCGATTCGTTTCACTTATGATATCATACATGTTACATTGCCACTCTGCCAACCCATCCCACCCTCTCCCTCTCCCACAGAGTCCAAAAGGCCGTTCTATACATCTGTGTCTCTTTTGCTGTCTTGCGTACAGGTTTATCATTACCATCTTTCTAAATTCCATATATATGTGTAAGTATACTGTATTGGTGTTTTTCTTTCTGGCTTACTTCACTCTGTATAATCGGCTCCAGCGTCATCCACCTCATTAGAACTGATTCAAATGTATTCTTTTTAATAGCTGAGTAATACTCCATTGTGTATATGTACCACAGCTTTCTTATCCATTCATCTGCTGATGGACATCTAGGTTGCTTCCATGTCCTGGCTATTATAAACAGTGCCGCAATGAACATTGGGGTACACGTGTCTCTTTCAATTCTGGTTTCCTTGGTGTGTATGCCCAGCAGTGGGATCGCTGGATCATAAGGCAGTTCTATTTGCAATTTTTTAAGGAATCTCCACACTGTTCTCCATAGTGGCTGTACTAATTTGCATTCCCACCAACAGTGTAAGAGGGTTCCCTTTTCTCCACACCCTCTCCAGCATTTATTGCTTGTTGACTTTTGGATCGCAGCCATTCTGACTGGTGTGAAATGGTACCTCATTGTGGTTTTGATTTGCGTTTCTCTGATAATGAGTGATGTTGAGCATCTTTTCATGTGTTTGTTAGCCATTCGTATGTCTTCTTTGGAGAAGTGTCTAGAAAACCAAGAACAAATTGAGAGAATATATAATGTGCAAAATATAATAAGTGCTCCTACCTTCCTTTATGTTGTTGCTGCTACTGCTTTTATAAGCATGTTGAACCCTTTGCCTTTCTCAATAAATGTCTTTAGAGTTGGTAAAACTTTCAAATTTTGAAAACATTTTTTGTCATCACAGTTTTGGGCGGTGGAAGATTTTATTTACTTATTTGTTTGGTTAATTAATTTGTTATACAAGTATTGATTGCTGATACTTCATAAGTAATTTAGAATATTGACACATGTCTGACACTAGTAGCCCTTTTTCAGAAAAAGATATTTTTATCTTCTGAGTATGGTTTCTTATTTCATCTTGAGTCATGGTATACCTGGATTTATCAGTTTAGAATTGTATATAAAGAGAATATATCTATTAAAAATACAATTTTATGTCCTGTTATAATTAATTCCTATTGTCATTTTTCTATAATTATTTGAAAGCTTTAATTATGTAAAGTATATAAATATATAATATTTAGAACATTGCTTCTTATTCACACATTTATGATTAATTTGAAAATTAAACAGTAACATGACCAGAATATTTTATAACTTAGAGTCTGAGCATGAGGAGGAATAGAATTCACTCCAGAACTAACTTAGGAGATATGTGAGTTTTGTGTTAGTACTTCCTGCTGCTGGGTTTATGATGTAGGCAAGAAAAGCCTCACAGAGATTAATGAGGGATGATCCCTGGCAGCTATTTTGAAAAAAATGGCTTTGTTATTTACATTCAACAAAACCAAATCAATCAGCAAACAGAAGTAGGGAGTCAGCCTTTTCCTATTTAAATGTCTGTATTTCAGTGTCATTTGCTGAAATAGCCATTCCCTTGGAAATGGACAAACAAAAACTATTACAAAATCACAGTGATAAGAACTATATCTGGCAGATTTCTTTTGTTCCTTTTAGGTGAATATGATAATGAATGCTGATTATATTTAAAGGGAAAAATAGCTGTGATGAACAATTACTAGGCAAATAGAAATTGAGTGTTTAATTTCTCTCTGGAACATTAAAGACACAAATCAATAAGTGTTGATACAATTCCTAAAAGTATTTATGAAAAATATATTTACTGAGTTTATTTATGTGTTCACACCATTAAAAATGCAAATGCCTCAACTTATCTTTAAAATCTGGGACAGAAAAAGTCCTGTTTGGGAAGAGGGAAAAAGAGCATGGCTACTCACAAGAAAATGAGTTTTTGGTTTCATTTGCAGCTGGGTATAGCCCTGGCACTAAATTCTGACCAGTGTTTTGAAATTTCTGGAACATGTCTTCAGAGAGAAAAAAGTACACCATATTCTTTCCTTGCTCCTTTTTCTTTATTGAAATGCAGAATGGTTGGAGTTCAAAGTGCCCCCTGGAACAGGAGATGGAAGGCATGTGTTGGTCATAGAGCACAGAGTATGAATCACTGGTCTCAAAGGATCAGTAATGTGTTTATTGAGAAGGCAGCAGCAAAGGAAATGGGGCTTCCCAGGTGGCAGAGTGGTAAAGAACCTGCCTGGCAATATAGGAAACTCAGGTTTGATTCCTGGGCCAGGACAATCCCCTGGATAGGAAATGGCAGCCCACTCCAGCCTTCTTTCCTGAAAAATTCCAGGGACAGAGGAAGCTGGTGGACTACTGTCATTGGTGTCTCAAAGGATTAGACATGACTAAATAAATGCATACATCAGAGGAAACTGCAAGAGAAAAGCAAAAATGGAGAAACAGCCTCTACACCTTGAGAGAGCTCTTGAAGTTGGTTATCTAGCTGGAGGCAAGCATAGGCTTTGGGGTGAAGAGAGTTGAAAGAAGTGAATGTACTCTTTATTAGAAAAGGGAGCACTGAAAATGAGAGTAAGCATGGGACAAAGGAACAAATGCTTGTCAGTGTAACATTTATATCTGATGAATAGATAAGAAATAGATTAAATGGGGAATATTTGGTGAAGACAGACCAAAGGGCATGGAGCTTACACATTGACCAATGTGGCACCAAATAAGACAGTTGAAAATGGGTCACATTCAAAGAGATTTTGAAGGAAATATATGGAAGAGGAAAGGTTGTCTTGACTAGTCTCTGCTTTCTTAGTAGGTTGGTGATATCAATTCAGTTCAGTTCAGTCGCTCAGTCATGTCTGACTCTTTGCGACCCCATGAATCACAACATGCTAGGCCTCCCTGTCCATCACCAACTCCCAGAGTTCACTCAGACTCACGCCCATCGAGTTGGTGATGCCATCCTATCTCATTCTTTGTCGTCCCCTTCTCCTCCTGGCCCCAACCCCTCCCAGCATCAGAGTCTTTTCTAATGAGTCAACTCTTCGCATGAGGTGGCCAAACTATTGGAGTTTCAGCTTTAGCATCAGTCCTTCCAAAGAACACCCAGGACGGATCTCCTTTAGGATGGACTGGTTGGATCTCCTTGCAGTCCAAGGGACTCTCAAGAGTCTTCTGCAACACCACAGTCAAAAGCATCAATTCTTCGGTGCTCAGCTTTCTTCACAGTCCAACTCTCACATCCATACATGACCAGTGGAAAAACCGTAGTCTTGACTAGACAGACCTTTGTTGGCAAAGTAACATCTCTGCTTTTGAATATTCTATCTAGGTTGGTCATAACTTTTCTGACAAGGATTAAGCATCTTTTAATTTCATGGCTGCAGTCACCATCTGCAGTGATTTTGGAGTCCAAAAACATAAAGTCTGACACTGTTTCCACTGTTTCCCATCTATTTCCCCTGAAGTGATGAGACCGGATGCCATGATCTTCGTCTCCTGAATGTTGAGCTTTAAGCCAACTTTTTCACTCTCCACTTTCACTTTCATCAAGAGGCTTTTTAGTTCCTGTTCACTTTCTGCCATAAGGGTGGTGTCATCTGCATATATGAGGTTATTGATATTTCTTCCGAAAATCTTGATTCCAGCTTGTGTTTTTTCCAGTCCAGCATTTGTCATGATATACTCTGCGAAATAAATGGGGAAACAGTAGAAACAGTGTCAGACTTTATTTTTTTGGGCTCCAAAATCACTGCAGATGGTGACTGCAGCCATGAAATTAAAAGACGCTTACTCCTTGGAAGAAAAGTTATGACCAACCTAGATAGTATATTCAAAAGCAGAGACATTACTTTGCCGACTAAGGTCCGTCTAGTCAAGGCTATGGTTTTTCCTGTGGTCGTGTATGGATGTGAGAGTTGGACTGTGAAGAAGGCTGAGTGCTGAAGAATTTATGCTTTTGAACTGTGGTGTTGGAGAAGACTCTTGAGAGTCCCTTGGACTGCAAGGAGATCCAACCAGTCCATTGTGAAGGAGATCAAACCTGGGATTTCTTTGGAAGGAATGATGCTAAAACTGAAGCTCCAGTACTTTGGCCACCTCATGCGAAGAGTTGACTCATTGGAAAAGACCCTGATGCTGGGAGGGATTGGGGGCAGGAGGAGAAGGGGATGACCGAGGATGAGATGGCTGGATGGCATCACAGACTCAATGGATGTGAGTTTGAGTGAACTCTGGGAGTTGGTGATGGACAGGGAGGCCTGGCGTGCTGCGATTCATGGGGTCGCAAAGAGTCGGACACAACTGAGCGACTGAACGGAACGGACTCTGCATAGAAGTTCAATAAGCAGGGTGACAATATACAGCCTTGATGTACTCCTTTTCCTATTTGGAACCAGTCTGTTGTTCCATGTCCAGTTCTAACTGTTGCTTCCTGACCTGCATATAGTTTCTCAAGAGGCAGGTCAGGTGCTCTGGTATTCCCATCTCTTTCCAAATTTTCCACAGTTTCTTGTGATCCACACAGTCAAAGCCTTTGACATAGTCAAGAAAGCAGAAATAGATGTTTTTCTGGAACTCTCTTCCTTTTTCCATGATCCAGCAGATGTTGGCAATTTGATATCTGGTTCCTCTGCCTTTTCTAAAACCAACTTGAACATCTGGAAGTTCATGGTTTGCATACTGCTGAAGCCTGACTTGGAGAATTTTGTGCATTACTAGCATGTGAGATGAGTGCATTTGTGCGATAGCCTGAGCATTCTTTGGCGTTGCCTTTCTTTGGGATTGGAATGAAAATGGACATTTTCCAGTCCTGTGGCCACTGCTGAGTTTTCCCAATTTGCTGGCATATTGAGTGCAGCACTTCCACAGCATCATCTTTCAGGATTTGAAAGAGCTCAACTGGAATTCCGTCACCTCCACTAGCTTTGTTCGTAGTGATGCTTTCTAAGGCCCACTTGACTTCACATTCCAGGGTGTCTGGCTCTAGGTGAGTGATCACACCATCGTGATTATCTGGATTGTGAAGCTCTTTTTGTACACTTCTTCTGTGTATTCTTGCCACCTCTTAATATCTTCTGCTTCTTTTAGGTCCATACCATTTCTATCCTATTGAGCCATCTTCGCATGAAATGTTCCCCTGGTATCTCTAATTTTCTTGAAGAGATCTCTAGTCTTTCCCATTCTGTTGCTTTCCTCTATTTCTTTGTGTTGATCACGGAGGAAGGCTTTCTTATCTCTCCTTGCTATTCTTTGGAACTCTGCATTCAGATGCTTATGTTTTTCCTTTTCTCCTTTGCTTTTCACTTCTCTTCTTTTCACAGCTATTTGTAAGGCCTCCTCAGACAGCCATTTTGCTTTTTTGAACTTCTTTTCCATGGGGATGGTTGCTATTATTGTGAACTTGGAAGTTAAAATTTTAGAACAACAACTGTAGAGAGAAATAGAGTGGGCTTGTGTGAGTGTGAAGTGATCGTGAAAGGCTAAAGTATTCATGCCTAGATTCTGAAGACCAAGAACTGACTTAATGGACTGAAGAAATAACTAGTGGTTAATAACTCAGATGGTACTAGTGACAAAGAATCCATCTGCCTGCCAACGCAGGAGACTAAGAGATGTGGGTTCAGTCCCTCGATTGGAATATCCTTTGGTGACAAAAATGGCACCCCACTCCAGTTTTCTTGCCTGAGAAATCTCATGGACAGAGGAGCCTGGAGGGCTATAGTTCATAGGGTCACAAAGAGTCAGACACAAATGAACATCTGAGCCTGCCTAAGATACTAGCGATTTCCTCAGAGCTAATGTGGTGCTAGTATTATAATTTCTGCTTTCCTTCATAGTACATAGCAAAATGCCTTCTATTATGTGAGTTCTTATTAATGCTTATTGCATTAATATACTGTAATTCATCCTGATTTATCTTAATCTTATTTTTTCATTTAAAGTTAGTGAGTTCTTAGGGAAGAAAACAGGAAAGAAGTTCTTCTATCAGAGAGCTATGGGATATGGTGGCACAGGGCAGATTTATCTCCATTCATGTGTGTTCAATAAGACCCCATGGGTTGAATTTACCCAAAGTAACCCCCACTGTATCTCTCTAATAGGGTTGCTATAGTTGACTATATTTCTTTTTTAGCCATTTTTTTTTGGATAAATGGGCAGAATACATATTTTTCACTTACTTTGTGAACAAAGATGAGCTATACAGAGGAAAACACAGATATGGAGAAGCATACAGTCTAAGTTCAGTTTTAGATAAATAGCCCAGAGGCCCAGATATTTGTTACAATATCCAAGGCATCTCTGAGATCACAGCATTTCTTCTTATTAGAAAAGATCTAGCATTTATAGAAAGTGCCATTTAAAGGACTGTGTAGCTCAGAGGGGAAAAAAGCAATATTCCAGTAGGCCGCCTTTTGAAGCAGTAAACACCTTTTATGTCATTTAATAATAGCTTGGATAGGTTTGAAGAACTATGTGTCAAGTATTCTGAAAACAAGAAATGTAAGTTTGGTGAAATCTTTTAGTCATTTGAATCTTAAATCAACCAGTCACAGTGTCTTAAAGGAGCTTATTTGATTCATTTAAGTTTGTGGTTTCAGTTGGAATAAAACTCCCAGGCCTACTGTTGTTTCATCTATATTTAATATGGAAGATTAATATACACTACTGTTTTCTCCTTTCTTGGGCATGTAGCAAAGCAATGTGTGTGATTTTGTGCCAAAATGGCTCATGTTTTTCCTGTTTATAATGGACAATATAAGCCATTTTGAGTGTGACCCCAACTGAACTCAGGACCAGAGTCTGGGAAGTTTTTGTTTGAGTCACAAATGGTTGAACAGCTTTTAGTGTATGTTTGGAATTAGCTCTTAATCTATGCAATCTGGTCAGATAAAAATTTCTTTAAAACTTTAACTTAAAAAATTATTTCTCATATTTTGATTAATTAGAGAAATTACTTCTGCTAAATTGCTCCCAGAGTGAATGTTGAAAATTATATTCATGTATCTTACCTTCCAGTGGTTTTAGGTTGCTGCATAATAAACAGACCATCATCTCCCTACCCATCTCAGCCTACCCTTCACTTTTTTCTTATTTTTGTATATTTTTGAAACCTTATTCATGGTAGAGATTCTTTGCCTGAAAAATCTTAAGTACATCATCAAGCTTCATGCAATGGTAATATAATACATTAATCATTTCATAGGCCTATATCAATATATTTTGCATTTGAAATAATCAAACTAATTTTATTTGAAAATATTCAGGTTGGTCTTTAGATTCAGCCTGGCTGTGAAAATCTGGCTGCATGAAATTGCCGTCAGGCTCTCAGGTTAACTGCTGTCACCGGGAATGTTGAGATTTTATTTAGCCCATAAACTTACTGGATCAAGCTGAATTCTAAAAACAGTCTTACAGTAGAAAATAAGTAGGTGGAATTTTGCTTTATTTAAGAGGACTATAGATATATTTGAAATGTCCTTCTAACAAAATGTCAATGATGAATAACTCACCTCATTTTTTTCCACCATAATGTTAGCTAGATATAATTCATTTGTATTTGTATGGACAAAACACATAATATCTTGTATATTGGTCTTGAATTTGATTCTTCTTTTTTCTTTTCTTTCTTCTATCAAACTAACATCCATCAACTAAAATAGTAAGACTCTTGTCCATTTTAAATTGATTTAAGAAGGGCTGCTAACTGCTGCTAAGTCACTTCAGTCGTGTCCAACTCTCAGCGACCCCATGGATTGCAGCTCACCAGGCTCCTCCATCCATGGGATTTTCCAGGCAAGAGTGCTGGAGTGGGGTGCCATTGCCTTCTCCAAGAAGGGCTGAGTTGTAATAAATAAAACTTTCATATTAGTATCTCCCCTAAGGAAAAAAGACTATGTGGATCTGATACTGAAAGATGATAAAGACAAGGTAGAATGTTTGCATATGTTCATATATTTGCAAACACAAATGATTAATAAATTTTGAGGTACATTTTTTTAGCAGTATGTGTTTTCGTAGGACTGGGAAAGATTTTGAAAGGATACCTGATATATAGTTGTAGGGAACATGACCACAACTAAATTTTCATGTAGTGTCTTGGGTAAGAGTCCAATGGGCTCTGAAATGAGATTTCCTGGATTTGAATCTTAGTTCTGTCACTCATTACCTTTAGGTTTGAATACCATTTAGTATTTTTGGATCTTATCTCACCATCTATGAAAAGAACATAATTCTAGGGAAGTTGTAAAGATTATTTAAAATAAGCCATTTAAATTCTCTGGCCTACAAAGTACACTTAGTAAAAAATAGTTGTTATTTTTCTTGGGGTTTCTATATAAAATAAACTTTTGTTTCTATATAAAAGATATTGCTACTCTTTACATGGTAGTTTTTATTATTCCTTTTTTGTATGCCTCTCAAAATCTGATTTGTTGCAGTTTTAATTTTTGTGCAAAGGGAACTCAGTTAAAATGTTTTGACCCCAAACAGTAGTGAAACAGAAAGAAGTGCTCCCTGCCCAGCAGGCCAGGTGAATTAGACCAACTTTTTTATGAAAAAAAGAAAAATGTTGGGTAAAATATTTAAAATATTTTTTGAAAACACCAAGGTACTGAGAGAATGCCATAAGTTATCAGGCAATAATCTAAAAAGAAATCAAGAGCTAAGATAGGTAATTGAACCACTGGAGATTTGCTGAATCCAATGAAACTGAGATTAGCATTTGATTGCCTTTCAGGACAAAAATGAAAGGAATCAAACTTTAGGGCCAATAAAAGTTTATAAGATAACATTTTATACATGGAACTAGAAGTCTAAAGGACTGTACTTTCCAGAGAAAGGATGAAGCAAGATAAACATGCTTCCTCATCACAGAGAAGTAGAAAAGTTATAGAAACTGTAACCAGAAGCCTATTAATTTACAAATATGCAGTCAGAATTAGTATTACTTGATTGTGCTCAAAGTTGTTGAACCTTAAATTCAGTTTAAAATGAACCCAGACTAATAGTGCTCTCAGGTCTTCAGAAGCAACATGAAACATCTCTAGAGGACTGCAGTTCATCCTTGGCCTTAAGTAATTTCCGTGATAAAATTTCTGGGGAAATTAGAAAATTATAGAAATAAAATACACATGTCAACAAGGCACAGTGAGTTAAAATTGACCAAAAACAATAGATAGCAGAATCAGACTCATAAATCTTCAGTTCTGAAATAATCAATGTAGATTATTAATCAACAATAGTTACTAAAGAGCCAATAGGTCATTTGAAAATATTTATAGAAAAAGTAAATTAACAGTGTGACCTGAAAATGCAATAAATGAAGTAAACCCAGTGTGCACCTTTAAGGGCATTTTGGACACAAACAAAGAGAGGATTAGTTAATTGGAAGACAGATTAGGAGAAATTATTTCAAAAGATGTATAGAGAAGTAAAGGTCAGAAAGAAATAGGAGAAAGGATAAGAAACATGGTAGAGTGAAAAAGTTTAATCAATTATGCAGAATGAGAGGGAAGTAAAAATGTGGCAGTGAGTAATATTTAATCACATATTGCCTGAAAATATCCCAGAATTGATAGAAGCAACTAATGTACAGATATAAAAGTCCAGAGGATATCACTCTGAAGAAATATAGAGAAATTCAGGCCTAGACATAATGTTGTGAAAATACAGGTATGAAATGTCCAGATGGGAAGAAATTACATATGAGCTTTAAAGAAGAAGCAGCTGGTTTTTCTACAATAATGCAGGCTAAGGAGTCAGTGAAATGATTTCTATAATGTTTTGATAGAAGATACTTATCAGTGTAGTTCTCTGTACCCAGCAAAATTATCTTAAAAGACTGAAAGTAAAATAAACAATCAAGCCCCACCCCAGAATAATCCATCTGTTTTCTTGTTGTGTTAATGTTTACTTACACTTTTGACAAGTACATATTTTTACTATAAAAATATTTTAAATCTGGCTGATTTAAATTCTATCACTTAAGGATAAGGAAGTCTCTTTCATCATTTGAAATTACTGGGATACAATCACAGTCACTGTAAGTTAAACTGGGTACTATTCTTAAGAGAAATAAGATTATAAACGAGAATAAAAAAGATGTGTTACTTGTTCTGACACCTACGTATCCCCGATGGAGTGTATCTCTGGTTCTTTTGGTTGGGTTAATAGCTGTTATAGGAATGATGAGAATGAAGTAAAGATTATATAATCATCTCCAGTAAGAGCAGTAAGTTCAGTGTTCTTTAGGATGATGGACCATCACTCAGCAACACTCAGTGCATATTGTCAGAGAGCAAGATGTGAAAGCATAAATGAATCAGAATGAACTTGTAAACACCACAGAAAAATTTACTTTAAAGAAATGATTGTGCTGTCAGTAAATAATCATTTATAATTCATTAGATCAGGAGACTAAATGGAAAGAAACAGCACCAGAGTTTACCTTAGAAGACCAAGCTCTTTCTGATATTAAATCCATATGACTTTGGACATCTGTCCTCAGATCCAAAATGAAATATTGTAAATAGAAAATGTTCTATGGGTCCTTCAGATTCACTCAGATAGGTACTTTCATTGCTACACAAAATATTAAGTTAATCTTACAGAGTTTGAAAGTGCATCAAAGACAGTAATGAAGAAAGGGGGAAAATCTATGAGTTTCAGACGTTTCCTCTGAGACTTGTAAAATATGCATTAGCAGTGAGCAATTTAAACACTATGAATTTTACTACCAACCCAAAAGTTATCCTGAGCCTTATATTTTAGCTGATTTACATTCATATTGTCTTCAGGGGACAATAATGAATTCAATCTTGCTTATATCTTGGTCTAGGTTGGATGGTGCATGCAGGAAAAGTTGCTTAAAGTAATATAAGCAGGAGATTAACTTATTGTTAATAATTTTCTCTCTAATTCTAAAGAAAAGTAGTTGGCCAAATATAATATTTTTATAGAATTTTCTCAAGCTGATATTTTCCCGTTAAACTTTCCTTACTTTTAATTCTGGCTTGTGCATCTTCTAGATTATCTTTACAAATATCCTTTCTCTCATCTTTTACTTTCCCACAGAGTCAACAGAGTACCAAATTGTCAAGCTGCATCAATTGCATTGTGACTTTATCTATATCTATCACCCACCTATCCTAAGGTTCAGTTCAGTTCAATTCAGTTCATTCACTCAGTCGTGTCCGACTCTTTGCGACCCCATGAATCGCAGCACGCCAGGCCTCCCTGTCCATCACCAATTCCCGGAGTTCACTCAGACTCACATCCATTGAGTCGGTGATGCCATCCAACCATCTCATCCTCTGTCGTCCCCTTCTCCTCCTGCCCCCCATCCCTCCCAGCATCAGAGTCTTTTCCAATGAGTCAACTCTTCACATGAGGTGGCCAAAGGACTGGAGTTTCAGCTTCAGCATCATTCCCTCCAAAGAAATCCCAGGGCTGATCTCTTTCAGAATGGACTGGTTGGACCTCCTTGCAGTCCAAGGGACTCTCAAGAGTCTTCTCCAACACCACAGTTCAAAAGCATCAATTCTTTGGTGCTCAGCTTTCTTCACAGTCCAACTTTCACATCCATACATCTCCATTGCAAAAATCATAGCCTTGACTAGATGGACCTTTGTTGGCAAAAAATGTCTCTGCTTTTCCATATGCTATCTAGGTTGGTCATAACTTTTCTTACAAGAAGTAAGCGTCTTTTAATTTCATGGCTGCAGTCACCATCTGCAGTAATTTTGGAGTCCAAAAAAATAAAGTCTGACACTGTTTCCACTGATTCCCCATCTATTTCCCATGAAGTGATGGGACCAGATGCCATAATCTTCGTCTTCTGAATGTTGAGCTTTAAGCCAACTTTTTCACTCTCCTCTTTCACTTTCATTAAGAGGCTTTTTAGTTCCTCTTCACTTTCTGCCATAAGGGTGGTGTCATCTGCATATCTGAGGTGATTGATATTTCTCCCAGCAATCTTGATTCCAGCTTGTGCTTCTTCCAGCCCAGCATTTCTCTTGATGTACTATGTATAGATTTAAATAAGCAGGATGACAGTATACAGCCTTGACTTACTCCTTTTCCTATTTGGAACCAGTCTGTTGTTCCATGTCCAGTTCTAACTGTTGATTCCTGACCTGCATATAGATTTCTCAAGAGGCAGGTCAGGTGGTCTGGTATTCCCATCTCTTCCAGAATTTTCCACAGTTTATTTTGATCCACACAGTCAAAGGCTTTGGCATAGTCAAGAAAGCAGAAATAGATGTTTTTCTGGAACTCTCTTGCTTAGTCCAAGGGACTCTCAAGAGTCTTCTCCAACACCACAGTTCAAAAGCATCAATTCTTTGGTGCTCAGCTTTCTTCACAGTCCAACTTTCACATCCATACATCTCCATTGCAAAAATCATAGCCTTGACTAGATGGACCTTTGTTGGCAAAAAATGTCTCTGCTTTTCCATATGCTATCTAGGTTGGTCATAACTTTTCTTACAAGAAGTAAGCGTCTTTTAATTTCATGGCTGCAGTCACCATCTGCAGTAATTTTGGAGTCCAAAAAAATAAAGTCTGACACTGTTTCCACTGATTCCCCATCTATTTCCCATGAAGTGATGGGACCAGATGCCATAATCTTCGTCTTCTGAATGTTGAGCTTTAAGCCAACTTTTTCACTCTCCTCTTTCACTTTCATTAAGAGGCTTTTTAGTTCCTCTTCACTTTCTGCCATAAGGGTGGTGTCATCTGCATATCTGAGGTGATTGATATTTCTCCCAGCAATCTTGATTCCAGCTTGTGCTTCTTCCAGCCCAGCATTTCTCTTGATGTACTATGTATAGATTTAAATAAGCAGGATGACAGTATACAGCCTTGACTTACTCCTTTTCCTATTTGGAACCAGTCTGTTGTTCCATGTCCAGTTCTAACTGTTGATTCCTGACCTGCATATAGATTTCTCAAGAGGCAGGTCAGGTGGTCTGGTATTCCCATCTCTTCCAGAATTTTCCACAGTTTATTTTGATCCACACAGTCAAAGGCTTTGGCATAGTCAAGAAAGCAGAAATAGATGTTTTTCTGGAACTCTCTTGCTTTTTCTATGATCCAGAGGATGTTGGTAATTTGATCTCTGGTTCCTCTGCCTTTTCTAAAACCAGCTTAAACATCTGGAAGTTCAAGGTTCATGTATTGCTAAAGCCTGGCTTGCAGAATTTTAAGCATTACTTTACTAGCGTGTGAGATGAGTGCATCTGTGCGATAGTTCGAGCATTCTTTGGCATTGCCTTTCTTTGGGATTGGAATGAAACTGACCTTTTCCAGTCCTGTGGCCACTGCTTAGTTTTCCAATTTTGCTGACATATTGAGTGCAGCACTTCCACAGCATCATCTTTCAGGATTTGAAATAGCTCAACTGGAATTCCATCACCTCCACTAGCTTTGTTAGTAGTGATGCTTTCTAAGGCCCACTTGACTTCACATTCCAGGATGTCTGGCTCTAGGTAAGTGATCACACCATCGTGATTATCTTGGTTGTGAAGATCTTTTTTGTACAGTTCTTCTGTGTATTCTTGCCACCTCTTCTTAATATCGTCTGCTTCTGTTAGGTCCCTACCAATTCTGTCCTTTATCAAGCCCATCTTTGCATGAAATGTTCCTTTTGTGTGTCTGATTTTCTTGAAGAGATCTCTAGTCTTTCCCATTCTGTTGTTTTCCTCTATTTCTTTGCATTGATCGCTGAGGAAGGCTTTCTTATGTCTCCTTGCTCTTCTTTGGAACTCTGCATTCAGATGCTTATATCTTTCTTTTTCTCCTTTGCTTTTCACTTCTCTTCTATTCACAGCTATTTGTAAGGCCTCCTCAGGCAGCCATTTTGCTTTTTTGCATTTCTTTTCCATGGGGATGGTCTTGATTCCTGTCTCCTGTACAATGTCACAAACCTCCATCCATAGTTCATCAGGCACTCTATCAGATCTAGTCCCTTAAATCTATTTCTCACTTCCACTGTATAATCATAAGGGATTTGATTTAGGTCATACCTGAATGGTCTAGGACCTCTTAATGAAGGTAAAAAAGAGTGAAAAAGTTAGCTTAAAACTCAATATTCAAAAGAGTAAGATCATGGCATCCAGTCCCATCACTTCATGGCAAATAGAAGGGGGAAAGGTGGAAACAGAGACAGATTTTATTTTCTTGGGCTCCAAAATCACTGCGGATGTTGACTGCATCCATGAAATCAAAGGATGCTTGCTCCTTTGAAGGAAAGCTATGACAAACTTAGGCAGCAGAGACATGCGTTTACTGACAATGGTCCACATAGTCAAAACTACGGTTTTTCCAAATGTCATGTACAGATGTGAGAGTTGGACTGTCAGGGTAGCTGAGCCCCCCAAAATTGATGCTTTTTAATTGATATGCTGGAGAAGACTCTCTCAAGTCTTTTGGATAGCAAGGAGATCAAATCAGTTAATCCTAAAGGAAATCAACCTTGAGTATCCACTGGAAGGACTGATGCTCAAGCTGAAGCTCCAATACTTTGGCCACCTGATGTAATGAGCCCACTCATCGGAAAAGATGCTGATGCTGGGAAAGACTGAAGGCAGGAGAAGAAAGGGCACAAAGGATAAGATGGTTGGATGGCATCACCAACTGAACAAACATGAGTTTGAGCAAACTCTGGGAGATAGTGAAGGACAGGGAGCCTGGCATGCTACAGTCCATGGGGTTGCAGAGTTAGATGTGACTTAATGACTGAACAACAAAAACAACTCCAGTAGGTAGGCCTAAGATAAGTCATTTATCATATTTATCTATGGGAAAGTAGAAGCCATACCTGAATAAATAATTCATAGTTAATACAGGATCTTCTTTTTTTCTAGTATGTTTATGAATTCTGGTACACCATGGTTTGGAATTTTATCAAAGATATTTGAAAACAACACATAGAATCTATAGTAATTAAAATTCAATCTATCTAAAACTTTTATTTTTTGAGACATGTCTTTCAATCTGATTTTGACTGATTTGATAATGTTCCAAAACCAAAATTTATGATTCTAGCTATAGCATTATCCAAAATTTAAATAATAATGTCATATGATTCAACAGACTAGTAGACATGATGTGTGCAATGATTTACTGAAATCTCCCCTACAACTGATGACCAACATTGAAATGTTATTGTTAGTTGAAGGCTTATCATTTGCCAAATATTCCAGGCAGCATTTTATATGCAATATCTGATTTAATATTAATAATCTCAATAGTATCAGTAACACCTCTTTTGTACTAGTGAGGTAAATGCTATTTAAAGTAACTAAAGAACTTACTCAAGGATAATGTATCAGCTGCTTAGTACTAGAGACTGAATTTGAAGTTGTCTGTCTTCAGAGATAATGTTTTCATCATATATACTTTTTTTTAACATGCTGTTGAGTATGCTGGGATGGGTTTACATATTAGATCTGACTTGGACAATATAGGTTTTTAAGATTACTTAATAGCAAGTAAAACTATTATTTGTCAAAACATGTCCTCTTGTTCTCCTCTGAAATTGTACAGTGTTCACCACATCTTGAATCGTGAGATCTTTCATTGGCCTCTTAGAAATTGTCAGCATCTTTTCCACATGGTTGGAGGCCAGATACCAGTTTGTCACCATATAATATATTCTCCCTATTTGGTTGGAGCATGGAGCAGGTGCTTGGAAATCCTGCTGTCATCTATTCTCCACACATGACTGGCCCATGTTCAGCTGAATTACAGTGAATATCATTTGAGGATTGCTATAGTGGCTACACTCCATGACCTGACTGTAATCCTGCCTATGGTTTGATATTCAGCAGAGCACCTAGATGAAATTATTACAACCACTCAAGAGATCAGATATGCTCTATCATCTCTAACTCTTATCATGTTATAATACTTTGTACATAAACATAGTCCTGAAGAAGTTAAGCTTTATTTGAGATTTTAACATAGTTGAAATACCTGTTTGATGGTTTATTATTACATGCTTTACATTTTATGTATAATTTCTGATATAGCGTTCTGATGTTAATCTGTAGCTTTGCAGTTAGGAAACTAACTTAAATTGAATCAGCTACAAAGTTTTATATAGACTTTTAAGAGATGATTTTCATTAATTCAGAATATTTACATTAAAATCACAAAGGATAAAAATTTGCCTTGCTTTAGCAGATGTTTTAAATAAAAAGTAAGATGTAAAAATTTAAAAATTAGGGTAGCCCTAGTAACTCTGAAAAATAATTCCCTTTAAATTTTCTTTATGAACATATATGAATATTTAATATGTGACTTGAATACGATATATTTATTGCAACTTTTCTGTGTCATATAACTATTGTACATAGCAGATAAGACTCTGTGTAGAATTTGGAAGCTTCATGCCAAGGTAAAGTTTTTAGGTCAGTAACAAAAATCAAGATATAGATGGATTTTGGTATATTTCAGAAGCAAGTGTGCCTTGAAACAAAATATGTTGTATGAAGAAAGCATACTTAACTTATTCAAGAGTGAAGTCTTTTGTTTCCAAAGCTCAGGTTTGAATGTGATTCTGTTCATTTATTTCCCAGCAGGTGTCTCTATATAGCAGCTTTACTCAGAAAGAACAAGAAGACAAAAACTAATTGTACAAAAAGCAAAATAATGAAGCAAGTAGAGAAATGAACTGGTTATCGAGTATGTTAACAATATAGAATCAAAATACTTTAAAGATATGTGCTAACCAAAGTGGTTATATACAATATTTTGGTTTATTTCTTGATTTTGTTTAAATAACTTTTTCAAAAGAAACCTAGAGAAAGCCTTTAAAGCAATTTACCTTATATACAACATAAATACAAATACAGCATGCTCTAATAGGGTATTAATTTACATTCTGGCATCTTGATCTGACATCTTCTTCATCACTGTGGATGAAACAGAAAAGAAGTAAGGCTGAGATCTTTGCTATGATCATAAACAGTTGTTTAAAATAGATAGTGGGCAGTACAGAGATTAAAAAGGGCTTCCCTAGTGGCTCAGAGGTTAAAGTGTCTGCCTGCAATGCAAGAGACTTGGGTTCGATCCCTGGGTTGGGAAGATCCCCTGGAGAAGGAATGGCAACCCACTCCAGTATTCTTGCCTGGAGAATCCCATGGACGGAGGAGCCTAGTGGGCTCCAGTCCATGGGGTCGCAAAGAGTCGGACACGACTGAGCGAATGAAACAGAAAAGAAGTAAGGCTGAGATCTTTGCTATGATCATAAACAGTTGTTTAAAATAGATAGTGGGCAGTACAGAGATTAAAAAGGGCTTCCCTAGTGGCTCAGAGGTTAAAGTGTCTGCCTGCAATGCAAGAGACTTGGGTTCGATCCCTGGGTTGGGAAGATCCCCTGGAGAAGGAAATGGCAACCCACTCCAGTATTCTTGCCTGGAGAATCCCATGGACGGAGGAGCCTAGTGGGCTCCAGTCCATGGGGTCGCAAAGAGTCGGACACGACTGAGCGACTTCACTTCACTTCACTTCATAGAGATTAAAAAATGGAAAGAAGTCATAACATAAAGTTATACAAAGATGTAATTTTTCTAGTTTTCCTTAATCAATGGATTACAAAATTTATTATGTTTTACTTAGCTTGAGTTGTAAAAGTATGAACATTTTTATGCTTAATTATCAATATTCAAAACTTTTGTAATGAGAGTCTATGCTTTGGTGGATCTTATTTAACTTCTATTCTTACTAGGTAGAATAAAACAATTTTACTTTACATATAAAATAAATTAAGCACTGTCCTACCTTTTTATTGTAATAGCAGATTTAATGCACCACAGGATTCTGAGATGAATAGCTAATGATAAAAATACATACTTAGTATTTTAAATATTATTAAATAAATAGTTTATAAAGTTAAATTTTAGAATGCAGTTTCCCAGCAAGTAAAAATTCCCAGCAATTAAAAAAATGTATGAAAATAATAAATATACAACATATCATGATAAAAATACAAATATAAAATTCCTTAATCCCATAAGTAGTTTAAAAACAGTTACAGTTTCTAACTAATTGATATCAGAGACAAAGTTTTCTATATCTATCAGAATTTTTAGTATGTGAATAGGAATTTTAATATCTCAGAGCCAAGTATGTTATAAAAATACGTTAGTATTTTGGACAATTATACAAAAGCTGTGGAATAATTATACTCAGTTAGGTCCCAATTATCTTTTCACGCTAATGTTTTATTTCTTTTATTCTTACTGATTTAAAAAATAGATATGTTGATCTGTAAGGCCTCTAAAGACATCACGCAGGCTGCTACTCTACTTTCAGAAAGGGATACAGCTTTTCTAATCCTTCTACTTAGATAATCTACTTAGACAGTTTTTTTTTTTTTTAATTATCACATAGTATCTTCTGGCTTAAGTTATTAGGCTGAAAATTCATTTGCCATTTTTTATTTCTAAAGTCTCTTTTGAATGAAGAAAACAAATACAAAAGAAAATTAATATATAGAAGCCAGAAGGTAATGAGCAGGTTGGGAAATTTGAGAATTCCTGGGAAAGGAGAATGAATATAGTTTTTAAAAATCAGACTATTCTTATTCCATATGCTAAGCTACATTCCAAAAATAATCATGGTTGTGTCCAGGGAATCAAGGAGAACCTCTAAGTTCTGAATCAACAAATAAAAAGAAGTGGGTCATGAGAGAACAAAAATGGAGTCCATGACAAGAAAGAGTTTCAATTGTCTTGTTTACT
Organism: Aepyceros melampus; assembly: GCA_006408695.1. Lineage (NCBI taxonomy): Eukaryota > Metazoa > Chordata > Mammalia > Artiodactyla > Bovidae > Aepyceros > Aepyceros melampus. The sequence continues at coordinate 312,565 of SJXQ01006574.1, forward strand.
GCTGTAACTTTGAATCTAGACTTGTACTTGATACATAAATCATCTAATACATCATATAGCATTTTAATTCTAGAAGGGAAGAGAGCCACATTTCTTTTGTGGTTATTTTTTTCCCTTGATGCCTGACAAAGATGGAGAGTACTATAATCTCAACTTTATTGCACTCCCAGTCTCTATTTTCCCTTTTAGGAATCTCCCCAAACATAAGACCAGTTAGAATTTACTTCTAGGGACTCATAAGAACCAACTGTTAATTTTTTAGAAGTTTTGCAAGGCAATTCTTTAATACAGCTATTATTAAACATTGTATAATATAAACTTCACAAATAAATTCTATCAAAAACAGAATTGAATACTCAAAATTTGTTACTCCCTAATTATCTTACTTATCCTAGTTATCTTACATGGAATCGCAAAAAGTCGGACATGACTGAGCGACTGAACTGAATTATCTTACTAAGTGCTTCCCAGATGTCTCAGTGGTAAAGAAGCCTCCTGCCAATGAAGGAGACTTGCCTTCAATTCCTAGGTCAGGAAGATCCCCAGGAGGAGGAAATGACAGCCCACTCCAGTATTCTTGCCTGGAAAATCCCATGGAAGAAGAAGGCTTTACCAGTTAATAGGAAAAGACTTTAACAGCTAATAGGGATGCAAATAGTTGGACACAGCTGAGTGACAGAGCATGTATGCAATTATATTACTACATTTTACTATCATTTATGCTTTAGAGGTTATTTACATCTATCTCTATGGAGAAAAACTATATAATGGTGTGGTAGTGGACATCTTTTCCCAATTCTGTGTTCAGTGCTTGAAACTGACCATGGTAAGACTATGTATATTATAAAATTAAAAAAAAAAAAACAAACATTCAAATAATGGCTTCTCTGTCCCCACTGGGAGACCTAAGTTTTAAGTATTTACCATCGTATCATTACATAAAGTCCACTTTTAAAAAATGAGATTTGTTCTTAAACTTTCATCAGAGAATAAGTATAATGTAGCCATCAATTTTTATTTGGGCATATTTCATACCTATATCAAAGTAGAGAGTATGATAGAATAAGTTATACAACTTCTTTATGTCATTTTACTATTAATATTTTGTCAGAATTTCTCAAGTTTGTTCTTTCTGAGCATGCATTCCATACATACCCCCACCCCTACCCCACTGAACCATATGGAAAAAAGTCACCGATATATCATTGGAATTCTCCTACATGACCATAAAAAAATAAGTAATTTAACCTATCTCATACCAGGAAATAAAATCTTTGCATAAAACATTATCTCATATTCATTCTGTACTTCTCTGATATAGATCCAATCGAAGTTCACAATATCTGGTAATCACATCTCTTTGGCCTTCTTTAGCCTAGATATGTACCTGTACCTTTTAATATTTCTTTGTATGGTCTTTCATGATATTGACCTTTTTAAAGAGTTTAGGCTAGTCATTATGTTGCATTTCCCATTATGTAAATTTGTTTGATTCTTTCCTCATGATGTAATCTATTTCACATTGCATCATATGAGTTTGTTCCATTATTTGTTAAGTTTAATTAATCAGTTAAGGAGGTAACCATAGTGATAATCATTGTGAAATGTCATTTCCCTAAAAAAACAATAAATAATATGTGTTAGTATTTTTAGACTGTCTAAATATCTTGTTCCTATAAACATTAAACCAATAATTTTTAACTCTTTGTCTGAATCAATCTTATTAATATTAGTGTGATTACCTATACAATTATATATTCAATTCTACTTAGTTTCAGAGTTCTAACAATTATTTGACAAATATAACACAAGTGACACAATGATAGTAATAATCAAGGATGGAAATTTTATAAATCACAACATAACACACAAACAAAAAATTGAGGTAGATAAGCAGAAAAAGAATACAATTCTAATTACTTCAATTTTAAGATCAAGGAGTCAATTATATCAAACATTGTTGTCAAAATTATTTTAAGTACATTATCTGAAATTATACAGGCAAATTCTCAAGCAAGACTTCTCAGTAACAGAGCTGTTTATTTTTGGATGGGTTGATTCTGTGTAATGAGGTCCTGTCCTATTCATTGTATGATGTTTAACAGCGTCCTTGCTGCTGCTGCTGCTGATAAGTCGCTTCAGTCGTGTCCGACTCTGTGCGACCCCATAGATGACAGCATCCTTGGTCTCTACCAATTAGATGCCAGTAGAACCTTCCAATTGTTGCAAGCAAAAAATGTCCCAGATTTGTCAAATGTTTCCTGGAGGACAAAATTGCCCTTGTGCATTCCTACTGTACTTTATGATATAAATTTATCAACCCAAAATGAAGGACAGAAAGTCAGAAGGTATTGAGACTGCATCATGTCATTCATTACAGCACAAATTCAGTATATAATGGCTTAATTATGATAAATTAAGAAATAATTTTAATTTATATGTCATTATATTGATAATGAAGACAAATAGAACTATTAAAATACAAATATTCCCCATAATTGCTTCTGTAAAGAGGAGGAGTTAAAGAGAAGATAGTTCCCTCTGTGTTCAGTCTTTTTATCTGTAAGGTTTAATATTTTTCTTTACATGCTCATTTCTCATGGCATTAGTAAGTTCTCCTGGAGAAGGAAATAGCAGTCCTCTCCAGTATTCTTGTCTGGAGAACCCCATGGACAGAGGAGTCTGGTGAGCCACAGTCCATGGGGTTGAAAATAGTTAGCATGACTGAATGACTGAGAGAGTAGTAAGTTAAATAGAATAGGTATGAATATACAAACAAATGAGTGAATATCAGAGAAGATAGACAATAAATTCTTACAATTTGAAAAGAAATTAATTCTCCTTGTCTCTTATTTCATGCATTTTCCAAATCACAGTTGACCCTTAAACAGCAGGGGTTTGAATAGTTCAGGTCCACTTAAACTTGTATTTCTTCAGTAGTAAATACTACAGTACTACATAATCAGTTGTTGGTTGAATTTGCAAATGTGGAATCTTCAGTACAGAAGGCCGACTATAAATTATACTCAAATTTTTGACTGCAGGGTTGACACTTCTAAATCCCTCTCCACATTGTTCAGGGGTTAATAAATACCTCCTCTTGTCTTCTTCACAAAAAGCCCTCTGGTTCCATTTCTGTTGCAAGAGTCAGTTCCTAAGAAAATATTTACTCTAAGGTAAATCTTATTGCACTGTACCTTGACTCTCTTTTGTTCACTACATTGGGACAGAATATTGAGGACTGAGGGTAAAGGAGGAAAGAGATCTAGTTCTCCTCTTAAATTTTTCACTAATTGATTAGAGTTTTCAGACTTCAGTGGATCACTTACATTCTTGGATGCCTGAGAGCTTGTCTTTAAGCTAAATGCAGCTAGATAAAATACCTAGAAATAAACTTAAATGAGGAGATGAAAGACCTATAGTCTGAAAACTATAAAACACTGATGATGCAAATTGAAGACAGCATGAAGAAATGGAAATATATGATATCTCTTGGATTGGAAGAAAAAAATATTGTTAATCCTTGACATACTACCAGAAACAATCTATAGATTTAATTCAATTCCTATCAAAATACCCTGACATTTTAAACAGAATTAGAATTTAAAAAATACTAAATTTATGTGGAACTACAAAAGACCTTGAATTGTCCAAAATATTCTTGAGAAAAAAAGAATAAAGCTAGAGATATCACACTCCCTGACTAAAGACTGTATTATAAAGCTACAGTAATCAAAACTGTATGGTACTGACACAAAAACAGACACATGAAACAATGGGACATAATTGAAAGCCCAGAAATAAACCCACACACTTATGGCCAATTAATCTATGATGAAAGAGGCAAGCATATACAATGGTGTTAAGAAGTCTCTTTAGCAAGTGATGCTAAGAAAACTAGACAAGTATACGTAAACAGTGACATTAGAACATCCTTCTCACCATACAAAAAATAAACTCAAAATGGATTAAAGTCCTAAATGTAAGACTTGAAATGATGAAGCTCCTAGAAGAAAACATAGGCAGAACACACTTTGATATAAGCTGTAGCAATATTTTTGAATCTTTTACTTTGGATATTTTGGATTTCTTTTACTCCAAGAGTAAAAGAAATAAAGCAAAAATAAACAAATGGAACCTAATGAAAAGCTTTTGCACAGCAAAGAAAATAGTAAACAAAATGAAAAAAAAAAACTACTTTGGAAAGGGGATAAAATATTTGCCAATGATGTGACTGATAAAGGATTAATATAAAAAATGTAGAAATAGTGCATATGACTCAAAAGCAATCTGATAAGAAAATGGTCAGAAAACCTGGATAGACATTTTCCCAGGGAAGAAATACAATGGCTAATAGACATATGAAAAACTGTTCAGCATCACTATTAGAGAAATGCAAATCAAAACCAGAATAAGATATTACCTCACATCTTGCAGAATGGCTACTTCAATCCTAAAAGATGATACTATGAAAGTGCTGCACTCAATATGCCGGCAAATTTAGAAAACTCTGCAGTGGCCACAGGACTAGAAAAGGTCCATTTTCATTCCAATCCCAAAGAAAGGCAATGCCAAAGAATGTTCAAACTACTGCACAAATGCACTCATCTCAATGCTAGGAAAGTAATGCTGAAAATTCTCCAAGCCAGACTTTAATAGTACGGGAGCTAAGAACTTGCAGATGTTCAAGCTGGAACTAGAAAAGGCAGAGGAAGCAGAGGTCAAAATGCCAGCATCTGTTGGATCATAGGAAAAATAAGAGAATCCCAGAAAAACATTTATTTCTGCTTCATTGACTATACTGAAGCCTTTGATTGTGTGGATGAAAACAAATTGTGGAAAATTCTTCAAGAGAGGGAATACCAGACCGTCTTTCCTGCCTCCTGAGAAATCGGTATGCAGGTCAAGAAGCAACAGTTAAAAGCGGACATGAAACAATGGACTGGTTCCAAATCAGGAAAGGAGTACGTCAAGGCTGTATATTGTCACCTTGCTTATTTAACTTATATGCAGAGTACATCTGCATATAATGCCAGGCTGGAAGAAGCACAAGCTGGAATCAAGATTGCCGGGAGAAATATCAATAACCTCAGATATGCAGATGACACCATTCTGCTTCATTGACTATACTGAAGCCTTTGATTGTGTGGATGAAAACAAATTGTGGAAAATTCTTCAAGAGAGGGAATACCAGACCGTCTTTCCTGCCTCCTGAGAAATCGGTATGCAGGTCAAGAAGCAACAGTTAAAAGCGGACATGAAACAATGGACTGGTTCCAAATCAGGAAAGGAGTACGTCAAGGCTGTATATTGTCACCTTGCTTATTTAACTTATATGCAGAGTACATCTGCATATAATGCCAGGCTGGAAGAAGCACAAGCTGGAATCAAGATTGCCGGGAGAAATATCAATAACCTCAGATATGCAGATGACACCGCCGTATGGCAGGAAGCAAAGAGGAACTCTTGGTGAAAGTGAAAGAAGAGAATGAAAAAAACTGGTTTAAGACTCAATATTCAAAAACTAAGATCATGGCATCCAGTCCCATCACTTCATGATGAGTAGATGGGGAAACAATGGAAACAGTGACAGACTTTATTTTCTTGGGCTCTGAAATCACTGCAGATGGTGACTGTAGCCATGAAATTAAAAGACGCTTGCTCCTTGGAAGAAAAGCTATGACAAACCTAGACACCATATTAAAAAGAAGAGACATCACTTTGCCGATAAACAGCCTTCTAGTCAAAGCTATGGTTTTTCCATTAGTCATGGATGGATATAAGAGCTGGACCATAAAGAAAGCTGAGCTCTGAAAAATTGATGTTTTTGAACTGTGGTGTTGGAGAAGATTCTGGAGACTCAACTGGACTGCAAGGAGAACCAAACAGTCCATTCTAAAGGAAATCAGTCTTAACATTCATTGGAAGGACTGATGCTGCTGCTGAAGCTCCAATATTTTGGCCACCTATGCAAAGAACAAAAATACCCTGATACTGGGAAAGATTGAGACCAAGAGGAGAACAGGATGACAGAGGGTGAGATGGTTTGATGGCATCACTGACTCAATATTCATGAGTTTGAGCAAGCTCTGGGGGTTGGTGATGTTCAGGGAAGCCTGGTGTGCTGCAGTCCATGGGGTCACAAAGAGTCGAACATGACTGAGTGACTGAATTGAGCTGAACTGATTGTCTCAAGGTCTATACGTAACAAATGTTAGAGAAGATATGGAGAAAAGGGAATCTTTGTATACTGTTTGTGGGAATGTAAATTAGTGCAGCCACTGTGGAAAATAATGTGGAGGTTTCACAAAAATTCTTAAAATAGAGCTATCACTTGATCCTGCAATTCCACTCCTGATTGTGTGTGTCTGTGTGTATGTATGTGTATATACCTGTGTGCATCTGCTAAAATTAGTATTTTTGTTCTCTCTCTCTCTCTCTCTCTCTATATATATATATATATGTATATACAGTCAATTTATGGAGACAACCCAAGTTTCCAGCAATAGATAAATAAAATACTGTATATACATATATGAAACTCAGCCATAAATAAAGAATAAAATTTGCCATTTCCAGGACATGAATAAATCTTGAGAATATTATACTGAAACAAAACAGATGAAGACAGATATGTATGGTATCACTTTCTTGTGGAATCTAAAAAATAAAACTAATGTATATGAGAAACACATGCAGATATAGAAAACAAGTTAGTGGTTAACAGTGGGGAGAGGGAAAGAAGAGAGGGATTATAGGGTATGGAATTAAGAGATACAAACTACCATGTATAAAATAAATAAGCAACAAGGGTATATTCTAAAGCACAGGAAATTATGGCCATTACTTAGTATTGAGTTTTAATGGAGTATAATCCATAGAAATACTGAATCACTATGCTGTATACCTGAAACTAATATAATATTGTATATCAACTATGGTTCATTTTTTTTTAAAAAGTAAATTCTATAACTTGGTAAAAAAATAAAATAAAAACAGTTGACTAGATAATTCAGCTTTTAAATTTTAAATTTCTTGGAAAATACAAATCAATATTCTCTTTAGTCTTTAAGATCTATTATATTTAAGTTGATTAAAAATACTATTTTTTCAAAAAATGAACCTTGAAGGAGTATTAAAGTGCATGATGATAAATTTCTTTTCTAGGTTAGCCTATTAAAATAGTAATATGTGGTACAGACAAACATATTTGAGTGCTGACTGGTTTTAAACATTTGATCTTAGTCCTGCAGTTGTGTCTGACTCCATGGGCTGTAGCCTGCCAGGCTCCTCTGTCCACAGGATTTTCCTGGCAAGAGTACTGAAATGGCTTGTCATTTCCTTCGCTAGGGGTCTTCTCCACCTAGGGATCCAACCCGCGTCTCCGGCATCTCCTGCATTAGCAGGCAGATTCTTTACCATTGAATCACTTGGGAAGCCCAAATAATGCTTACTTAGATGCATTTGTTGTACTTGAGTGACTGGATTGATGTACTTTACTTTTAAAATAATACATTCAATTTATAATTCTTTCTTCCTTAAACTAAACCTCATTCCTGATAAGTGATTGGTTTTGTTGTCTCAAGCTTGACTTAAGATAAAATATGGACAGATTATTTTTCTTGTGGTTATCTAAAAAGATGAAAATTCTCTTCTTAGATATGTGGGCTTTTTCATGACACTTTGTTGAATTAAGAGATTATATGTGTAGATGTAAGAAGCTGCTTTTCTTACTGGATGATCCTGTTTGAAATGTATTAAAGGATGACATAAACACAATAGTAAGGCAATAAAAGAAAATTTTGGTAGATTTTATTTTATAAAAAAATAAGTATTCTGCCCTGTGAACAGTCATAGGAAAATGAAAAGACAGTCTGAGTCTGAGGGAAAGTACGTGCAAAACATATATATGCCAAAAGATTGGTATTTATAATATATAAAAAATCCAAATACTTAGTGAGAAATACTTAATAAGAATATTTATTTAAAGAAAACAGGATTTGATAGACATTCACCAAAGAATGCATGGATAACAAATAAACACATTAATAAGATGCTCCAAATAAAGTAGTCACAGGGAAAATACAAACTGAAAACATGAGATAAAATTATACCCCTAATAAGATGGCTACCAATATATGAAGGACTTGCAAGGAGGCAGAGCTACTGGAACTCTCATATACTGCTGGTGAGAATACAACTGGTATAATCAGTTTAGAAAACAGTTTGGAAATTGTTTATGAAGTTAAATTTATCTTATGACTCAGTAATTCTATGTATTTACTCAAGAGAAATGAAAATTTAAGGTCACAAAAGAGCCTGCATACAAATGTTTATAATGGTCTTATTTATTATTGTTAAAATTGGGAAAGCCTAAATGTCCCTTAACTGCTGAATGGATAAATAAATTGTGACATACCTATACAAGGGACTATTACTCAGAAGTAAGAAAGGAACAAACTCATGAAGCAACAACATGGATGAAACTCAAATGCATATGCCAAGTGACAGAAACCAGGTAGAAAAAAAACTACAGTACGTTTCTATCAATGGCATTTTGGAAAAGTAAACTATAGGAATAGAAAACACATCAGGGTTGCTATGAGCTAGGTAAGTAAGAGGCATTGACTATAATGGTCATCAAGAGGAGTTGTTTCAGGGTGATGAAATTGTTTTATATCTTGATCAAAATTCATAGGATCATACATCAGAAAGAGACAACTTTATTATATGTAAATTTTAAATGAATAAAATAGTGACAATAACAACAGTAAGAAAAATATAGATGAGAGACCATGCGAAAAATGAGTGATACAAAGGAAGGAAGGCATTTATGGCATCAGTGCAAATATTTCTGTTGGAAATTGAGATTGGTTTGTTATCCCCTCAGAAAGAGTTCCATGATCATTGAGCATATTTTATGTGTCATTTTTACTATAGCACTTTAATTCTCTATGTCACACTTATTTGTAATCTAAAGCTTTCTCATTTACTTAGTTTTTGTAATTATTTCAATCTATATTCCTATTTTAGATGTAAGCTTCATAACTTCTCTGTCCTGTTCATAACTGTGAACCTAGGACCTGTAATAACATTTGGTATAAAGGATCAAACAGTATGTATGTGAAAGTGAAAGGGAAGTCGCTCAGTCGTGTCTGACTCTTTGCGACCCCATGGGCTACAGCCTACCAGGCTCCTCTGTCCATGGGATTTTCCAGGCAATAGTCCTGGAGTGGATTGCCATTTCCTTCTCCAGGGGATCTTCCCAACCCAGGGACTGAACCCAGGTCTCCGGCATTGCAGGCAGACACTTTACCGTCTGAGCCACCAGGGAAGTCCTATGTGTGTGTGTGTGTGTGTGTGTGTGTGTGTGTGTGTGTGTATGTTAAATGAGTGAATGGAAATAAGGCCAGCATTTGAACTTCAAAGTGGGAGAGCAAATTTTCAATGAGATGACCATATCATGTAATAAATGTTTGTTAAAATAAAAATATAAGTGACCAAAAAAACACTAACAGTTTAGCAGTAATATTGATTAACTGGTAAGTAAAATGATAAGGGATAAAATTAACTAAAATATTTAAATAGTAGTTAGGAAAAATAGACAAAATGTGAAGGATAAAAGAATTAAAAGTTCATAGTAAAAAAAAATAGTTCAATTTAAAACCATCTATAAGATGAATGAAAAAAAAGGCTAAGTTTTTTTTTTTTGCATAATTTGAGTAATAGTCTCATCGTACAATTTGAACATATTTCAAAGAAAAGCAACTAACCTCAAGGTTATCACCAAGAAAGGACTGTATATGCAGTTTCAGGCACCAACCAGCTCTCCACATTAAAATGAAATATCATCATAAGGGGTTGGTTGTGTATCTCTGATTTAAGAATAGTTGGCAGTGTAGTGCTACCCAGTCAGGAGTTAGTCATTTATTCATTTACTTGTGAAGAATTAAAAGAGGAACTAAGAAATGTTGGAATTGGGTTTTGTGTAAGTATGCAAATTTATATCATTTGCTTGTTTGAGAACATCTGGTTTTCTATACATGAATTTTTTTCCTAATGACTTATCTTTATCAGTCTAATTATGAAATCGTTGTAGAGAGCCAATTGACGTTTTGACCCCTCAACTATCAATAGCAGGGCAAAGACTGGTTCTTAAATGCAATACCTGAGATTTTATTTGGGATTGTAGTGATCTTGAAAGAATACTATTATGACTGTACTACTTCCAGTGTTTCCACTATTACTCTTTCCTAAGGAAAGGCTGTCCACAATTAAGAGTTAGAGCAAGAACATTGTTAATATAGTTATTGTTACTTACCTGAATATGGAGATTGAGTCATTTTAGGGATTATTATATCTTTTAAGATTTAAATGAAACCAAAGGCAACTGAGAACACCTTGCACTGATATTAGAATACGTTCTGCTTTAAATGGACTTCCCTGGTGGCTCAGATGGTAAAGCGTCTGCCTACAATGCGGGAGACGTGGGTTCAATCCCTGGGTTGGGAAGATCTCTTGGAGAAGGAAATGGCAACCCACTCCAGTATTCTTGCCTGGAAAATCCCATGGATGGAGGAGCCTGGTAGGCTACAGTTCATGGGGTCACTAAGAGTCGGACACGACTGAGCGACTTCACTCACTCACTCTGCTTTAAATCCTAAAAAGTTACTTGTTTCTTCATCTCCTTATCCTTTTACTTATCCAGAGGCATTTATAGGATATATGTGTTGTAACTGGTCTTGTTAGGGGTACACGTTCCCCGTTTGAGACATTTACTGGCCGCTGGGATCTTTGAAAACATATATAATCACTCTCGGGCTTCCCAGAAGGCTCAGTGGTGAAGAACCTGCCTGCCAATTATAGAGACACAGTTTCAATCCTTGGGTTGGAAAGATCCCCTGGAGGAGGAAATGGCAAGCCATTCCAGTATTCTTGCCTGAAAATCCCTTGGACAAAAGAGCCTGGGCGGGCTACAGTCCATAATGTCACAAAGAGTCAGACAGGACTGAGCAACTGAACAAACACACATCACCACTCTTAACACATGCTTGTTATGCTCTTGATGTAATACTTTTACAAAGCTCTGAGTATCTATTCTTAAAAGATAATAATTTTGCAACAAGAGAAAATAATGTAAAATGCTTTGCAAAATACCTAAACAATCTTTTTCTATGTGAAAGATAAAATGAAAGCTTAGGAATGGAAGTGAAAAACTCTCCCCCAAGAAAGTAGAAATGCTGGACTATTTGAAAGGAGAAATCTCATTAGCAGAGATTTAGAAAGTATATGGTACTGTCTGAATATAGGTTGGCCTTATTTTAAAGCAGAAAATAAAGGAGATAGTTTCTTTAAGAAAATTTGGTCTGTCTTGTGATGTTTTAAAATGCCGAGCTTAATAACAAAGAATCAGAACTAGGGCCATCTTAAGAGTAGAAAGTTGTCTGTTATTTTGGCAATATTCTAAGAATAATATCCAAAGATCCCTTGATATCTCTACAAAAGAAATGGCAAGAAAAACACAACAGACTATGCCTCAAGTATAATTCTTTATGTCTCTTTATGTAAGAACTACTGAAGACAAGTAGAGTTTACTTTAGGACTCAGGCAAGTCTCTGAGGACATTGAACAAAAATTTGAAGTAAAAAGTAAAACTTATAAAAGATTTTGAACATATTAACAGGAAACTTGATTAAAAATTCTCAAAAAGCAAAGTAAAGCAAACCAAAAAAAAGGAATATATTCATTACATTAATTCACCGAAGAAACCAAAACAATGATTCATTGCTTTTATGAGAGACATAGTTGTATTTTTTAAAAATAAAGAGTAAAATTTTTAAAATAAAAGTTACTTGGACAAAAACAAAAATCAAAAATAATATTCAAGAAAGAAATAACATTTAAGAATACTTGTAATAGGATTTCAATTGTTAAAATTGATTTTTAGTCACTAAGTTGTATCTGACTCTTTTGCGACCCGATGATCTGTAGTACACCAGGCTCCTCTGTCCATGGGATTTCCTAGGCAAGAACACTGGAGCGGTTTGCCGTTTCATTCTCCAAGGGATAATTCTGACCCGGGGATCAAGCCCACATCTCCAGCATTGGCAGGTGGATTCTTTACCACTGAGCCACCAAGGGTGACGATTAAAATTACATAGAGGAATTAGAAAACTTTGGACCGTTTAATGAGCAGCCTATCAGTTCAG